>CM020509.1:6570000-7035000 GCA_009823395.1 Thamnaconus septentrionalis
CTTGGGCAGGCAGACTTTCCGGCGGACGACTCGTTCTCTGTCCCACTGTGGGCTTTAAAGGGTATTTGGACACTGGTCCCTGTCCGTCAGACATCCAGTGAGCTGGCGGAACAAAAAAATAAAAGACTTCTGCACCAAAAAAAAAAAGTGTAATTTCCCTGCAATAATGGCTTGAGAGACCGCCTTGTGTCATGTGAGCGACGGCGCCCGGCAATAACAGGGCCGGGAACACGGACGGAGCAGCAGTCCTTGAGTTCACTTCAGGGGACGACGGAGCCAAAGGACTCAAATCGGGACCTTATTAGTGTTTCATTAACACGCCTTTTACCTCCTTCTCCAGTGTTGTCGGGGTAATTAACTGTCTGTTTTGCTCTGTCTCTTACCACGGCAGGCCTTCTAGGGAAGGGAGCTCCTCCGCCGAGCTCAGCATCCACTTGGCCCTTCTCTTTTTTTCCTCACGTTCCTGCTCTGCGGTGCCTGCGGCTCGGAACGATTTCACATCGACCGCACCTATCACGCTAGTTGTCGCGCTTGAACTGCGCTCGATGTGTGCGTTCTGGTCGGGCGACCCCCGCCACCGGATGAGAAAGGTCTGCGGTATGGAAGCTGGAGTCACGAGACCAACAAGGTTCCCGCCAAGATTACACGATGTAACACGATAAACAAACAGCCCAAAGAAAAAAAACAAAAAACAAAAAACAAAAAACAAAATTCAAAATAGTACTGTACTGAGTACTGCGGAACAGGATTAGGGCCCCAAGAAGAGAAAAAAAATAAAAAAAACAATTTATTTTTGTCTGGTTCCCAATTGAGAATAAAGTTGACATTTTGAAATTAAAGTTGGAATTTTGAAACTAAAGTTGACATAAAAAAGACGAAATTTTGTGAATAAAATTTAAATTTTGCAATTAATGTCGAAATGTCAAGAATAAAGTCGAAAGGCTCTGCGTGCAAGTCTAGTGGAGCACTTCCGTTTTCACCACTTTCCTGATCACTGTGGGTGAACCTTGTGGGACACACCTGTTTTCGGCAGTTTACTTTTAACTTTAAAATGTACTCAAGTAAAAAGAAAAACACGTTTGTCGATAATTCTGCAAAATGAAAGTTTTCCACAGCTTTGCCACTGAAAACAGACTGAACAGTGGCCCCAAAGAGGAGGTTCTTGAAAATAATCTCCACCCAAAATATGATCCACTTTTATATTTAACTACACAAGAGCCGAGTTAAAATAGCTCCACTTTAAGCAGCAACAACTATAATGACTAATAATAAATGAATTACTGTGAGCAGAATTTGTTTGTTTAATGAACCACATCATGTAGAAGTGGATGTAAGAAGTGGAAAGTACAGATATTATTCAAATGTAGGGAGTCAAAGGAAAAAGACAAAACTACGTTACTTACCACCTCTGCTCACTTAATGTGTCTCTGGTTTGCTTGTGGTCTCTTTTGGAATCGCTGCGTACCGCTGCTGCTGCTACTGTCGGTCGGGGTTTATGTTTTATTTTATGATAATAAACCAGATGTCTTACTTTGCTTGCGTGCGCCTCCTTTGCTGCACTCACATCTGGTGCGATGGAGGCGTTTGCAAAACTACACCACAAATCATCTCCTATCCCCTCTTTGTCCATTACTAAGCACCAGATTACACTTCAGCTGTTGCTCCGCCGTGCCGCTTTATTAGCCGGTTTAACGCCAGGACGTCCAGCGCGGCTCGGCGTCGGCCGGGGAAAGCGAAACCAGCGCAGGAGGAAAAGGAAAAATAGGCATATTTTGTAGAGTAATAAAAACCAAACGGGTGTGATGCCGACACTGCGTGGCGCCGCCACTCTGGATGCGAGGCACGCGCAAGTATCGCCGGGCATTGTAAAGGGCGAATGAGGTTGATGGAGTTATTAGAGTGATTTCTTTCCCGCGTGCATGTTGATTGGCTTTGGCCCCCGGCGCTGCTAATCCTTGGGAAGACACAATTAACAGCTGTTAACCATATGTGCGCACCGCAGCTCAGCCTGTGAGTTGTTTTCATTCTGTTGTCGGCCGCATTCGCGCGCAAGCTAATGCTTCGGGGTTTTTTTCCCTTCATGCCACAGAGGACAATGTTCCAGTTGAGCAATTTTTTCCGTCTTCCCAGTGTCACTACTGTTTACTCGCCCCCTCGCACGCCGTATCCAGCTTTTGGTGAATATTTGTCAAACCTTTTTATTTATTTATTTATTTATTTTGTCATATCTCTCAAAGAATTGAGATACTGAAGCACCAGTGGTACTGAAAGACTTTAGTGATGGGGATAATATGCATATAACATATGATGGAAAAACACTCACACACACACACACACACACACATATATATATATATATATATATACACACACACACACACACACACACACACAGATATATAATCACTTGGCAACAGTGAGTGCATGTTGAGTGCAGCACTGATTGGAGGAGCTGTGGGGTTTCTGTGCATCTATAGAATAAAAGCTGCGGTGGCCCAGGTTAGTTTCCCAGTATTTCACTGGAGCAACAGACTTGGGAGTCAGAGTGACACCTCTACGTGACATAGACTGCAGTTACTCTCGTCGCTCGGCTTTGACTTACCTCCCTTTCTGGGACTGAAATGTAATGTACTGCTTTATTTGTGCGGGCGACACGGTGGCGCAGTGGTTAGCGCTGCCGCCTCACAGCAAGAAGGTCGTGGGTTCGATTCCGGGGCCCGGGCCTGGGACCTTTCTGTGTGGAGTTTGCATGTTCTCCTTGTGTCTGCGTGGGTTCTCTCCGGGTTCTCCGGCTTCCTCCCACACTCCAAAAACATGCATGTGAGGTCAATTGAACATTCTGAATTGTCCGTAGGTGTGCATGTGAGTGTGAATGGTTGTTTGTTTCTATGTGGCCCTGCGATGAACTGGCGACTTGTCCAGGGTGTCACCCTGCCTTCACCCTAAGACAGCTGGGAAAGGCTCCAGCAGACCCCCGTGACCCTGAATTGGAATAAGCGGGTATAGAAGATGGATGGATGAATGAATGGATGAATGAATGCTTTATTTGTTTTTTTGTTTATTTTAATGAATCCACTCTCTGTAACACCACCACTGCAGAGGACTGTGATGACTAAAGTTAAAACAACACCAGATATTAGTGGTAGTTAATATTGCTGGAGGGCATTCATGTTGGTTTTTTCTCTCTTCCCTTTCTCTCCACGCTGTCCTTGATGCAGGTAAGTTAATTTGTTCTCTCCATGTTTATGCTCTCTGTGTGTAAGTGTTCATACTCTCTGTGTCATCCTTTTGGCTCACAGTATTGTTTTTTTTTCGACTTCAAACTTGTTTTGTGGGGTGTTTTTTTGTATTTTGACGTGTTTTTGTTTTCTTGTGATTATTAATGTTTATGTAATGTCATATTTTGGCTGCTCCCGTGTGGTTTTTATGATCTGCAGATTTAAATGAAAGGGACTGGGGCAATGGCTTGGTAGATACATGCATAATTAATCCGTGAACTTCAAGGTGTGCTGATAGATGGGTTCTTAGGTGAAGTTAGTCCTTGTTTAAGGAGTCACAAATTCTGTGAGATTTTACTTTAAAGGTAAAAATTGAAGGTAAAGTCCCCTCTGCAAGGTCAACTTAGTATTGCTTTATTTTTTTACTTTTTAAATACAATGGGCAGCTGGCAGGTTCACCTGCAGCCTGTCAGTTGATTGGGTGGATCATATGATCACATTACACCATGAGAAAACTTTTTCCTAAAGGACATAATGACAACAACAAATGAAATAAGGACACGGAAAAAAAAATTTTTTTTTCTAATGGAACACTGGAAGTCTGTTTTTATTACTGTTTCTTTATGCTTTTGTTTTGTTTTTTTAGTTGTAGAGCTGCATCATCAGTGTGTGAAAACAGCTGAGCTTGTTTTTTTTTGTTTTTTTTTTTTTGTACGAGACTTGCCAATACAGAAATCATTCCAGGGATTATTTCTTCAGGCATGTGAGCAGAACTTTTCCTCTGCTCTGCTCTGCTCCTCTCTGCCTCCCAGCAGTTTGGCAGGTCAGAAACAACAACGTGATCCTGTTGCCATGGCGGCCGCTCTACCTTCCCGTGGAGCCAGCAGCTTAGGCATGTTTTTTGTATGAATACACTCGCGCAGAATTAAATTTTTATAGACTCCTTCCGATTGTGGCAGCAAAAGCATTTTTTTCTCTGTAATTTTTTTACATTTTACAATGCAGCAGTCTGCTGACGGTAAACAGCCGGGGCGCTTCCTTCTCGTCGGTTGGCACGGAAAGTTCTTGGTCCTCGGTTTGATGTTGGGTTTTTTTTTTTTTTTCCCTGTGCAATGATGAGGGAGGCTGCAGGATTCCTGGAGGGTTTGGAGGAGAGGATTTATCACTTGTAGCCGCTGCTTTCAGTGGGATTCAGGCTGGCGCAGCTTCCGAGGTCATTAGGAGACTGCAGCATGTCTCGCTGAGTTCTACAGGGATGTTGGGGTTGTTCTGACGTTGCTCCGCACGTCAAGGCCGGGCTGCGGCTCTTCAAGGGTGAACAACAAAGCCGGAGTGTCTCACGGCGGCGCCTCGCGATTTTGATCAATGGCGAGGCAGGCAGATACAGTATTTCCGCAGCAGTCATGATTGGCTAATGAAATCCTCCCGGGCACACATTGTACCTGCTTGGAATGGGCGGGTGGGGGAGGGGGAGAGCAAAAAGACCTGCTTAAGAATTAATTGTATTCTTATCGCCAAAATTGTGGAAATTATTCCGCGGCTGAGGGAGGGAGATTTAATTTATCGTTTGGAAATCGTTGTTTGTATCCACCGCCCGTGCGAGAGAAAAGAATTCACTTAGCGGCGAATAAATTCCGACCCCTGGCCCTCGGCTGACTATCTCGCTTCGAGGAGGTGCTGGGAGGGACTTATTTGCTATACCTGACTTTCAGAGGGTTTATCTGAAGCAATGTCTTCCCAAAGCAGTCTAATCTTGGCGGATGACCCTCCCCGCCCCGGGGGCTGAGATCAGGCTGAGGGCTGCGTCCGCCCCCCAGAGACCCACGCTAGTCCTCGCTACAACACTGGCGCTTCAGTAGTCAGAGGCCCAAATCCCCTTAAATGTCGGGGAAAGACACGGAGAGACGCCCTGGCTCAGGAGGAGGAAGCAGGGTTTTTTTTGTTGGTTTTTTTGGGTTTTTTTCTGGGAGCTCTGAAGTTCTTCAGGAGGAGTGAGGTGGAGTGGGGTGGTGGAGTGGGCAACGTCCCACTTTTGATAAGGGGAGGAGGTGGCCGCCGCCGCCAGTCACACCTGCACGAGGACGTTCTCCATCCCGGATGGCCGGGCGAGCGCGGTGAGGTGTCCCGCGCGTCAGACTGCAGAAGTGACGGAAGGCGAGACGGGTCGCGTCCAGCGGGACTTCGGCCCTCGCTGCGAGGGTGCAGAGCAACAGCAGCAGGAGGCTGCTGGAGCTAACGAAGGACGTGCCTTCGCCTTGTGTTTTACAGCCAATACCTGCGCATGTGTCGCAATCCAGGGCCTCGGGGGTGGTGGCGGAAATATATTCAGGTTTTCAATTTATATCGAGAGATGGAGACGGCGACCGAGCTCCAAACAAATTGTGCAGGGCAGGATGTCGGGCGTGAGGAGAGGAAATAACGCTTTCAGTTAAATTTCAAGGAGTAGTATTTATTATTATAAATATTAGTATTAGTAGTATTTGTGATCTTGTCATTTCTCATGGTAGATAGAAGAACAAAAATCAGTCTATTCAGATCAGCAGCTCGGTCCGTTGTCTTCGTTTTCACCTTTTTTGAGGTCTGTTATTGTGTTCATACAAACAACTTAATGTTAAATCGCACAATCAATTTGTTGATTGCTGCAGGCGCCAGTTGGTCTCCAGGAGCACACCTGGACGCACCGCCGCTCCGTTAGTGCAACTCAGGGGGTTCAAGTGCGGTCAGCGTTTGTCCGTTTATTGTTTCCAAGTGTGCGCAACAGTTAACTTTCCCACTTGAGTACTTCCACACAATTCTTAAGCCCTCTTTTTATATCTTTAAAGCACAAACACCCAACGGGTTCAGAACCTACGGGTTTTACACACTTAATTTAGCTTAAGATCATATCGTCGTTTTCAAATTTGCCTCCTTCTCCTCCGAGTAAGTTGTTCACATTTAGGAGGGCAATTTCAGAGCGAAGACAACCAAAAATGTGGATAAATGTCTCTTTAGCACCGGGGGGTGGGCGTGGCCAAGCGAAAGAGCATCAGGGCGGAGGGGAAGGCGTGATGCATGGCAAACAGTCAGAGCGGAATTGAAACAAAGAGGACAACGCGCCGCAATGAGAACTTTGAAAGATGAAGCTAAGGAAGCAGAAAACAATTTTACCGAGGAGGAAGATGAATAAAAATGAAAATGATTAATGAGCCCTGCCGCCACGTTTGCTTATAAAGACATTTGTTACCTCCTGCTTCCGAGCCGCCGGGTGCGTTTCCTCCGCGGCTTGTTTTTTACCTGTTTATGGAGCAGGGGAGGGCGAAGACGCGCTCGCCTCGCTGGCACTGATGCTGACGCGGCCACGTAAACCTGGCCGACGATGAATCTCGATTTACGCGGCGTCCACGGACTCTCACTCGGCCCGAGTTCTGGAGGATTAGTGGCGCCGCTTTAGAAAAATGTCCCTTTGTGATGTCACGCAGGGCACTCATACCTACATATACTCATCCCAGCATCCCAGATTAGTCACAACACTGCAAGTCAAATCATCTTGGTTTCAGGAAGTGGCTCGTGACCAATGGCGGCAGCGGCGGCGGCAGCACTTCCTGCTCGGCGCCGCCTACCGTCGTCGGCGCTCTCTGTTGTCTCTCCTGCTCCCCCTCCCCACCCCTCCACCCCACCCCAGCCCTCCACCCTCCCACGTCTCCTCTGAAGAAAAACAGCGTGAAGTAGGTTAGCACTCAGCACTTGCACGAGGGGGGAGGAAATTGAAATGTGAAATAAGGAGCAGCTCGGGAGGAGATGGAGGCGCCATAACCGGGACAAAATTGCTCTCGCCGTGATGAGACGGGAAGACGTATCTGCGCCGACGCCGGGGGAGTTCCTCCAGCCGGCCAATCGCAGCCCGGCGACGCCGGCCACCCCTTGCGCGGCGTTCCCCTCCCTTTCCCCACCCCCCCACTCATCCCCCAATCACGTTGCAGCAGCGGTTTGGCAGAACAGGGATTTAATGCACTATTGAATGAAATGGCCACCGGCCCGGCCGTCTGTACTCCGCTCTTACCAGAGATTACTCCAGGGACTTTGATCCGGCTACAGGAATTCAGCGCTGCCCCCTTATTGGCTGGGGCTCGACCAACGCTCCGCCTCCTGTGCGGCCATGAAAAACAGGCTCATTCTTTTCTCCTCCTGAGCCTCCTTTCCGACGCTGTACGTCGTCTGTGTTGCCACAAGACGCCTTCTGCACTTTCTGGGGCTCCCTTATTTATTTATTTTTTCACCCTGCTGTTAATGAGCCCAATTTTTTGAACGTCGCAGCAGCTAAGATTGTTGACAGCGATGTCAATATAGAAAGTTTGTTTTTAGGGCAAAGCGGGAAACAGTCAGGGGTAAGATATAGTGCAACCTATGACGATTAGTAGTTATCTGTCACTTATATGAATGGTGGAGAATGAGCCTCTCTCTCTCTCTCTCTCTCTCTCTCTCTCTCTCTCTCTCTCTCTCTCTCTGCTGTAAAATATTCCACCTGTGCTGCACTTCGAACTGTGGTAGTGCAGTGAAGTATTTTTTCCTCACCTTGCTGCAGGGAAAATCTCCACTTTTCGCAAGCATCATTTAACAGGAGTCGCATGAGAGCGGAAGGGTATTTATTTAATTACCCCCCGACTGTAATAACTGCTTCGATACAACGCGGCAAGGTTCAAAAGCTCCGTTGTCCCCGTGGCGAGCTATCCGTTCTGAAAGTGCACATTCTGTTGGTCGACTTCTGCCTGTTTGCATTATTTTTTTGTTTGCTATTATTATTATGAGCTCCAACAAGAATATTTAGCCGGTGCATTCATTTGCCCTGCAGTGCGAACCATTTGTTTGCCGCAGGCAATATTAATGATTCGGAAGGCACCTGCAACCTCCCCCCAGGTCTTCTCTTTTTCTTTTTTCTTTTTAGATGAAAGAGGGGAGTGCAACATTGAGACATGGACTGGAGAGTCCTTGCTAAAAGGGACGTATGAGATATTCAGCTAATGAGACTTTGGTAAGACCAGATTTTGCTCAGTGCAGAACCGGCGGGATCATAACATTGAGAGTAGGAAGTGACGTCACAGAGCGCCCTCTAGCTGTGTCGCTCTCCCACTGCTTGTGGTAATATTAACTACCGCTAGTAATCCTGTCTTTCATTTAACCAAGTTTCAAAAAAAAAAAAAAAAAAAAAAAAAAAAAAAGCCTGATTGATATTTAAACCATTTCAAGATGCATGGAAACATGTAAAAATGTTGCAGATGCACAATTTATGGCCAACCCAACCTGAAATGAGCTTCCGCAGTAGGGTGGCCGTGTTCTCCTTTAGAGGGGAGTTTGGTCTTTTCGGAAGGACTCCGAGTAGAACCGCTACTCCAATGCGTTGAGAGGAGCCGGATGAGGTGGCTCGGGGATCTGATGGGATTGTCTCCTGAACGGCTCCCTGGGGAGGAAGTCAGGGTATGTCCTACAGCGTGGGAGGAGACTCCAGGGAAGACCTAGGTCACTCAGACACTGTCTGTCTCTCCTCTGGCCCGGCAATCCCCCGGGATCCAGCAGGAAGCGCTAGACGAAGTGGCCGGGGTTAGGGGAGTCTGGGCTTCAGGGAATCCGGATCCTCAATCTTCATCCAACTGGTCTGCTGTAGAAACCCCTCCTGCTCCTGACACCTTGTCAGTGAGCAACAAATTGCAGTGAACAGAAACTCCCGCTAAAACACAAGACGTCTTTTACAAGAAGACATAACAGTAAACCAGCAAAACAAATGCCTCGATGTGCACGCAGCACAAAACCACGACATCTCGTGGTGATTTCATGTTGCATGTTGACCTCTTTAACCTGCCCACAGCAGGCAAACAGGTTTGTTGAATAGGGAGACGACGCGACACATGTGTGCTTCAGGTGAGGAGCGGAGCAGCGGCGCCTCATGGCAGGCGTTTACACACAGATGTTCAGCCACATTAAACCGTGCTGCATTCAGAGGTTCGCAAACGCTCGCACTTCATCGCAGTGTTTTTTACCATCTGCACCATGTGTGCAGATGCTTGAACACGTGTGTGAAAGCAGGAAAATTCTCCAAGGTGGCGCGGCCGGGGTTCGCCAAGACTTACTGTGCCAATTAAAAATGAAAGGGAATGCATCAAGTTTCTCTTTTTTTTTTTAGGGTGATCTTCTGCTCTGGCGGTGTAAAGTTACACAGTTTTCTCTCTTTGGTCACAAAAAAAAGAAAGGGGAGGTCAATGCGATGGCAGCGGTGACTGCTGTCTGGTCTCTGGGGAGCCGTTGGCAAGAGTTCAAACTCGACCGCCTGATCTGGCTGTGCTGCGACAACGACAACAGAGTTTAGACGGTGGGAAAATTGTTTTCACCTTCCTCCCCGGAGTGCGTTGCACCAACGCAGGCCGTTGCTTGGCTCATTGGCTTTAAAAATCCTCTCTCTGGCAGCGAGTCGTGAGCGAGCGCTTAATGCATCCGGCGCAACGGCGGGATGCTAACGGCCGCTGCTGACGAGACAGGTGCAGTCGCAGCTGCGGAGAGGCAGCTGGTTAAGACCCATTACAGGGCGAGGGAAGTCGAATTCTGAGGCTGCAATTTGCCGCAATACCGCAAAAAATACCGCAAAAAAAAAAAAAGGAAACAGGCAGGGCAAGCAATCAAAATCCTTTTGCATTCACACACGTACTGTATATCCAAGGATGTGCCGGCTGGTGAAGGAGAAAAAAGAGGGAGGCGGGTATGGATTTATACCCGTTCTGCGCTGTCATTATTTTCTCTGCCGTACACACAAGCCATGCAAACGCACTCTTCATCACACACACACATGCGCGCGCACACTGACTACCTCACAGCGGGAGACCTTTTATTACACGTAAGACGGACTGAGCAGTTCTCACCCTCCTCTCTCCGCCAATCTATTTGTACCTAATTATTGGGGAGTTGGGGGGCGAAGGGGGGAGGGCTGTGCGGAGACCTGCCTTAATTTGCCACTATGCAGCGTGCAATTAATCAAAGGCCTTTGGCGAACTGACAGGCCTAATGGACGCACTGAACCACCCCCCCCCCCCAACCAAACCTCCGCGATTGTCTGCGAGCCGAAACTCAGACAGGCAGAAAGCCTTCAGCATCGGCTGCAAGGCGTGTTGGAGGACACCTCCACTGAGCCGCAGAGCCGGGGTGGAGCGCTGACTGAGTGCATTCATCACCGCTTTAGCCAGCGCTCCATCCTCCGCCACGACCAGCGTCTCTGCCAATTTGAAGAGACTCGCAGCGACTCAGCGCTGCGCTCAGCTCCAGCCTTGCCCTTAAAGGTACATGGTGTTAAATTGTGTATAAGTTTGTAATAGTCTGCCACCTAGTGGTCAGATTATAGATTGCAGCACTCATTCGCTTACTCTGCCCTCTTCTCCCGAGCTTGCCAGTGAACTACGGTGGCCCGCAAACACAAACCTGGATACCTCGTCCACCTTCTTCTTTGTTAGTTAATTTGAGGACACAAGATTTATAAACTGCCCAATCAGGCAGCCGGATTGTCCTCACTGGCTTCCTTCGGAATGTGGCAGTGCAAGACGGCAGCTAATTTGGACCAAGACTCTTTTGTTTATTTGTATATTCTTATATATAAATAAGAACCATACACATTTATTAATATATGTACAGGCCGTATATAAAGTTTATACCAATATAAAAATCTGAAATCTGGCTAAATTGTACACACTGGACCTTTAAAGGAGCACATGGTTCCCAAGGTTACGTAAAGAAAGAGGCGACGCAAAGCACAAAGCTTGAGTGCTTTTAAGGTTTCCAAATAGTCCTCCGGCTCTCGAGATAGCCGGCGCACTCAGACGGAGGGGGACGATGGGATGGATAGCGCCTTAGGGAGGATGCGGCAAAGGAAATGTGTCCGCATTTACACCCGGGGGAAAGAAAAAAAAGAACTTTTCCAGAGAGAAAGTATAGGCGACCTTTTTTCCCGGTTGCGATTGTTTATGTCATCCTGAACTCCGGGGCCCCTGTTCGTTCTCCGGGGAGACCCCTCTGAGTTGGATCAAGGGGGTCGAGATGTTGGTGGATGAAAAGGACGGTGGTGGATCTGTGCAATTAGGTAGTAGAAGGCATTTTTTTATATTTATACGGAACAGCCTCTGTTGAACAGCATTTTCCATTTTTATCAGATTTGTTATCCTCACACTTCGGGGTTATACCGCCACCTGTTGGTTTGGAGTGCACTTGACATGACTTGATGTCCTACTTATGGCTGTTGTGTGTGATTAAGATTATGATAAAATGCCTAATGTGAATGTACACATATATATTTTGAAATAATCTTAGTCGTTTCAGAAAAAAAAAGAAAAAAACACTTTGCAAACAAGAGCAAAATGTCGTCTTGGATTCTTTTCATCTTCTGCACAGACACACAGACACACAAACACACATATAGCCAGTGCAGCCTGGAACACTCGGCACCACCTCCAGGTTTGCTGTGTGTTCTAGACTTGGGCCTGTGAGCCAATTTGCCATTGAACTCAGTTGTCACAACTTGATGTGGAGAGAAAATGGTTTGGAGGAATTATGTGCATTTTTTAGAATCAAACAAACCCAGAACCAAAAACAAAAACATAAGTAAATCAATAGCATGTGTCTTTCGCCAAGTGTGAGTGGTGGAACAGCCAGGTTTGTCAAGGGTTTCAGTGTTGGCAAAATAATATTTGGATTTTTAGAAGAAGAAAACCGAAAGAAACCAACAAAATGGCAGGAAAACAATATTCTCCTCTCTGTTGGTTACATGTTTTCACGCCCCATTAGTTGATTGACACGAACATTTTGTTTTGTTTTTTCCCCTAAAGCCATTTAAATCATTAATTAATAAGCAAAAATCTTTACTATTGATCAGGGGTTAAACATCAGCTTCTCAAGGTTCCCGGGTTGATTTTTGGCCTCTGTGCAGCCAACCTGCAGCCAACCTGCAGCCAACCTGCAGCCTCCTGCTCCACGTGGGGCAGTCGGCGGTGCTGCGACAGGAAGGACAACTTCATCCCACACAGGCCACAGCACCAAGGGTTCTTTTCTTCAAAAGAAACATTATCTCGGTTCCTCTCTGTTTCTCCTCTACCACTATAACAAACATTTCATAAAATGCATTTTAGGAGAAAACGATAGGGAGACAAACACAAAAGGAAAGAAAAAAATTGGATATGCGCAGTCAGTAGAACTGATGTTAAACCATCCCTCAAGAGTGAACCACTCACTTCGAACCTCAGTTCCAGTCAAAACTGCTCCGAGGATGAAACATCCTTTTACGTGCCTCGGTGCACAAGGCTTCGGACCAATATAGAATCCAAGCAACAGTGATCGTTGTCTGTTTCCATCACTGTTTCCGTTTCATGGCCCCATAGGCGAAACACAAATGGCAATTTACCCAGAGTGCATGACGATGAGCTGCTGTAATGAAAGCAAAAAAAAAAAAAAAAAAAAAGGGGGGGGGGCAAAGATGGAAAATGTATGTTGTCGACTAAACTGCCAACATGATGCTACACCACAGAGCTGAGGTTAAAAAAGAGGGCCGGGTTCCCGAGAGAGGGGTCGCTGATGTTGGCGCTTTTTGACAGGAAACGCCGCTGAGCCACGTCGCCAAAATATTTTTAATCCGACGCTTTTGCCGCTGAATGGTTGCGGTCCCGACGCGATCCCCTTAGAGTTGGGCCATGTGCGTGTGCACGAGCATCTGTGCAAATTAGCAGCGCAACCTCTTACATCCCGCACTTTCACTTTGCAGAGAAATAAGCGGTGAAGTTGCACTTTAGCTGCATGATGTCACAGTGGGAAGGCCATTAAAATAAAGTTTTTTTTTTTTTTTTATGTGATTTCCAGTTTTCTCTGTGCTGGGAATAAGCGGCCTCCCTCTATATGATGAGGTGACGTCCCAGTGAGGTAATTATGTGAAATGATGGCAGTGAAGGCATTCGCCTCCTGCGTCCCGACTGTTATGGTCTTGTTTATTATGAATAGATGCACTTCCTGCCAGGGCATAACCAATCAGATGACAGGGTTTGGCCTATAGATAACCCAAAAAAAACACAAACAACTGTGATTGCATGCCTCGGGAGTTTGTGCCGGTGCTGCAGGCTGTGTGCTGTTTACTCACGCATCTCCCTGTTTGCTGCTTGCATGTTTTGAACATATCGCTGTTCCTTCTGTCTTCTCCTATCTGTCACTTGCCATATGAAAATAGTGTTGCCGATTTTTTTTAAAATTTACTCTTCACGCTTGCAGTTGGTCCAAAGCGCTTACGCTTGTTTTTTTTAAAGGAACCTGCAACCATGAACATGTCATCTCCACCGCTGGTCTCACGTCACCCGCTCCCCGGCCATATTTAGAGTGAATTTGTTTTCACGTTGGTGAATGTCAGCCTCAGGCATCCCACATGTTTACATCCTCTGGAGGTTATGTACGGTACATTCACGGGGGCATAAAAACAATGGGGGTGACCATGTCTGTTTCCTGGTAGCCTACTAAAGTTTGGAATTAGCCCCAGGTAAACATGCCCCTCCATCTCATTTCCAAAGCTCACTTTCATTCCTTTGCTTTGAAGAGGCTTTGCCATTTTAGAATTGCTGATTGTCTTTTTTCTGCATTTTACATGTATTTTATAAGACAGTTATGTCTTTTTTATTGAGTGTATGTCATTTTCTAGTTTACTGTGGTGACCCTCCTGTTGTCTTGGGTGAGAGTATAAGGGTCCTTGATAAATACAGTGGACTGGGTTGCATATGGACTAGATTTACAGTATGATTGCACTTATCCACATGATTACAGTTATTATGCTGCTGTTTGAATTTGCAAAACAGCAGACACAGCAGAAACAGGTCGACTCTACATTCTGGATGAAGAGATTTTTTTTTTTCTTTATTGGCCAATGGGACGGCTGTTGTGCTTGACCTGTGAAGTGACATAACGGGTGGTACCCCGCACATGAGTGACCCCTGCTGGAGAGGCTTCCTCCGTCGACCGGGGACGAAGTGTTGGTCAAATGATGGCCGCTTCCACCGTCCCATGTGTGTTACAACAGTTTCTGCTTTTACGGGTTAATTATGGAAATCACCGTGCTTCAGATAACGATGCCAGGGAGGAGGGACTTGACTCAGCGGTGATTGTGTTTATAGGGAAGAGAGTTGGCCCGATTTCAAGGTCAAGACTACGGTGCACGGAACTGAGGCGACACTCGTTACTGAATAATTGAACTTTAATAGCGCATTAGGAAACCCGCAAATCACATTTTAGTGCAAAGGAGGTCGCAACCATTGTGTTTCATAAAGAATTTCAATCATTTAAAAAAAAAAAAAAATGGGAAGGGCTGAAACGGTTTGCGTGACTCCGCCTTCACAGAAGCCGCCGCCACAAAGGCCAACGACGGCGTCGACCGATGCGGCGGGATCAACTGCGGATGAAAATGGCGCATGCTAAGCCAACCAGAACAGCATTGTTAAGAGTCCAGTGACCAGAAAATTGAGGAAAGTCCCGCTCGCCAACAGTGTGTGCTTTAACCTTTGCGCGCGTCTGGCCAAGATGGAGAGAGCGCACTGACAGGGAGAAAAGCCTCAGGGTTGTGGCGATATGAATGGCCAAGCGCTGACCTCTGACCCCGCAAAGCGCCGGGCCCCGACTGTGAATAAATGATTCCAAAAGGCCCCGAATCCCGGAGGATTAATGTGCTCAGCGAGGCTCCGCGCTCTCACCGAGGGCGGACAGATTGAAAAATGTGCCATCGACTCTTTGGCAGCGCGGCGATCCAGTGACGGATAGCAACCGTTGGCGGCGCTCCGCTTCTGCTGTCCTGTAGACATTAGCGCTCAGTGAGGAGCCATTCAGGAGCCGCAAGGTGAAATTAGCATCATTAGCAGTGGCGGCAAAGTCAAGCAAGAAAAAAAGTACTTGAATGTAGTTTTACATTTCAAAAACACACACAGGTGGATTTGTCAATTTTTAAGCATATTTATTGAAGATAAAATTTTGTTGTAGATGCACGGCCGCCTCTTTACGGGTTTAGCCACTATTCATGCAAATATAAACGCACATTATTTCTGACAGAAAACAAAACATATTCATTTTAGTGACTGTTATCGAAAGAAAAGAATGCATATGTATTTTGTAATGGATTCAAAACAGGTTCCTGGAAACGTTACACACTGGGCCTTCGAATAAGTACATATTTGAGGAATTGGATTTATTTAAATTCCAGCCAACAGGTGCTGATAAGACCTCGGGGAAACGGCTTTCTTGGCTCATTCGACGTGCCACTCAGCAGAATTTGAGAACCTCATTTAGAATCTCCACGTTTGCCTTCGTAAAAGTAAAACCTCACCGGAGCTTTACATCCATTATGCAGATTCAATATTGGTTTAAAACCTCCTTCTTCTTCTTGGTGGCTGTTTTTCTCGAAATTCTTTCTTGGCAGAATGTGGCAGGGTTGGAAACATGAAACAAGAAGACGTTTTAATGACATAGAAATATGATGCAAACAGTGCTGCATCAAAGGGTGATGCCTGTTTTTCACGCCGTGTTTTAGAGCTTTTGTAAGACGTTTCCTGTTTTGTTGTGTTTTCAAAGTGTCGTCGCGCCACTGTGACAGATCTTCCGCTCGCTAGGAGGTGACAGCAGTAGATGGTAAATTTTGAATGACTTGCGATGTCTGTATGCTGTTTGAGATTGTCATACACGGGATTATAAAACATAAATAGGAGAAATCTGGAAGAAAAAAAATCCCTTCGTGAATCTCAGTGAACGCGTAACGAAATGGAAGATCGATAGCATTTGACTCGCGACTAAATCCGGCCTTTATCGACTGGCCGCCTGGTGAAAATATCTCCTCCGGTCACAACAGATGTAATATCAAAAGATCTTTTAAAAATGTGGGATTACATTCACTTACTTTCTTTTTTTTTAATGCCTGGATCAGGTCACAGTCACCAAAAGCTGCAGCTGGAAAATGTCAAAAAATCAACATACTTTACTTACATCTGCGGAAAGGCCAAAGTCATGAGGCGAGGGCGGCGGAATCCATTTTGTGAGTTGCGGCTGATAAAGCCCAGGTCAAACAGGTGATCCATAGGCGGGGGATATATTTGCCTCTTTTCTTTTCTTTCCTCCGTTTGATTCGGCCGCGTGCCTCCGACCACGGTTATTTCAAGGCACATCGAACCCTCCGATTGCTTCCCCACATGCGAGATGCGAATAGCTGGAAGGAAACCAAGCAGATATTAAACACAAAATAATTTCAGTGTGAAATTGCCATTTTTCTGCCGCCCCCCCTCCCACATCCCCCGCCACCGCCGTCCGGCCATCTATCATCTGCCCGGGGTCTGTCAGTTACTGTCAGCTTTGATTCCAAACAAAATGGATGACGTGCTTTCATATTCTGATATGTTGTTTTTTTTTTTCCTCGCCGCTTCCTTCCAAAGCGGAAAGATAAATAGTCCATATGTGTTTCCGCTTGTACACACTTTTCGCCGAGGCTGGCGCATTTTTCAACGCCGCCGCCGCTCCCGTCAGACTGTGACCGTCGTCGGAAGGAGGAGCCGCCGGTGGGCCGCCAAGGAGAACCGGGACCAGAACAGACGGATGTGGTCAGTCGGAATGAAGACGCCGCTCTTCACAAACGCCCCGGACCGGAGCAGGCGACGGCCGTGCGTAGCGGCACCGGCTTCTCAGTGAGCGGAATATGAATCCGCTCGGCTCTCCCCTGCGCACGCGCTCGCTGGAGTAAGACCTTAGCGAACCTGGGAGCAGTGTTTAACGGTCGGGCCTAATTAGGCACAGGATGGAGCATCAGCGTGGGAGCTGCGGCGAAGGGGGCGGGGCCGGGACGAAGAGGACAATCTGTCTCACCGTACGCCTGGCAAGCCGCGTCGCCTCTTCCGTCCTCCCCCCCCGGCCGGTTCTTGATCAGAAAACGCACTCCGCCCCGACGGCTTCGTTGGTGAGTTGATTAGAGTCTGAGCTCGGCGCAATCAGAGAGCTGAAGGGTCGAGGCCGAGCGTCAGAGGTGGCCTGGGAAGGAACTAGCTAACGAGGAGCGGGAGCAGCGCTGCGTTAAATTGAAGTGGAAGGATCTCTTTCACTCATCTTTCTTGTTTATTGTTCCGCAATAAAGTCATGCAACACTAAGTCACGGTGCACGGGACCAAAGCGGAAGGTTAGTGCTCGCCTTGCCGAGTTAACATTTGTCCAGCTATGCTTGGCATGGAATGGAAAATCTGTACGTTCCAGCATTTGGACCAGGTCTTAATGCAAACCGACAAACACTTTGAATCTCTTGAGACTGAAATGAATTCATGTTGATGCTCCATGTTAAACACATTTTTAGATTTTTTTTTTTATTTATTTTTACTTTCCATCTGAAGACAACGGCACTTTTAACCCTCTGTTTGCAGCGCTCTGCTAAAATGCTGGGATTTAGCTTCCCACTGACCAACCTCAGGCATGTGTGAAAGAGGACAAACATTGTTTTGTCGTGACTAACCTGGGAGACGCATCAAAGCCCATCACAACATGATCATTTCCTGAGCTGTCTGTTTTTAGCAAACTTTGAACTTTGAAAAGTTGAGCAATTATGAAAGTAAAGGACGGACTTCTCTCATTTCTGGGCAATTCACAGATGGCTCGGCAGACAAATTATTGCTGGAAAACATTGAAGGCAAGTAAATTCTGCTTAATTGTAGACCTTTAACTTGGCTGTTGGTTACTTTTTCTGCTGCTTGATTTTGACTTGGAAATGAGCCAAGAAAGAAGAAAACAGAGTAAAAACTACTGGCAGCTGTTCATGCGCTCTCATTTCTCTGAAATGAGATCCAGGTCCGATCCTGCGGCCTCCCACGTAACTTCCTGATCATATTGACAATGTGGGACGTGCGTATGAATAGCGGCTTCATGCATAAGTGCGCGAGACATTGACGACTCAATCATTTTAATGTGCTGTGGCGCAGATCAAACTCTGATTATGCATACAATCCATATTTCACAGTCAATACGCCATCTGAAGCTGCGTGTTGACTTTTCACCCCGCTGCTGTTGGAGTCAGCGCAATTAAGCACAAAGAGAATATTCATTTCATAACTCGCATGTGTTTATCTGCGGGAAGAAAAAAAGATGGCTCTCATGTCCGTCCATCTCTGCGTTTTCTGACTAATGAACATTTTAGGGAGTTTTTTTCCCTTTCAAGTTGCAGTGGGTCAGTCCTTTTCTCCTTAATGAGGCTTTAATATTGTCAGGACTTCAATATGCGTGAAACCTGCTGGAAGGTTTCAGCACAGCTTGTACAAAAACACACTCTACTCAGTTTTGTCCCCTCACATTAATTTAACGACGGACAAAAGCGCATTTAATCAAAATTCAAGGGTTTTAAAGTGAAGAAGGATCCGAAATGTTCACCAAGGGTGAGCGACAGCCTGAGTGTTGCGTCTCTTTGCCGTGCTAACGATGATGTTAAAGGCTCTGAGGACCAAGTTGTTGATGCCAGTAAACGTGACTTATTCTGCCAAATAAGTTCCGCCTTTTGTCTTTGTGCTTCGTTGCTTCGTCCCTTGTTCGGCGTGGGCGAAGAAAATGTGATGTCACGCGTCTCTGAGCGCCGCCTTAGTCAGCCGAATGCGATCAAAGTTGCACCCACACAGGCCTGACGAGGCAGATTAGATGAGTTTTGTGAGTGTAAAGCTAATAAGATGGTAACGAGATATCTTCCTGTCGGCATGAAGTTTCTCTGACTTTGCCTGTTGTGCTTTGTTTGGGAGTTCAGAGGGTTTTCCTGTTTAGCTTTTGGGTGCTTGAAAGGTTGAAGCTCAATGTTTAATGTGTGTCGGCACTGGGAGAAAGAAATTAGAATACGGACACAAATTTACTTACTTTAGCACTTGCCAAAAGATATGACAGCAGTTTTTCGGCATAGACGAACAACTTGGCCTGTGAAAGACGACTTCCTGTTGCTGGAATTCTCCTGACAGCAGAGACTGATTCTACATGGACATAAGATTCTCTTGTTTTTGACAGATAATTTTAATTCCGTGAAGCACCGATGGACCTAGCGACACAGGTCGCATCTTACTGGACTCTTGCTCTGTTGTGTTCCACATGAATAGGCCCAGGTTTTTAAATATTTACAGCACCTGTGTCATAATTTACCAGACATTGATCCTTTGTCCGCTTCAGTGGTTCTGACGACCATTGTTGCCTAATGGTCTGAACCATGGGCCCACACCTGAGCCTATTACATTAAACGGTCAGCGACCTCGGCCGATCGAAACAGCCATAATGCTTCACTGTATCGCCCCCCGCTGGCTGTATAATGAGCTGCAATGAACTACAGTGTAGCCGTGGCTCCGTGGTTATGTTGGTGGCAATAAAATTGCATCAAGATTCCAATTAATCTGCCCCACATCGCCCTCTGCTGGCTGTATGAAGAGCTGCAGTTAGCTTCAGTGTAGCTTTTTGGATTGCTGCATCATGCCTATGTTGGTGAAAGTAAAACTACATTACAATTTCATGAACATGTTTAATGCCGAGCCAGTCCACATGCGAAATCACATCTCCTTCTGCTGGCTGTATGAAGAGCTGCAGAAAATTGATAATTAGCCTTTTAGCTTATACTACTATTGAGCTATTTTTTTAATCAGAGTTAAAGTGAAAACATTGTATAATATTCTGCTCAATACATCTGGCTAACTTCAAGCACTGCTGTAGAGAAACAACAGCTGCATTATGGAAGCTGGTTGCACAGCGCTGCTCTCATCTAGTGCAGGTTTTCATAAGTCGTAAATCCACAGCACCAACAACGCATCCCCCTGGAAATGTGACACATGCCAATATTGTGCCTGAATTTGTTTCTCCTTCTCTCCATAAGCGCCTCCATTCTCTGCGCATCACAGAAATTTTGCCATCCAATATAAATCAGTCCATGACGTGCATGATGAAGATGGAGCTGTAATTTTTGTCTTCTTTTTTTGTCCTCAGAAGACTCTGGGGTCCAAACTCTGCAGCGGGCACCGTCACAACGCTGCCAAACCTCCGGCAGTTTTAATTAACCTGCGTTCTAATGGGAGCTGTTATTATTCTGCGTTAGTCTTCAGTCAGCAAGCGTGTCACCCCTCCAGATAACAGCGCTGCTGAAATTAGCACTATTGTCCTTTGGAAAGTTTTGAAAATGTAATTGTTCGTTGTCTGGTTGCAGTGTTTTGTTCTTACTTCGACACTCGAGTGTCCCGTCACATCTGTCCTGTCCACGTTTGCTCAGCGGATGCTAAATGCTGTCCATTCGTGACATGCGGGGAGCCGGTTTGTTTTGGTGCACATGCAGTGTAAGACTATGACGTCCAGTGGTTAGATGATATGATGTATGCTCACTTTAATGAAACATGTTTTCAGGCCCCTAATTGGCTTTTTATTACTGATTTATGTTCATATCTAGAGGGCAATTTTCAAATGCTGTGAATCTTTTAAAAATGGCCTACTGATGAAAACTAAAAGTCCCCCAGGTCCTCTTGGCTTTAATTCAAGCCAAACCACAAATGAGATATTATTGACGGTACCTTTTGAGTATTTGTTTAAACTTTTTACGGCTTGAACTGAGGTGAAATCATTTGTTTTTTGCTCCACTGTTTATTCTTCAGGTTCTTTCATTTTCTTTTTTCGATTCTGTGCCACAAATTAACTTTTGCTGCAACACATTTTGTTGCTAAGTGCACAATTTTATGATTCACTTTTAAAAGTGAGTCAGTGTTTCTGTTTTGCGAGTGTTTTATTGGAATGAAATTAGCTATTTTGCTAGTAGTGTGTTGCCATTTGGGTTATGCTCTGCAAAATGGCTGAAATACCAACTTAATGTTCAGGCAAATATATACTTAACAGCCTGTAATGATTGCTATCACATTTGGTGGGTGCTTATTATCTAAAAGGGCAGATTTACTCAATCGCACACTCACGAGGGATCTAAACACCCTGAACTTTGGATCGTTCTGCTCTTATCTGTTTTATAGATATGTGATAGTGGGGTAATTTCCGGGCAGCTCTTGAGAGATTAGAATTCAAAAAAAAAAAAAAAAGCAGACACAGCTGCTTTTGCCCTCAGAATGAGAGATGACTAATCTAATATCTGATACGATTCACAGCGAGAACTCGTATAAAACATGAGATGGTCTGATAAACATTCTGCCAGGGCTCTGGGATATAAAACACATTTGTTTTGTAGATGACGTCCTGACATATCTGCATCTCTCAGTGCACTGCAGTGATCTTGTAAAAATGGAAAATTAAAGGATTATCCAGTTTTTACCATAAATAGTTGTGAGTTAAAAACACATTTCACGGAACTCGGCAATGAAAGGTCCCATACGGTGCTAAAGAAGTAATGCGCACAAGAACTCGCCACTCATAGGAACATTTCATTTTTTTGTTGGAGTCTGCAAACAGAGGGCTAAATATCCTGGCAGATCACCTGTGTTTTTATAGCGGACCGTCTGAGGCTGCTCTACTGGAGTGTGGGATGGAAATTAAAGATCTATAACAATGGGTATAATTGCAGCGCCAAAAACAGTGATTAAACTGGTCTGCCGGCTCTGCTGTATCATTTTACCTCAGGTGCCTCTCTGCAGAGCGCCTCCCAGTTTTCTCAGGAAAATGCAACAACACATCCACACAAAATCCTTCATAGTTGAGTCATAAAGCGGTTCTGTTTCGAGTGTTTTCACAGGTAATAACACAATATCCACGCGGACAGAAGACTAGCGGGGTTTGAAACTTTTTGGGATCGTACTGGGATATTTTCTACAGCGGTATGACTCAAACCGCGACCGTCCAGCAGGTTCCAAGAGGATGAATAAAACAACACACTATTTTTCCAGACATGTCAAAACAGTTGGATTTTTCTTCAGGACAAGAGATTAAAAAAAAAAACTCCTGTGCACTTTGGATGACCCCATCTTCTTCCCGCCATCCGCTCAGTTTACCTGCAAAACAAATATCCACTACTGATAAATTCAACCAAGTTAATCTTTCGCCGCTCTTTTGACCGTGAAAGTGTTGAGTCGAGCATGTGGTGTAAATAACAGATCGAAAAACAGATTGGAAGAAAACGATGCGTTTCCTCTTCTTCTTCTTTTTAAATGCAATAAAGCGGCGCCCGCCCTCATCACATGACGAGCAGCAGCTGTTCGCAGGGAGGGGATGGCGTTCTCTCCGCCGGCAACTTCACATTGAATGCCGGCGGTGGTTTCATTACAGCAGACTGCTAATGATCAGATTCTGTGGTGGCTTGACAAAACGGCCATTAGATGCCTTAAATTGCTTTACGTGCAGTCACTTCTCTGTCATTAAAAAAAAAAAGAAAAAACAACAACTAAATCAACCTGCCCCCATACATGCAGTCGTGTCGACTCTTGTTTTTTTTTTGTTTTGTTTTTTTGGAGGGTTTTGTTTATATTCTATTGGTCTCGAATGATCGCGGTGGGAGCCCAAAGCCTCGGAGGAGTTCAGATAAAAGCCCCAGGAACCTGCGAGTGCACACACGTTCTCCGTCCTCCCGCTTCTTCAGCCAAGCTGAGCCCGGCGCCACCGTGATCGCGCTGCAGTTTGATTAAGAGCTCCCTCGGGCTCGGCGGGAGGGAAGAGAATGTGTTTACTACAACACTTTTGCGCCTTATACAATGTTCAGTTTGTGGCCCTGATTGAGCCCAGTAGGCCCATCCAGATCGCAGCCCTCTGCTCCCTCCCTCGGTCTCTGGGGCTTAATTAGGCAGACTGGTAACTAGCTAGCAGCCTGCGATCGCATGAGGACACAAACAGAGCTCTGCCTGTGTCCTGCCGGTGGAAGAAAATGTTCAAAATTGGATTTTTGTGTTGTTCTGTTTTTTTTTTTTCCTTCTCCTCTGCTAAAATGCCACAAAGGAGGCAAACGAGGTGAAGATGTGGATTGTGGATTCTGTTCTTAATTGGACTGCTGTTTTTTTTTGTTTGTTTAGGGTTTTTCTATGAGAGGGTTTGCATGTGCCTTTTGATGCAGTGCATCAGTGAGCTGCATTCTGAAAGACTCTGGTAAGACATTTTCACTCTAGACTTGAGGTGACTTGAAGCAAATATATAACAGAAACATTGGGCTAAAAAATATGTATGTCTATTAATTCATGTGTCGGGCTGTGATATTTATATTGCAACTTCTACCCCAGTATCTCTACATGTGCCATTGAAAAACGTAGGTTGAGGTGGCCTGCTCGCGTAATAATCCCATTGATTAAGGAACAAATGTGCGTTTCCTAAAATATATACCTTTAATAATTTTGCCATATCCGCGGGACTCAAGAGTTTCTTCTTCCGCTCCCTAAAATTCTCTGTCTGTGGCGCTCTCACACCCCGTCTGCCTTCAGACAGATGGGTGAAAATCCATGTCATCCCAGAAAATCTGTGCCAGTGCCACGAGTGTTTTAGAGAAACATCATGACGCCAGACCCCCCCCCCACTTCCTTCTTTTATCTTTTTTTTTTTAAGAAACCAGAACAGTTTGCATATTTCTGGGTTGCCATTTTGAGCCTCGTTGGTCTCACGGCAGAAACTGGAGCGCACACGAGTCAGCCGCATATTATCCTATTACTCATCGGTTCCACATGGGCAGATGAGCAATTGGATGCTGCGCTAAAGGGGGGAGAGAGACGGCTACAGTGGGTGATGAATCTCTCGACAAGGACGGTATTAAAACCTGAGAAAGCTACCTTGCGTTCTGCAGTCCTGGGGTTCATTCGCTTCGTCGGACTAGCGCAGATGAGAAAGAGAGCAAAAATAAATCAACCAGCTTCAAATACCCAAACTAAAATCTTGAGCTGGTACACTACATGGAATATTTCCTCAATCTTTTGGATTTGTCTTCAGCGTCAATGGGGTAAAAAGCCCATGGAAAATATTTGGAAAAGGGAGACAACAAAGAAAACATGCTTCTTTGCCTTTCAGTCTAAGAGCCATTAGAGTGCAACAGGGCTCATTACAAGGCACGGCTTTGTTTAGCAGAGCTCCACCACTGAGCTCTCTGGTGGAGCTGTCTGGGTCTCCACGCCGCTGAAATCTTGAGACAGATTTAAAACGCTCTGTGTTTGAATGCATGAGTTTGATGGATATCCGATGAAATCTGAAGGATCTGTCTGTTAGCTTTATTAAAGGTGCAACCAAAGTCAATGCACCACCCTGTGGCTCACTGTTTGGCCCTGTAAGTACAAGTTACCCAAAGCGAAAAAGCTTTTGGTTTCTGTTCTTTGTTTGTTAAAATTTCAAAAATACCATTCAGCCAATACGAAAACAACAGCTAGTGCAGCATTTATGCTAATATCTGAGCCACTGTTCATAACTCAAACTAGCTACTCACGCCTCCTGGCCACATGGCAGAAAACAGAACTGAAGAGTTCCATAAACACATGCTCTAAAGAAAGCAAATCCATTGATCCAGCATGTAATAAACTCGGACCAATCAGATTTGCGACTGCCGACGTTAGCCGTCCATTGAGTGGTGGATGGAAATCTTGCCAAAGCCCATCTGGAGTCTACATTGTCTGCTGAGAAAGTCTTTGCTGCTATTCCTTAAATAGGAAAAAGCACTATCCAGGTCTGGCGAAACTAGAGCCGCATCCGCGCTAATCTCTATAGCGACAGCCATTGTTTACAACACTGTGTTTAGGAGGTTGGCGAGCTGCAGAGTTGAAATCTGGCTGATCCAGCTGCCATGCAAGGTGCACAGACGGTGCGAACCAAAGCGGTGCTCAGAAGTATGACCCATCCAGAAGTCGTCCTCCGGTGAAGCGTCGGGCTAATGTAGACCATTATTGTTCGCGGCTGTAAAGCTGCCCGTGTAACGATCAGGCGGCGCGAGTCTGAGAGCCTGTTACAAAGTGCTGAGGTTCAGGAAAAAAGAGAAGCCTGATACACTTTATTTGCAGGCGACGAAAGCAGGGGAATCAAAAAGGAAGGAGGGCCTTGGATGCACAGCTCCTCCACCCAAGAAGGGCCTGTAATTGCTTTCGGCTTCACCTTGAGAATTTGATGAGTCAAGGCAAGACTTCTGTGAGCGACATGCGGAAGGATAAAAGGGGCTCTTTCAGCACAAGTGAATTATCACAGCATCACTGCAGAGGCACTGAAAGGCCAAGGCTGCAGGGTGTGAGCAACCTGCATTAGGTGTCTCGGCTCCTTGAATGTGTCCAAATACATCATTTGCTTTCACACGTTTTAAAGCAAAAAAAAAAAAAAAAAAAAGTGTGCAATTAATGTGTTGCTTGGTTTCACCAAAGGATACAAGCCCAACTTACATTTACTGAACTTTTTGTATGCCTTTTCTTTAACACTGGCAACTAACATTGGACGTACAAGAACATGTGTCAGAAATGACCATGTTCTTCTATCATCTATCGAGTCAGCAGTGAACCTTCATCCACAAAACAAATTAGTTGGTCTCTTAATGCAACAATGGACTGTCCTCACATTGAAGCAGACCATCAACCATAAGTAAAACCCAACATTGGCTGTCATTCCCCCACAGTTCTGACTCACAAAGCTTCATCATTGAACCTTGTTGTCTCTCCACTCGAAGTGCAACTCATTTACATAATGTCGCCCAACTTTTTCCTCTTCACCTCACACTCCACATCAATCTTCTTTTGACACCCCGCACTCCTCAACTCGACCCGCGCCGCCAACTTATAAAAGTGGCCCTTTAACGTCTGAAAGGCTGCCGGCGGTTTTATCCTTTGATTAAAGCATAGCCGAGCGGCTGTCAAAGGAAGAAAGGTTTGGAGAGTCTTCGGAAGGACCTCTCGTTCTATCTTTGGTCCCGTAATGGGTCTTGTGGGCTTTGTCATACATGATATATATCATATAAATTGTCACATAGAAAAATGGTGGCCAGTGGCCAAGACTGAGCCACACATCATATTCACAGCGCTGAGAGAGAGACGGCGTCCAAGTCTGTCCGAAGTGTTAAATAAACATATTTCAGCAGACCAGTTGACTTCTCATTCGAACCGCTTTGTTTTTGCCCGAACGTTGGCGGTAACCAACAATTTTAATTACACCACGTTCACAGAAATATATCCCAGAGGCATTTTGAATTTTCCAACATGAAATTTGATGAATACGAGAGCAGGGGCACTCTAAAATAAATTCATCTGGGCCAGAATATAACGACAAACACTTTGAGCAGCTGGTAACCAGAAGATAACGACGGCAGTGAAGGGTGGCAGCAATTAAATCGGTTTCCCTTTCGACACAGAGTTTCAAAGCGGGACGCGCTGCTTCTCCGTCCCCGCCGCGGACTCTTCAGCTCTCTCCAGATCAACCGACAGGGTTTCCAACGGACCGAGAAAGACGTCCTTATGAGTTGATATCACAGGACCACTACTCCACCGCTGCACTCCACTGTCACCAGCCACACCATGTGTTTGCAGCTACTGTCTGCAAAAGAATTTGTGCAGGAATGTCTGGAAGCTGGAGAGTATTTCTGGGGGTTTTCTATGTTGATTTTTTGTTTGTTTTTCCCATGTCTGAACCTCCGGCTGTCCCATTCAGGGATTGTGGTTTCTGGTCCTTATGTCGTCTGTTGGCACCCATTTGAATTGTATTAGAGTGCCAACAGTCAAACCAACCAGCCCGTGTGATTGGCTCAGATTGGTTTTGAATATAGGAGGACATTCTTGGTGGTTTTGCGTGATTGCAGAAGTGGCTGTGCTACGTTTTGACGCAGGTTTGTGTGAAACAAGGTCTTGAAAACCAGATGAATCTCTAAAGAGAGGAGAGTGGAAGCTTTCCCAGCTCACCCATCACTCCTTGTCCGGAGAAATATAGTTATTGTCAAAGCTCTTTCTGCACACTTTGGTCTTCGTAATAGTCTGCACTAAATATAGTGCCAGTTGAACCTTTCTAGCCGAGCTTTTCATGCGCTGTGGATAACATCTCTCCTCCCACCATCCGTTGATCTTGATACCTTGATGCCATTGGTCAGCTCAGGGATTTCTTTTATGAACCCAAGAACAACAAAAATCTAAAGAAAATACTCACATGCATGGATGCAACTGGCAACCCCCTGAAATGCAAAGATTACATTAACTGGTATTTAAACAAGCCGTCATCATCTCACCATTTAGCTTAAACCATGAGTGTGTTTGCTCGCCCTGTGTAGCACATGGACACACAGTAATTACATGTTGGCAGGCCTACCTGTTCACGCCATCTGGTTGCTAATAATTGGGCCTGAGTAGTTTTTTACCCAAGTCATGCTTGAAACGACCACGGTATGATCCGTGTGAACTCTTCTACCATGTCGGCATCGTTGTCCTCAGAAGTTCAACCCAAGAAGCAGAGTGAAGCCATGTGCAGCCTCCAAGAAGTGTATTGTTCTCAATTTGGCCATTTCCTTTTTTTTTTTTTTTGCCGACAATTCCAACTGGAACCAGTTGTAAATGGGTCAAAAATAAAAATCAGGTATCATTGGCAGTGAGTTACGCTGGGCTTTAAAAGTGCAGATGCTGAGCTCCACGCTTTCAGAACAGCCATTGTCATTATCTCAGGAGTCGTAAATGTAATACTGTTCACACTGTCTTTCCTCCCTAGTTGCCAAGTGGGAGATTTGGCCTTTATCGTTCTGATTCAGTGTCCAAGCTGCAGAGTGACTGAGTCTCTCCCTCTCTCTCTCTCTCTCTTTCTCTCTCTCTCTCTCTCTAGCTCTCTCCCTCTCTCTCTCTCTCTCTCTCTCCTCCCTCTCTCTCTCACCAAACTTTTTCACTGAAACATTTTATTGCAAGTGATAAAATCCCTAATGGCAAAAATTGGAATAAATTTGAATTGACTTTGACGTGTCCAGCCTTGTCAAGTCCATGAATATTTAAACATTGAAACAAAAACTTCTTAGTTTGTACAGCATCGCAATGGATTTGAAATTAGTCAATCAATCAAGATGTGGTTTCAGTGGAGATTTCCACCCTCAATCAACTCAGAGTAATCTGGACAAACTTGACACAACAATACAGGTTTTTAAAACAATGTTAACTGACTGTACCTTTGTGTTGCTGATATTCTTGTTTTTTATGTTGGTACTAGACTGCGTCTGACCTGTTGCCTGTTGAGAGCGATAAAGTGAAGAGTTAGCTTTGCATTAAAGGGGAAAACAGTGGGTTTACATCTTTTCAATTTTCTACCTTGACATTTTGGCAAACAGTGCACTGTCAGTACAGGAGGCTTTTTCAGACTTGTCAAATAATAATGCATTTGCTCATATTCTTTGCAGTGTGTTTTTATTTATTTATGTTGTTGTTATTTTCCTGTGAGAGATAAAGACTCCAACAACCGTCCTTCTCTTTTTTCCCCTTTCATCTCAATAACATTTCCCTTCGTCTCTTGGCCTGTAAATTACAAGGGCTGAAGATGCCAAATTCATCATTTGGTCAGGGATATAGTCCAGGGGTTGTTGAGAGGCTTGCTGATAGGTCAGCGACTGAAGTTGCTGTTGAAAGAGACAACACAGCGAAAGGACCCAGCCAGATGTCTCTGGTCTGGACGGCGTCAGAATCATCCATTTGGATCTGTGCGAGGGTTCATGTGAGTGAACTGGTGCAGCCAGAGGATGCCGCCGTTGTCAGCAGACATTAACAGATGGTGTTTGAGGTCTTCCAAGAGTTCGTCAGACGGAGCCTTAAAGGTGCGGCAGCCTTTATGAAACAGCTGTCACAGCAGATAAGCTCAACAAACTCAGAATTTCTCCTCTTTTCTCTCCGCTGCAGTTTTCTTGAGATATAATGTGTCCTTCAACCACGAGCACTTCAAATAAATTCTTTAAACCCAGGAACATTGTTAATGATTTACAAGCCTGCACATATATTGGAATTCTGCCCAAGTTTATTCAGTGGCGGTGGAGTGAAGGCGGGCAGCGCGGAGGGAACGTCTCACTGCTGCGGCGTTGTGCGAGGGGTATAATGAGGTTTTTAAAAGGCGGTCCATAGAGCAGCTGATTAATCCAGAGATTAATTTAATCTGTTTTCATAATAAAGCATTATTAGCCGGTCCCGCCTCCAAGCGTTACCTTTCAGCCTTCTTAAGAGATTATACACGTCCCAATCACTTACCTGGAAGCAGTCACGAAAGTCATTAAGTAGACAGTGGCAGAGTTCAGGGTGCTGCAGACGAGGTGGGGAAAAATTGGTAAAGTGCCACGGGAAATGGACATACTAATGATTTTCTCCCTCTCTCTCCCTCTCTCTCTTGGGCAGCAGGGTCAGTGTGCAGCAGAGTTTTATTTGGGGCTTATCTTCAGCAAACAGACCAGAATAGGGACATTAGTGTTGTTGTTGTGGATGGGTCCAAAAAAAAAAAGAAGAAGAAAAATCCTCAAGAAAACAGAGAGTATGACAGCAGAGATGCTGAGGTGCCTGTCTGCTCTTCACATGGCAAATTGTACAGCAAAAACTCCTCCAGTGTTTAACTCAGATCAGTATTTTTTTTTCTCATCACTGACTCCGGTACAGTCACCCAAAATTATTACAAATTTCGGGTGAAATTGTCCTAGAAATTATCCTACCAAAACTAAAAATCGAATATTTAGCCCACTGTTTGCTGACTCTGCTGAAGCTGATGCCTTGTTGGACCTTTAAAACACTGGGAAAGGGGCAAAAAACAAGGCAGTCACCGAGATAGCTGGCGTCAGTAACCCCAGAGAGGTATCAGTGCCCTTTGTGACATCATAAAAGGCTGATTTAGAGAGATAATTTTTAAAAAAACGGTTTAACCGGGCACTTTCTGAAAATTGCACAATGCAAAAGGAGCTAATTTTGGACTTGTTTCAGTTTGCTGACGGGAGACAGAGTCATATTCTTCAACAAGTGATCGCAACATTTCTGAAAGCCATTCAGGACTATTTGAGACGGATTTACGTGGGAATTTCATTGTGGTAATTGTTTGTGGTTCATATTTTTATCATGTGTCCATTTGATAAAGAAACAAACCAATCAGATTTGGTCCTCCTACCTCAGCTCAAGGCTTCTCAGTGATTGAAAGGGGACAACATTAGCCACGCAGCGCCGCACAGTGGCTAAGTACCGCAGTGCTTCAACGAAACCTTGACTCCATTGTGGAAGTCATCTGATTGGACGTGGCCCGCCTGAGGTTAAGGCGGGTTGCCAGATCCTAAGCGTAGCTGAAATGACATCTGGACGACAGCACAGGAGGCCAAGAGAGAGAAGTCGTTCACACAATGACAGCTTACAGCTGATTGGCTCAGAAGGATAGTGTAGCAGGTCGGGATTGGATGAGAGGATGAATGTGTTGCTTTGGAGAAAAAATGCTCAGCATGTCTTGGATTAATACAGCGTGCATGTTTGCCAATTATATTCGGTTTTAAATCTGCTCGTTATTACACTGCTGCACCTTTTTTCTCTAACTTTAACCGCTAATGTGCTCGTGTTTTTTTTTCTTTGGGGATTCCCTTCAGCTTGCACAATTTATGTCTCAAACATTAGCCTGCTGCTGCATCGTAATAATGTTTTTGGGTTTTTTTTGCGGCAGCAGAAGGAATTATTTCAGGCGGACTGCAAATTGCATATTTAGTTTGTTTCCTAGAGACAGTTTTCCACCTCATTGATGGCTGCAACCTGGTGATTATTTCAGCACACAGCGCACGTGTCCAGGGCGATTTAAAATGCAAATGATTATAAGTGCCCTCCTGCCAGTTCTGCAGGAAGGATGCAGCACCGGGCCGCCCTGTCTGACTGATATTTAACAATGGCTTTTGGCTGATTTGATCTGGTGTTATTGTTAGTTAAACCGCCGCTGTGTAGCGCCTTGCAGAGGCCCACGGTGGGTCTGAATGTTTTTGCACCGTTACACCGTCAATAAGCTTTCTGGAGATACAAAACAGAGTGGAGTCAGGGAGTGCAGGCGGAGGAAGTCGAAGGGCCATTTTGACAATTTGTTTGATGTACTTTATTTACTTAACACACCGACTGGGCCATTAGAGCCGAGCAAGAGTTAATTGAATGACTGCGAGGTTCCTAATCCTAAAGAGACTTTGATTTAAGAAATGAGACCATTTACATCTGCTTTTATTTGCAGTTGCCTGACTTTTTAATGGCGCAATAAGAGAAGAGTGATGGCTTCCGATAAGGGCAACGGCATCGCAAGCTGCCGAGAGCGTCTCCATTAAGAGGAATGTTTTGGAAACTTTAGACGCATTGCCAATTTAATAATGCGAATGAAAACCAAGCTGGAGGACTTTTAAAAAGCCCCACACCCTCGACTGTGTGTATGTTATGGCAGCTTGTGAGCTGTGAGTTAGTTCATTTTCAGTGAGGCCCTAGTGGTTCTAGTGCTGCTGCTTCCTTTATTTCTTTTGGTGATAGAGCCCGGGCCCTTTGTGCAGTTCTGTCACGAAGGCCACTGATATCTCTCCCAGGTTAGAGACCAAACCCCCAGCTAGGTTTTGGCTCCACCCTCTGAGACCACTTTTATTTTTTTGGAGGAAGTAGGTGCGCTTTGCTCTTTACTTGATGGCACTCAATCCTGCGAGTTTACAGCGCCTTCGGTTATCAGTCTTCATATTGATTGTCTGGTTAATCGAGCCTGTTTGAGAATAAATTGCAAGGTTACACCACTGTAGCCTGTGTGCAAATTGTACAGACTTGTAGAGGCTTTAGTGACGGTGGCTCCACCTCCACCAACCAACCATCCAAACCTGTTCATAATAATTCAGGGTTTTGTTTTTTTTTACATCACCACATAATCATTATGCATTATCTGTCCATCAGTCCTGTGATGAAGTGGCAGCTTGTCCAGGATGTAACACCGTCTTGCCCTGAGACAGTTGGGATTGACTCCAACACCCAATGAACCCGAGTGCAGGGGGGGGGGGCAGCCTACAAATGGGCAGATAGATTTAGTGACTGAATAAATATCAAAGAATACATGGAGTAAGTAAGGTGATTTTTGAGTGAGGAAAAATACAGCTGTGTCGCTGTCCAGTGCTGAAAGCAGTGGGCTCTGTTTGGTAGCAAAGCTCAACAGTGCAACCTTCTCTGTTCACATTTGCAATGAAAAGTATGTGGTATATAATACAATAAGCAGCGTGTGTGACAAAAACAATGATCGTTCAATGAAATTTTTATTCAGCGTATTTATTGAACGCTGACCAATGGTGCTGCTGAAATAAATCAGCTGATTTATTTTCACCGGATATATTTAGCATCAAGTTCTGCTTTGTAGTGCATTGACATGAATGACTCAGTTTTTATATCTCAAGTCTCAACGTGACCAGGGATTTGACATTAATACAGACTATATCACCACTAACAATAGGAAATGTGCTATCTGATAATGTGAGAGTGGTGGAGAGAAGGCTTTGCCGCATCCTCGGCAATGGCGGAAGGTCAAGCCAAGGTGTAATTATACAGTGTCATGCATTTAAGGCTTCGGCAGCCTTCCCCTTTTTCAGGTTTTATTACAGCTGCGGAGAAAAGGAGCGTGGGGGAAAAAAACGAACAAATAAAAGGTGGAAATGTAATGACACGTTTGGTTACCAGCAGTAGAAAAACTCACTCAGCAGCACTTACATGGAACATAAACAGCACGGAGGACCATTAGCGTCGTATTGACGAACGAGTCCCAGACAAGAATCAGCAGGAGGCTCGTTTTGGACATTATCTTTTGCAGCCTCCTGCATCTTTTCTTTTCTTTTTTTGTCACTGTTATTTATTTTTAAAATTTTTTTTTTTTTTACATTTATTGAGCCACATGACTGGATCAATATCTAATAACGTTTTGTGATCGTCGTGTTGACTCTAATCTCGTGGGGGAGCCATATTGGAAGGCTGATAACGGCAAACTGTAAAAACAGTCGGGTCACTCAAACGGCCACTCTGATCCGTCCCCTGACAGTTCGTTAACCCCTCGCTCACCCACCGCTGCTCTGGCTGGTCACTGGTCTCCTGGGCTGGACACTGGCGTTGCTGGCTGCTGCGGCTCAACTACGCACCTGTCACTTTGGAATTCCAGCTCCTGGAAAACCTCAAAGAATTTGTGACTGCACCATCGAGAATTTAATAGTTGAGGCTGTTCCCAATATAAATGTGAACAAAAGATGCCAATAGGTTAAATATAAACTAAGTATAGGTTTGAAATGTCTTAAAGTATATTCTCCCATACCTCGGAAATTTGGAAAATCGTGACTTCATGTCTGTCTCATGTTTACTAAACCCCACCAGTAGGTGTCGCCTGCCTGCCAAACCCGTCCAGTCAAAAACGCAAATGCAAATTCTTTGTTACATAGTATTAACATTACTATACTAATGCTGTGTAGAGCTTGAACTGTGCATTTTGTGGTCCGCATTGATGCAAATGGACAAAATGTGTAAAAAAAAAAAAAAAAAGGCAGCAAAAGGAGTATTTTTCACTTGGAGTTGTTACTAAACGCGCAGTCGTGTAGAGGTAAAGCGTTTCAAATCTCGAGGCAAAACATCGTAGAAAGACACTTCAAAGGCTCAAATCAGAGGAGATCCCAAAAGACAATGTTGCTACACGGAGACGTGTGATGTCTGTGTATTTCAACCCCGTGTAATCCTCTGAGTTTGACATTTGCTTCAATCTTTCTCAGTAAAATCCCATCGACATCCCCAGAGTCAGTCAATACTTACCAAAGCAGAAAGACCGAGGTGAAGTGGCATAAACACAAACAGCAGCCACAGCCCCAATGCCTGAACTTTCTTTTTTTAAATCAGGCTGTAGGATTTCCTGCAGTATGTGACATAATGGGAATGGAGGGTTTAACAAAAGAAAAAGAGAAGAAAATGAAACCCTTCACAGGCAGATACGCGCGGCTGGTGTTTAGGGCCGTGTGCAGTTTCCTTCCAAAGCTGCTGGGTTTGGAGGGATTTTAATGGCATTGACCCGCAGGGTCAGAGGTCAGGGCGTTTGATTGGCCGGAAAAGAAACAGCACTCGGAGTGGTGGGGTTGGGGGGGGGTTGGGGGAGGGGGGCGTGCAAACACAGGATTTCAGCGAGATTCAAAGCAGAGTGAGAGCAGAGTGGATGCTAGACGACGTCCTGGAGGTCCCCCCTCGCCGAGCGGCGCTATCAGGACTCGGCGGAAGATGCCGGGGTACGTACGCAGCCGCATGGATCGTTTATGTAATGTACAAAAGGAGGGGGAGAATAGAGGAAGGAGGTCGGGGGGGGTGGGGGGGGGGGGTAGATTTTATCTGTTCTTTCGGGCATAATCTCTCCAGCGTGTGTGAGGACATTGTGTGCGGAAGTAATCGTGGCGCTAATGGCCACGCCGATCGCTGCGATAGCGTCGGGCCCGGGCCTCGTGCTGGGGAAAAATGCGCTGATATGGTTGCTCTCGGAGAGCTACGCCGTCGTCTCTTATCAGCGTGACTGTGATACCCCACCCCCCCTCCGTCCCCAAGTCTCCCCACCTCTCTTTGAGTCCGAGCCGGGGTGCTTTTTTCAGCAATAGAAAGCATGGCGCTTTCATTATGCCGCTGTGAAAGCGTCGATTTTTCTCATGTTGTTTTCCTTCTGAAAATATCAGCTACGGGCGTTCATTGAGTCAGCGGCGCTTGTCTTCCTTTATTACGCCTGAGTGCCGCCGCGGCTGCTTTGTTTCTTTTTCCTTTTTTTTCCGTTTCGCCTCTATAGGCTCCCTGCGTCTTTCTCCTCAGTGCTGGGATGCAAATATAGGCCAGATGCGAGGTGTGTGGGCGCCGGAGTTTAAGCACCTTTAACTGTCCCGGCGGTTGAGTCAGAGCGGCGATGAAATACCCCCTGACTCAGACCTGATGTAGGCTGGCCAGACCGAGAGGTTGGGGGGGGGGGAGGGAGGGGTCTGAGAGGGCTCTCAGGAGCCCACACAACCTGTTAGCGGCAGTGCGGCAGATGCATTTTAATAAGCTCACACAATTTACCTGGCAAGTCTCTCCCTCTCTCTCTCTCTTGCTATCTCTCTCCCTTTCTCTTTTTTTTTGAAGTTCAAAGGCAGAGGAGGAAGAAATTCACATTTGGGGTTGTGCTTACCTTTTTAAAAAGTTGCGGAATGAAAAAAAAAATACAGCCTAGGTCAGGGAAACTGAGATAAGTGACAAAAAAAAGTTAGGAAGCAGTGCTGGTTATGCAACTTTTTTTCTTTTTTTTTTTTTTTACATCTTTCATTAAAGGCCGGAGTCGATAGGAGACAAGCTTCTTTTCCTAATTTTTTTCATCTGGATTTAAAGAAGGGAGAAAAAAACTTCCACCGGCAACACTCTGCAAGCATGGAGTTATTTAACACCTTGCAGCACCGCGTCTGCAGACTTCTCACCGTCGGCAGACTTCTCACCGTCTCCTCCTTGTGTTAGTTGTACAATGTATCGTCGTCATGTTTCGTGTTGTAGTAACACAACTACTCTAATCAATCAACACTGATCCCGCCCACCCGCCCCGAGGCTCACATGACTGGGATTCTGGCCGCGGCTGATTCTTCAGTCGATACGGATGGAGATGGGGGGGGGGGGGTAATTTTTAGTGTAAGGTATATTAGGCGTATACGTTACGCAAATGGAGCGGACATCATCGCGCGAGTCGTGACAGCAGCAACAAAAGATCCACCTGCGTTCTCGGCAGCAGTGCGCAACGGAGGACTTGTGTTTCATCCGAGGCTGCACGGCGTCATCGGCTGGGTTTTCAAACACGACCCACGGTGGCGACGGGCCGTGACGGCACGTGTGTCGTGGCAAACGACCGGGGACGCGAGAAAAGAGGCCGAACTGTGAAGGACACTGAAACAGGGACATTTGGAAATAATCATGATCCAAGGTTGAAAGTCCCATATTACGCCAAAAAAAAGCACTTTATCAGTGTTTTCCATTCGTTTGTGTGTGAGTGAGTCAGTCCATCCTTGACTTCATCTGCTCATAATGTGCAAGCCAGCAGGTGCACAAATCAACCCTTTGTGATGTCTGAAAGGGCACTGATCCCTCTGCGAGGCAAGTGACCACACCCCCAGCCAGGTGTTGGCTCCACCCTCTGACTCCATCTTGTTTTGGGCACCTTCCAAACATGTGTAAGGTCCCAACAAAGCATCAATTTTAGCATGAGGTTGTTAACACAGGGCTAAATTTGCTGTTATCTGGAGATCAGGGCAGTTTCTAGATTTTTTTTAGGGGAGGGTATAATTTAAAGGAAAAAAATAATCTATTGGCTTTATGCACAATTTGCTTTTTCAGGTGCCTAAATTTGTTTTTTCTGTTGAGTTGTGGATTAGGAAAAAAAATCTGACTGAGGAAATGTATATACAGTATATATATTTTTCATTAAAGCTGCTCACTGACGGATGAACTTGGTTCATAATGTTAATGCTGCTATAATGGAAGCTGATAGCCAGTCCAATTTCCAAGAAGAAAATTGTGAAAATCTTTCTGGCATTATTTCAATCATGAAACAATTACGCACCGCGAGGCTCTGCCATAATGGCGGCGGACGCTGTTCCAGCGCGTCGCTTTGAGTGTCTGCTCTCTATGGCCCCGACCGTGATGAAGGAACTCGGGCTTCTCATCGGAGAACGGTCTGACCCGCCTAAGTGGCGCTACGCAACGCAGCTACATCACCTCGATATCAATTTAATGCCGCATTAATGTTTATACGCTGCAAGTCTGGCAGGCGGCCGAGTGGGCGTCGCTTTTTTAAACTGCGACAAATAAGCTGCAATTAATCTCCCAGCGCCTCCCGTTTCTCTTCGATAAACGCCGATATTTGTCCATTAACCTCCCGTAAGCGCCGCCCGTCTTCCTCGCCACCTTTGTACATCAGAACTTTCGAGTGCTATATTAGATTTTTTTTCTTTTTTTTTTCTTTTTCTTTTTTTTGGCTCACAGTTTCTCTGGTTTTATCTGCTGGCAGGTATCGAGATCCAACAGTTTGATGCCATTAAATCTCCCTTTTTTTTCCCCGAAACTCGCGGGTGCTTATCAGACGCAGGAAGACGTCCCAGAGGAGCCGATGACTCAATCTAACAAGTTTATCTCTAATTAACAGGGATTAATTGAGCTTGGCTTCACTCTGCAAGCCAAGCAGAAGGCAATTTGTGCGCGGAAGCCTATTATTGCCCCAAGGTTGTTGATCTCCACTGTTCAGGGCTCCTGGTCTCAAAACCCTTGATCATGTGATCGTTATCATGTTGTTCTCGCAGTGTGTGTATATTGTGCGTGACGTGTCGAGTCATTTTTTCACCTCCTCTCATTTGTTGTTTGATGGTTAATTACTTTTTTTTATATTTTTTTTTTACTGCTTGTTTATCTTTGCCATCTGTGTGTGTATGAAGAATGTTAAAAGGCTGCTGCTGCTGCTGCTGCTGCTGCTGCTGCTGCTGCTGCTGCTGCTGCTTGTGTTTCACCTGCATCAGCTCGGTCAGCTCTCGTTAATTATTGCGATCGGAAAAACTGACGGGCCCCCGCTGGTTTGATCGCGCCCAGGGGGGCAGGATTCGCGTTTCATGGGAGGTCAGATTGGCCGCCGTATAGCGGGCTCACCTTAGCGCTTCACAAAGAGCCCCTCTATAATGGATGAGACGACGAGCGGCGCGGCCTCTTCCTACTCATTATGATCCTGCCTGATTACCGGCCGACGCTCCGTCAAAGGGAGGCGGATTAATTGCGCGCTCTGATTGTGAACCAACCTCCGAGTTGGTCTCGCCTTTCCTTCAGGGCGGCGTTGTTAAAAGGCACGAGCCTCGTTAAAGTGAAATGCTAATGCGATAACAGTGCATTTACTGCAGGGACTGGGGGGGACCTTTTAGGGGGGACTGTTTTTTGTGTACAATCATAGAGGAAGACTGAGGTCTGATTGGCCTGTCATTAGAAAGCATGGCATATAATCTGTATGTGAATGTTTGTTGTTTTTCAATAAACATTCACTAAAAAAACCTAAACTTCCTCTGTTGTCTTAACATGTTAACACTCTCATGTTCTGGAAGAAACATGGGACCTTTTGGGAAAAAAAATGTCTGTAGTACAGCAATAAATATTCATAACTTACACAATTGGGCTAAAAATTAAAGATTTATTTGACAGAATTTGGCTATTAAAGGTCCCATAACGGCACACTGGGACTGTGCTATGGTGCTGTTCACTTTTCCAAGAATGAGATTTGTCCTTGTGCTGTCGGCAAACCCACAAGAAATCAAAAAAGTCCATCCTTTACTTCTTGCGGCTGCTCCGGCTTTCTGGAAAACAAACCGTTCTGATAGAATAGTCTTTTTTTTTATTTGATGTCTTGGATGTCTCACCAGCACTGCCAATGTCAGTCCAACACGTGGGAATAATTTTAAACTCCTTCTTCCGCCTGCTCTCTGAAGGAGTCCCATTTGTTCTTCATCATGAGTCCATTATTTTCCATGAGTTGGCCCCCGCGTCACATGTAGGGCAGCCGTGTCACGCGCTAATGCACCAGAGTTGCGCGTCACATAATTGTCGCGCCTTCCGCACGTTCCCTGCCTGCGTGAGTACAAGTAATTTTGTTTTTTTTTCTATCCAGCAACTTTATTCCTCTGCCCGAGCGGCGAGAGTTAACTTCTTCCTCTTCTTCTTCTTCCTCTTTTCTCCAGAGCAGCCTTCCAAAGTCACAACATCAGCGTTTGACATTCTGATTATGCTTTTTGTGGGGTGAGGATAATTGCCGCGCACAGAAATGAAAGTCTCCCACCATCCAAACGCGGGGAGCCTTTCTTTTTTCCGTGTGAAGAATCACATTATGTGCAATGATCAGTGCCTGGGGGCCACATCAAACTCGATCTGAAAGCCTTTCCAGAGGAGATAGAGGCGGGCCAGTTTCACAAGTGGCTTTTTATTGGTTGATTGCGCCGAGGCCTAGTTGTTATCTAAATCATCAAACTACTGTTCTTTTTTGGTTGGTGGTGTGTGGGGTGTGGGGGTGGCAAAGTAGAAGGAAGTGCCTTGTGAGCACCCAGGGTGTGCAAACTCACCCCTGCCATGTACAGCCACGGGAAAATGTTTGCGACCGATAGCTCGTCGGGATTACGGCGCCAAAGACGGAGCGTAAACAGTTGTGCTGTTTAATGTTTACGGAAATCAATCGGCTGCGAAACGCGACAGCTCGTGAAAAAAAAAAAAAAAGAAAAGTCAACATGGACTGCATGTGTAGAGCAGGAGAGGAGAAGAGAAGCGAAGTTTGGAATTCATTCAAAACAACTTGTTTTATGTATTTTTGTTCGAACAAAATGTTTCTTAGCCAATCAAATGCGTCCCTTCTTCTGGCGACTGTAACTCATGGAAGCAAAAAGTGAGGAGGAAAAACTGAAACATCCCTAGACCTTAGATGTACACTGCTGTATCTGAAATTAACATATCATTTGCATTTTCGTAGAGCGCTGCAGGCCAAGCGCTCACACTCGATTTATTTGGTCCCCATGTTTCGTGTTGAGGCAAAAACCAACAAATAAACGGTTGGATTTTGTGTTGTGCAAATAATATTTACACACACACACACTCTCTAAACTTTGTTTGACTAAAAGATACTAGCTTAGGATTGGCCAGTGACTGTCTAAGGGAGGGGCTTGGCGGCAGCTTTTAGCAGTTAAATTGCCATCTCAGTTTAATCAGATGGCGAATTAAAGGCAACTATGAATTTCATATTTACTTTCATCTTAAATGAGTTTTAATGAATTTGAGCGAGGGAAAAAAAAATCATGCATTTTGCTCAAACATGGATTTCCCACTCAGACGCATTATGCACATCACGCTGGAGAGGAAGATCCAACACAGTCCTGAGTTAAAACTACAGAAAAGTAAACAGAAAAACCCGAACAGAACCCCGCAGAAGTAAACCAAACAATCCGGCAAAGTAACGATGCACACAGGCTTAAACACACAAAGGGTGGATGTTTTTTTAACAAGAAGCTGGTAACAACAAATCAGCAGCAGTGCCGGCAGCCAAAACCTGCCATAGAAGCGCAGCGTGTGCACAAAGGCAAGAAGACAAAAAAAAAAAGGAGATGAAACACAGTTGAATGTAAAACCATAATTTAACCGAGTAACATCCACAAACTGTGACAAACCTGCTGTCAGATGCATGTTTTCTGACAAACAAGCATCAACCAGCCCTCTAAAAGTAGTATGTTTGAAGCATTTTCTTACAGTAATGATTACACAAACTTTACCCTCCTGTAGATAAATTCAAAAACATCCATTAAGCGTCAAACCTGCACATTCACGTTGTCCACATCAGTCTGCGCAGAAAGCCACAATTATCCCAGTGAAGCCACTGTTTCGGGGCAGATTTTTCTTGTCCTTTTTTTTTTGCATCCATGATGAAAAGGAACTACATAGAAATGCATATCAGTCAGAAAAAGATTGCAAACACGAGGAGATAAAGAGGGGCGAGCGGAGGGAGCCGCGGCGAGGCGGCATGAAAGAAAGACGGAGAGGGAGAGGGAGAGGCGGAGAGATTAGCATGCAGCGGCTCCACTCGCTCATGAATTCCACCGCGATAAAACCCACCTGATCACCTGCAAGCCCAGTCAGGAGTGCATGGGTCAAGCCCCCATTAGTTGGAGCCTTAGCAAAGTGTAATTGTGTTTGGAGCGAAATGTGCGAGAGAGTGAGTGGCTTCAAGACGGCGGCCCTTTTCTTTTTCAAATCCCCGTCGGCAGAATCGCAACTGACTGGACGCAGGGCAGCGTTTGGCCACCACGGTAGAGACACACATGGCCTCGACTCATCTCGCTCCGCCCCGGGCTGTGTTGAAAAGTAAAGAGCAGCAGCAGCGGCAGCAGCTGCACGGGGCCAAGGAGCCTTTTGCGTGTTCCCAGTGATTCATACGGAGATTATCATGGCTAATACGCAGCATTAGCCATGAACTCATGAAAAAGTCGCTGGGGTTTTTTGTCACGGCAGAGGAATGCATTGCGACCCGATAGTCTGGAGGGTTGCGTAAGCCGCAGATTTACGTCGCGCATGTCGACCTGGGGTGATGGCGTGGCTGAAGGCGACCCCAGCCGCCCCGCAGAGGGCCTGTTGGCTGATTTATGCTGAGTCAGACACCATTAGCTGTTTTTTTTTTTATTCCCTTCTGCCTCTCAGGATCCAACCCTGCGCTGATGTGGGTCACGGGCCACATTATAGAAACACCTTTACCGTGCGGCAGTATAGAGCGCTGCATTTGTTTGTCTATGTCTACTCAATGCTATTGAATTCCGTTAAAAGTTTAAAAAGGAGAGATTGTGGGAAGCCGTTAAAAAGTGGTTCTTTTATAAATTGGAGTCAGGAAAAATCGCACCATGCGATGAAAAGCTTTTGTGCGTTCAGACTTCTAGTGTGGTCGTCCTGATCTGGAGCAAAACATAAGAAAATTTCAGCGTGATTTGCCTGTGTACAGCCATGGTCTGTTTGACATCATCAGCAGTATCTTCATAATTATTATTATTATTATTATTGTTTGCACTTGACCCAAAAGAGACAACAGGAGGGGCAAAGATAATATCAAAACCTAGTTAAACTGATTTTCAGTTTCCACAATTTCTTACTCAAGCTCACATCCAAACCCATATGGATAAGTGAATACCCACCTTCACCAGCAGAATGTCTGTTGTGCCGTACAAGCTTGTGTTTGTTTTAATGGATTTTTAATTGGTTGATTGATTGGGGGTACATATTGGGCTCTAACTTGACAGAGACAAACCATGGCAGTCTGTTTGGAAGCGGACTAAGACCTCATCCTTGGTGCACACCAGCGTCCAGGCAGATTTACTGAAACCAAATATTCCAAATGTAATAATGTTGTCTAAGGTGATTTGTTGTTTAGACCTTGCCCGCTCTCTACCACAACTATACTATAAGTCCTGAGTATGAAAGGTCACAAAGTTTATTGTGTCAGATGGTTGCATTTGTTTTTGAAGAACAGCGGCGTTGAGCACCGCCTGTACTAACAGCGCGGGTGTTATTTGTGGAGGTTGCCCTCCAGCCGCGGGCTAATTCTGTGCAACATTTTCTCCTGCTTGGGGCACAATTTAGCAGGTGCCGCTGATGATGCACGCACATTATGGTCCTTTCACCGAACACCGGTGGGGTCAAGAGGTCACGTCACTGGCTGACTGTTAATTGTGATAACACGCTGTGCGGTCATTATATCTGATTAGATTGCTGGCCAGAGTGGGTTTGCGTGCGCCATGTTGTTATGTTGTCCGAGGTGTGAAAGCAGACGAGAAACTGTGTGTGTGTGTGTGTGTGTGTGTGTGTGTGTGTGTGTGTGTGTGTGTGTGTCACAGTGTCAATGTGGTCACTGATGAGCAATGTTTTTAAGGTACTACTCCTCCTACTTTTGTGACAATCCTCGTACACATGATTGCGTATTGTGTCGTGTCAAGAGAGGTTGTGTTTAAATTGCTGACAGCTGAACAACATAAGTTGTCCTTTTTATGTTCTCGTAAGGAAAATTTAGTCTGGAGCAACAGCGGGAGTGAACGGAAGTCCTGGTTTGAATTTTATAATTTCAATGAAGCCTTTGACGCTAATTTCCATTTCCCATTTCCTTAGTCAAATATAATAATGTTTTTTTTTTTTATTAAACAAATACAATTAAAAATGAAATAAATATATTATTAAATAGAAGCCAATGATTCATATTTGTGTTAAAAAAAAAAAAAAACATTTATGCACAATATTACGGTGTATGAAGAGAAAATGATGTGTCAGCAGCTTAATTTAAATTGGACTGCCTACATTTTGCTCAAAAAACAATATTTGGAACCAGTGTTTCCTCCTATGCGTCATACGTCCCTCTCTTGGACTGTTTGAATTGATTTTTGGGGTTTGGTTTACATTATTTTTATTTTTACACATAACCCCCACCACCACCACTCTCTTCATTTGCTGTTATTTTATCTTTGCACCTTAATCTGTTAGCACAAGAGCCCTGGGAGAAATTCAGATTATTCCTCTCATGGTTTAATTTTAGCTCAGCCCATGACATATGAGGTTTGCAATCTCTGCAACCTGTCGTGCAGTCTGTTTGTGGCAGGGCATTCAAGTCCCCTTTTCCTGCTTATCTTCTAAGGCTCATACAAAATATATGAGTTGGTGCCTATGTGATGAATGTGAGTAAGGAAATGTTTAAAGACCTTTTTCAGATTATTCACAGGCAGTGTATAATTTTTAAATGCACATCACACAAAACTCATAACATTTTATTCCCCACATTCATGTTGCAGTCAGTGTAGACATGTTTCTAGGTTTAATGTTGATGAAATAGGCATTTACAGACACCTGCTTAAATAAAAAATATACTTAGTGAGGATTATGGTCCTAAGTAACTCGACTGTCATTCTGTATACTGAACTTTAAGTGAAATTAGTATTTGTTGTGCCTGATAAATTTGCTATTTTATTTTCATTTTTTGTGTTTTTTCTGTTTTCTTTTTCAATCATACTGAAAGAAAATGTCAATGGAAGAATAAAAAAAAAATACGAATGATGATTCTGATTCGGTCGTACAGCAACAAATTGCCCAGAAGTCACCCTTGTGTGTTTTCTTCTTAACCAAATGTTCAGTCGGTCTCACTCAAGGATTCACAAGATGCAATTCAAAGTGATGGGTAAAGATGCACTTTTTATGTCATGCAGTAGTAAAGTGTCTCCCAGGACTGTCACAATGGAGAGCTTCAGCACTGTCACACCTTGATCAGTATCCTGGGATTTATGGGGAAATGACTAAAAACAGATGGATGAAAGAACAGTGAAAGAAAGACGTGTTGTGATGAGGATTATTATACAGTAATACAGGTAACACATGGTGCCTCTTCAGAAATGAGACTAACCTTTTCAATCCTTTCTTCCTGTCTGTCTTGCAGATCCGTGACAGAATGGTCGACTGTTCAGGCAAAGTCATGCTGCACACGGTCGTCTCATGCTGGCAACCTTTCCTGGGACTGGCCCTCGTGGCTGTCTTTGTGGGCTCCACCCTGGGGTGTCCCTCGCGATGTGAGTGTTCGGCCCAGAGCAAAGCGGTTGTTTGCCATCGCAAGCGCATGCCCACTATCCCAGATGGCGTCCCGACGGAGACCCGAATCCTGGACCTGAGTAAGAACAAGCTGACAATGATAAACCCTGATGACTTTATTGCCTTTCCCGGCCTTGAGGAACTCGATCTGAGTGGAAATATTATCAGTTATGTTGAGCCTGGAGCTTTTAATGCCCTTTTTAACATGCACTCTCTCAGTCTCAAGAGCAATCGGATCAAGCTCATACCCCTAGGCGTCTTTGCAGGTTTGACAAATCTCACCCAACTGGATATAAGTGACAACAAAATCGTCATTCTTTTGGATTACATGTTCCAGGATCTGCATAATCTGAAGTCTTTGGAAGTGGGTGACAATGATCTGGTTTACATTTCTCACCGTGCGTTCAGTGGACTTTTGAGCCTGGAAGTACTCACCTTAGAAAGGTGCAACCTCACTGTTGTACCCACCGAGGCCCTGTCCCACCTCCACAGCCTGGTCAGCCTTCATTTACGATACCTCAGCATCAGCACCTTGCATCCTTACTCCTTCAAAAAGTTGTTCCGGCTGAGGCACTTGGAAATCGACAACTGGCTGTCTCTCGATCATGTGCCACCAAACACTCTGCATGGCCTGAACCTGACCACTCTCTTTATAACCAATACCAACTTATCTTCTTTCCCGAACCAAGCTCTGAAACATCTGCCCTATCTGACTCACCTCAACCTCTCGTACAGCCGCATACGACACATTGAAGGGGGGATGCTGATGGAACTGGTTCGGCTCCAGGAGCTCCACCTGGTTGGAGCCCAGCTCACCGCCATTGAACCCTACGCTTTTCAGGGCCTGCGAGGGCTCAAAGTGCTCAATGTTTCTAACAACCGGCTGGATACGCTGGAGAAAGGTGTTTTCCAATCTCCGGAGACTCTTGAGGTTCTTCTGATTGACAACAACCCCCTTGTGTGTGACTGCCGGCTAATGTGGATATTACAGAAAAGGCATTCGATATTCTTTGGGGACTCCCAACCAGAGTGTAGCACACCTGAAGGCATTCGTGGCAGACCGTTCAAGGAGTTCCGGGAGACTCTTTTGTCTTACTACGTGACATGTACCAAGCCAAAAATACGTGAGAATAAAACTCAGACGATCACTGTGGATGAGGGCCAGCAGGCTATGTTGCGCTGCAGCGCTGAGGGGACACCGAGGCCAGTGGTTTCCTGGGTGTCCCCACGTCGACGGGTTTTGACCACAAGGAGCCACGGTAGAGTGACAGTCCACAACAATGGCACGCTGGAGATCAAGTCGGCAGAGGTACAAGACAGCGGCGTGTACCTTTGCTTGGCGTCAAACACTGCCGGGAACGACACGCTGATGACTTCGCTGGCGGTGAAAAGTCTGGGATCGCTGTACGCCAACAGGACCCAGTACTACACAGATCCCAGCAACACCACTGCCAACGGAACAGCCAGCGGGACCCTCGGCTTGGACCTAAAGACGATTTTAGTGTCGACGGCGATGGGTTGCTTCACATTCCTTGGAGTGGTCTTGTTTTGCTTCCTGCTTCTCTTCGTTTGGAGCAGAGGGAAAGGCAAACATAAAAACAACATAGATGTGGAATACGTGCCTCGGTCAAAGTCGAATGGCACTAATGTTGACTCAGCAGAGGGGCAAGCTGGTCCTCGTCGTTTTAACATGAAAATGATGTGACTCTTTTTCTTTAAAAAAATAAAAAATAAAAAACAATCGATAAGCGATTCCGCATTCTGGAAATGTCCAAAATACAATGTATTTTTTTGGAAAATGGACTACTGAACTTTCCACCTCTGCAGGAGGAGCAGTAGTGAAAACTTTTGGGACAGGTCAAGATGAGCAGTATAACCACCGGACAGAAACGACACTGGATATTTTGCTTGAAATACAGGACAACTTGTAAGATGTTATATTGCATATGTGCGACTTCATGAACACAAATGAGAGGCTAAAACGTTGCCATAAAAGGACCCAAGAGGATAAACGTGTCATTTATCAGTTTTTTGAGATTTGTATGCCCAAAAACAATGCCTTGACTTGGGCTGGACTGGACTAAACCACGAACCATGTACAGTTTAAAAAAAAAAAAGAAGAAGAAGAAGAAGAAGAAAAGAGAGAAATTTGTATCTAAGCTATTAACCCTCTTTGTTTAGTCTTGCGCCATGCTTATTCACTGAACAAATCAATGAAAAGACCATAACTTCCTATGTTCAAAACTTAGCATATGTGTACCTAATGTTTCATTTTGTACATGTATGCGCATACTCATTCAGAACAACTCCTCATAGCAATAGCCATGGGACGCAGCAGCCAAGATCGACGTATCCCCACAAGTGCAGTCAGTAAACTTTTTAGACTTCTGAGGACGTCATGGAAGGGCTTCTGTTGGTAATGATCTGTCCCCGCTCTCCCAATTTGACTCCTTGATATTAATAAATATATATTCTTCATCAGTAAAAATCTAAGAAAAAATGTTTTATTTGTGAAAGAAATGTTGCATACTCACAAAAATTTGTCCTCAAATGCTGTCCGAGATCAAGCTACGATCGTCATTATTATTCATGAAGAATAACCCGGAGCTTGTTGAAGTACCTCCATAATTCACCCTTTTTGTCCTATTTTTGTCTATTTTTATTACTTTTACTGTACCTTTGCTGGTTGGGAAAAAACATGTGTCAATTTTACGACGGTGGCATTTGCATTATTTTCCCCAGTTGGAAATTTGGACTTTGTTGTGGTAGTTTGTCATTTTGTTGTTGAAATCATTTAGATTGTAAAAAAGTTTAACGCGTAAAAGTAAAAAAAAAAAAAAAAAAAAAAAATGTATGTGAAATAAATGAAGATGTATTTGTAACAATGTGTCTGACGTCATAAGTGTCAAAACCTTGGAATTTGGTTGGGTTGTATTGTTGGTAGGTACGACAAAACTTGCGAGATACTGCTTTATTTTTATTACCAGCAAACGCGACATTTTTTTTTCCATATATTTGACGTTGTAGAATCATTTTTGTCTTCTATATTTTTAGTTGTTACATGCGATACAACACATTTTATTCGGGATTTATATTACCCTTATTTGAATAGAAATCAGCTCAAGACCCTTGTTTGTATGACTTAGTGGCCTCGACTGGTTAGAATGCACACTCCAAACAAACTACTAAACCATATTATTACCATATTATTGTGTTTCCCGATGATCTCATACATTTATTGTACCAGCTGTGATGTCAGAGTAAAATGATAACATCCCGGGCGCCACTGGCATAAAATGGAACAATGAGGGACTGTAGATACATGATAGATAGATGCATTTCATGATAGGAAACTGAATCAGCCTGTCGAATTGACTTGATCTTGATTTGAAGTGACGTTAGAGGAAAAACTAACTGGTTTGTATGATTCACTCTGGGGTTTTATTGTTGTTGTTGTTGTTGTTGCTCCTGCTGGATTTCCCACCCTTAAGAGAACCCTCGACAGGGGAACTCTGAGCAGCGCAGGGGGGCCGATGATTGAGTGACAGCCCTCAGTTCACGACACCCTTTGCCTGTCCCACGGGTGTATATGAGTGAGCCTTCGCTCTCTAATGTGCCCATTACGGCTATTATTAGATCAAGGTATGCTCAGAGCTTCTTTATTATTTATGCGCCTCTCCAAAACACACATTGCCACAATGGGAATTATTAGTTTCCAGGGTAATGCTCGTCTGTGACAGACTTTCAACCACTCAAAAGATGAATATTCCACAGATGCTCTGCCACATCCATCGGCTAAAGTTAGGTTTTAAAGAAAAAAGGGGCGAAAAGGCTGATTGATTAGAGGGCTGACAAACGGACGCCCGAGGCCACATGTGGACTTGAAGAACATTCCCACATGTAAAAAAGAGAAAAAAAATCACAGAAAAGGTAGTAAGCTGACTGCGGGTGAATCAAAGTACTACTTCTCGTATAATAAAGCCAGCAGAGGGTGAGGCGAGCCCGTGTTTATCTTTGTACTCTGTGTAAATACGCAAGTCAGAACAACTGCGAGGAACATCGACAAGTCAACGCTCTCAAACTACAAATCACTGTAGTTTTTAAGTTGCACACCTCAACTGCGGGCAGATTTGTGAGCCCCGCAGGCCGCAGCGCCCCTCGCTACACATTAGAGATTATATAGGGCTGCAAGCTGGAGTGAGAGGAAAATGTAGGGTTCGGGGGGAATAGGGGAGCTGGCAAACAGGAGCTAAGTGCTTTTTGCTCTGAGGTGACGGTGGAGCTGGTTGCGGCTGAGGTCTTGGGCAGATGTTGGCCGCAAGCTGTTGGATGTGTGCGCTTTCATTAGCCTTAGCTCTTCATAGGCGCCGCCGCTCTCTCCGGTGACGGGACAGTCTGCCAAAATGAGCTCCCATGTGAGCCGGCTCCGCTTCCAAGAGCCGCCGTTCGCGGCTTGGCTGCTCCGGGGGAGGAGGGGGAAACACGTGCGCGTGTGGTGGGGGCGTGCATTAAGAAACGCTTGCTGACATGAAGCAGACAGCGTGTTTCTGCTGGGAGACGACACAATCCGCCAGCCTATGTGGGCGACTTGAAAGGCAGCGAGTACAACGGTGCCTCCCGCGCGTTACGATGCCGGATGCTTGTAAGCTAAGAATGAAGTTAGGAAAGGCCGCTTGATGGGATTGGAGAGTAATTTCCTTGAAAGCTCTGTGGAGACAGAGGAGGAGAGAGAACATCGCTGCCAAACAAAGCCCCTGTTTGCAATTCACACCCAACGTAAAGCGGCGGTCGATATTTCTTTTGTCCCAGTCTTGCCGCGTTCTGTAATTACGTTTTTGCCCTTTTCCGAAATAAAGAAAAAGTTGGAAAGAAAGAAATGAGTCGAACGGAAATTAAATTTTTTGCCTATGTAATTGTTTAATGATGAATTGAGCCCCAAGTTGCGGAAGCAAAAAGAGACCCAAAACTTTTTTTCCGGTCCATCCCTGCACATGTGAGAAGAGCAATACTTCCCACGGGCGAAAAGCAATCACTCATCTAACTGCAGCTTTTGTTTAAGTGTCAAAACAGTCCCCACAAGTTTGAATTTGAAAAAAAAACGAGAGTGGGCCGCTACCTGAAGAAGTACCATCGTAGTTGATAACGTGGGTTCTGTGAGTCACGGCGAGATGAGATCGTTTGAGAGGCTGGCCGGGCGTGCACACGCCATCAATGTGAACTTCAGCCCTCGAGTCGCTCACACGCATTTGGATGGGGGAGAAAAAAACGTAAATGTCACATAAATGTTTATCTGCCTTTTTTTTCCCCGGAAGAAAAGTAAAGCAAAGATAATTGGCCCTGCTTGAGTTGTCATAGAGATAATCGCTCCAGCTGGGAGGAAGATCGAGCTCCCAAATACCTGCGCAAGCGAATTAATTAGAACAACGGATTTTCAGAAACATTTAAAAACATTATGGTCTTCACATAATATCGCAAATGAGTTTTGTCTGGGTGAAATCAGACTGATTGCACACCCGTGTCTGAGTGCTTCAGCTTGTGCTAGCATGTGTCTTCATGAAGTTCTCTCACAGCTTTCCCCTTTTCTACTTATTGCAAAGCTTTGACTCTTCATCTTCATAATGACCATTTTAAAAAGTAGGCTTAATAAAAATAAATGAATAATCTGTAATTACAGTGTTATTAGCATGATGGCTATGTACACAAAACTTATGTATCCACCTTAATTCAAGGTAGAAAGTTTGTTGGAGCTCTGAAACCTTTCCAGCCAGCCTGATTCTCCTCTCTGTGGCCGCACTTTCGCTTTCTTTTCCAAAGCAGAAGCTTCTTCAGTGAGCAGATGCTAACTAGCTCATTAGCTGTTCCAAGGCCCTGAACAGTCTGCCAGCTGAGTGTGCATTCTGTGTTGAATCATGTGCCAACACTTTGGTTAAATGCTTTAAGAAACTCTGCCTATTGAGCTCTGTTGTTCAACATACAGTATTCCCTTGGCATTCTGTCTCCTTTCCTTCAGTCTGACCTGCTTTAAGTTAAGGTTCACTGTCAAAGATTCTACAGTAATATCTCAGAAAGCCCTATTTTAATAATTAAGCTCATACGTTTCAATCTCTCACTTTCTTTTAAAAGCAATTCATCCTAATTTTCCATCCAGCAAGGTTTGGAAAACATCTCTCTTGCATTTGAGATTTGCTGCACAGTGAACGACGGAATGGCAGCAGCAGCTCCAGGGTTCGCCTCAGTTTTCTCAAGAAAGTAGATGTCAGCGAACGCAAGAATGCCACGGACACGTAGGTGTTGTTCTTTTCCTTCTTTTTTTTTTTTTCTTCCTCAGCCTGCAGCTCTGAAAAGGTTGGTGTTTGTGCTTGTTCTGACTCCACTGTGGAGTTCATCCAGCCTCTGCGGGGCCAGAACAGAGAGTAGCCGTTGGGGGGGCAACGGTCGAACCAGAGTGTCTGGTTCAACTGTGGCTCGGAGGTTCATCACAAAGAAATAGTTTGCCTCAGTGCTCCGCGGGGCCGACGGAGGAGCTTCACACTGACTGGCTGAGTGCAACCAGCCGGATTGAGCTGACGCGGCCGCCAGGTTTGGAGAATTAGCGCCAAAGGAAACTCAGAGAAGTTGGACGCAAGACAAGACCCGAGAAATCTGGACAGGCTTCAGAGATCTGGTGGCAGATCCGGAAAAGTCATCGCAGCCGGGGACGATAAGACGGTCTGCCTTTGCAGCAGGGAAGAGGTAAATCCTCCAGACCTTGCCTATTTTTATTTCTTTCCTTTTTATTGCAGTGAGAAGAGCAGCTCCGGTTTCGACAGTCGTGACGGTCGGGTCTTGGCGAGCACTTCTGTTTCTAACCCCCTGGGGGCGCTGCCTTCATGAAAGCAATTTGCCAGCACTTCATTCATTCTGCCCTGCAAACTGTGGAGTATTTCACAGGTGCTGAAGCAGCAGCGTCCCCGTGCCCCCGGGGTCCCTCTGCACGTTCACATGTTTATGCATGGGCTGCTGATGCTAATGACGGCAACACATCCGGATCAGGAGAGGAGGCGATTATCTCACGTCGGGGGTATCAGAGCCTGCGTGTGGTCGAACACTGGTTTAAACAGCCCCCCCACTCACAAATCAGCTGACCAGTCAGATCATCCACTCTGCCGGCGACGCCCCTGAACGAGGGCCGTGTCATCATCCTGCATCCAGGATGAGGACTTGTTCCTGAAAAAAGTCAAAGAAGTCAAGCAAGGCCAGTGTTCCTGTGTAGAGGGAGTTTTACCAGAACAAGACTGTAATTGTCTAATTTAAGAAGAATCAAATGGAACGATTTTGATTTTTTTTGTGGATTTTTTAAACATCTGAGGTTATAGGAGTCATATAACGCTAGCGACCTTTTCTAATTTCTTTTAAAACGGAAAATCTGCAAAGTCAGCCACATATCTTACCCACGTTTCTTTCAAATCTTCCTTCGCCCCGACTTTCACTTTTGCCGTTCTCAACTTTGAAAGCGCATTTCTTTCTGAGGAACTAGCTCGCCACACGGCACACAGAATGTCTGAGTTTGCTGCAGCAGTTGGTCGGCCCACAGTAACGATGCGGCGCGGAATAACCCGAGGCCACTCTGCGTGCGCACACTCACACTCGCGCACAAACAAACGTACAGGTTGCATCAGCAGCAGGGCCAGTGTTTTTTTGTTGGTTTTTTTTTCTCCCCGGCGAACACCAGCTCCCACACAGCAGCACAAACAGGCTGCCAAAGGAGGCGGCTCAGAGGAGTCTTGAGCAAACAACACAGTTTAAAAAGACAAAAAGAAAAACTTCATTGTGACGGTTGAGTCTGTTTGGGGTGAAACAAAGGTGTGTACCTGCTGCAGGAAAGACTGGCACCCTCCCGTCTATTTTTGTCTGTGAATAACTTTCATTTTGCTTGATTTTAATTTTTTCTGTCTTTGTGGCATTTATTTTATCCCTTGACCAATTTCCTGACCAGACAAGCCACCTGACATATATCCCAAATAGATTTCATTGTCACCCACGGGGGTTCCCCAAGGCTCGGATCTCGGCCCCCTCCCCATCATCACTGACACGCTACCCCTTGGACAAATCATCGTTACACCGATGATACACAGCTTTTTATCTCTACCAGATCCGTCTGTCCAGCTGCCACTGCACCTTGGCAAACTGTCCGACAGACATTGAAGCCTGCATGTCCAACAACTTCCTTAAACTCTACGGCAACAAAACTGAACTTCTCACCCGAAATTCTTCTCCCTTCTGCCGAGAACTTCTCGCTCCTCATTAATGGCCACTTTGTCACGCGCTCCCTCTCCATATGCTGCAACCTTGGCATCACATTGGATTCCACTCACTCATACAAATCTCAAAGCAACCATATTACCAATTTTTTCACCTATGTAACACCGCCCTCCTCCACCCGTCCCTCTCACAATCCAGTCGAAATACTCATCCACACATTTATCTCCTCAAGACTCTACTACTGAAATAGCCTGCTCTTTGGACTCCAATCTGCTCACCTCCATGAATACCGTCAACATTCCACCGCCCGCCTTTTCACCCACACCCGCTTGCGTGACCATATAACCCCCATCCTTAAACAGCTCCACTGGCTCCAGGTCCCTGATCACATCTGGTGCAAACTCCTCATCACCCATAAAGCCCCCAATTATCCTCACCCCCGAATACCTCTCTGACCTTCTCCATCCCTACATCCTTTCCCACTGCCGTCGTTCTGCTGACGCCAACCTCTTCACTCCCACTATCAGACCCAAGGTGGTACCTTGAGGTGCCGACTCTTCACCTTCCAGCCCTACCTTCTGGAACTCCTTCCCTCAACAAATCAGAAACTTGGACTTATGACAGAATTTCAGATCACTTCTTAAAAGTCACCTGTTCAAGCTGGCATTTCCTGAACCCTCACCTGAACAATATACCATTGTTCATTTGTCTGCTCATGTATATATAGCTTTTTTTAGTCCCAAAAAATATATTTGATGTTAATGTTCCCTGTTATATTGTGCTACCACCAATACAAAGTGAAAAGTCAAATTATTTTGTTATACCGTGAGAAAGAACCTGGGTTGCTCACCTGATCTGGAGGGGATGTTACTTGCAGTGAGCAGTTCTCCTGCCCTGGGGCGCCGTGAAGGGGGGTAACACGGATAATTCTATGGGCCGAGCAGTCAAGGGGGGCCCCAGAGGATACCTTTATTAATATGCTATGTATGGGTCCAGACCAATTTTCAGTCCTAGGGTGCAAAATTGCAAGCCCTGCCCCTGCGCAATTTTCAACAGCTCAGACCCCGCTGAGTTTGCTTTCCTTGCACATAATGCCGCTGTTGTGCACATGGCGCACGTCAAGTAGAGATTCTGCACACATTTTATGGCAGCCCTCGGGAATGACAGCGAGACTCCTTTTCTCGCCGCCGCATGCTGTCTTTATACACGCCGTGTGTCTTCGCAATCCAGCTATGCTGAAAAAAGGCTGATTACGAGAGATGGAGGCAACGACAAATGCCGACAAACAACCGACGTGCTCACATTCTGCTTTTATGTCATGTGGAGGTTTGAGCTTAGTGCGTTTCTCAAACGTGACGGTGCCCACGGGTTTTAAAACCGTTGTTTGCAGCCCTCGACCTAATGAAACAGCAATTTTGCATATGTTCCTAAATAAAGTGATTACGGTCTATTTGCTGTGAATTTCCATTTTGTTTTGTTTTGTTTTTTTTCAACTGAAAAATCTTTTTCCCCTTTAAAATAATACATAGTTCCCGGTCAACTCACACACCAGCTGGATGCTCGTTGAAGCTTGAAATGCCAGGGATGCTTTCCCAAGTTCCTGGATTCTTTTGCTTTGTGACAGCAGTGGCTTTTTTTTCTTCCTTTCTTTCAGTGCTTTCCTGCTCTTTTCGTGCTGCCCCCTTTCGCACCTGCCTCACCCACTAGCTGCACTTTTGACGACTCCGTGGCTTATGCAGCGAGATGTGTCCAGCGCGGAGACCACTCGCAGCTGTAGATCTTTGCCAAAATGCGGGCAGCAAATCACCGCCGACAAATAAATGAGACTGAATGCTCCAGCTGTGGGAAATAACTGGATTTTTTTTTTCTCCTATTTTTTTTCGCTGACACTCTGAATTGATTGCGGCGAAAAATAAGCTGACCCCACCTGTGCTGCGCAGAGATAAGCCATTTACAATGCACGCCAGTCTCAGTCAGCAGCGGGAGGCTCTTTGCCTGTGTAAAAATGAACACAACAACCGGGAAGAATAATACAATTTTATCCGCTTGTTTCATCTCTCTTGCCTTTTTTTGCAGATTCTGGAGGGACCCTGAGAGTTCTTTATTTGGCCTGCAAGATAGAGTTATTTTTCCCGTACTATTGGGTTATGAAAGGGTTGGGTTGAGATCGTATGCGTTCGTATGCGCTGGATCAGGGAATGTGACGACACTCGGCAATAGGAGATCAAAGCTGCACCTCTGGGCTTCGTTATTATATATTGAGTTAACTTTCCGTGGCTGCCGCCACATTTCTCTCCCTCGGCTGCTTCCTGTTGGCCACAAAAGCAAATTATTCCTGACTCGTGTCATCATGCACAATCCACCCATACTGGTTAAATGTGTTTAATGCAAAGTGAATTGGGGGGTGGGGAAGGGGGTGCAGGTCCTGTGCGCAGGAAAACATGCGAAAGGCTGTGTCGTCATCTCGTGATCCGTGAAGCTCAGCGCCACAGCGACGCCTTCCAGTTGGTTTTCACGCCCCCTTCGCAGCTCCGCATGACGATGGCAACGATTGATTGGTTGATTGGTCCGTGTCTGCCGGCAGTTCAGATCTCAGTTGAGAGACACTTGGTGTTTGCAGAGTGCTGGTTTGTTAAAAGCCATTTATTTGCGTCAGACTGCGTCCATTTAAAATATTTAAAGACTAGTCAGTAGTTTTTCTTGATTATTTTTTTAGTAAAGCCAGTCAAAGAAGCGTCTGAGTGATGCAGCTGCGGGTATAAACTGCTGATGATGGATGACTGTTTTGTGTCTTTCCACACACTGTGTGTTTAATGGTGCTCGGGCTCGGTCACAAGACAGTTTATCATCATTCCTGTTGAGAAATCATTAGAGCCCGACTGCATCCATTTAAATTAATTTAAGGCAAAAGAGGGAAATTCTGTAAATCAGCCCGCAGTGAAAGAAACATCCAAATAAATAAAAATCAGTAAATATATATGCCCTATAAAAAGTGAATCTGCATTATTTACATTATGCATCACAGTTTAACTGTTGAGTGTTTTTTTTTATTTCTCAGTGAGCACAGAGTGCATAATGTTTTCAGTGCAGTTAAATATATTCAACTCCTTTAAACCGCTTTTGATAAATTTAGCCCCCCTTAAAAAACATTCTTAGCAATAAATGGTGCATTAGGCACATTAGACAAATTACTGTTTTGATTTGTTTTTATTAATGCAGTTTTCCCATTGGATTATTTTGTGTATAAACTGAATTGACTGAATTGTTGACCCTAGCTGGGGTCTAAACACACTAAAAAAAAAAAAAAAAAAAAACCTTGAAGGAAACATCTGAACTGACATCAGCCTCTGAAACAATGTTAGTTTTTACATTGCAGACATTATGCACATTTTCTTCTTTTAACTTAGCGAACACCGAGTACATAATTAGCAGTTTTCAGTGCGGTGTCTTTTTTTCCCCCCAGTATCAACAAAAGCCGCGAACAGGAGATTTCTCTCGCTTCACTTATTGGCTCCCTCTTGCAGCTGGAAACCTTTATATGTGTGGGCAAAGAACTTTTTTTTTTCTTTTCTTTTTTTAAGTCCTTTGACGTTAAATCGGACTGTTTCAGTACAGTTAAATAATGAGCCTTGTTAAATGAATTATGCAGCAGGGCTGTCGATGAGGGGGCTTCTGAGGCAGGAAATAAGTGAAAGAACTGTCAACAGTTCATTACGCCGCTGACGAGGAGCGACAGTCTGACAGGCTCAGCCTCACAACTACAGATGACGTCACGCTTGGAGGTTGCTGACACCGGGCGTCGAGGCTCTTCCTCCTTCAAAAAGCCATCTCTGCCAAGGGGCAGAACTTTTTTATCTTCAGCCGGATTGTGTTTGCACGGTTAGTGTAGCAGTACCGGATTTGCAAAATCCAGTTCAGTGCCTCCGGGGTCGGGTGGGACAAGACGCTCGGCCTGTTCCGAAGAATTTCTTAGCCGAGAGATCCCTTAAATTAGCAAGTATGGAAAACCGCAGCGTGCGACTAATGCGACTTCACGCCGCTGAGTAGACCATCGCTCGAGCGTCTGCTCAGCTCATGCTGATGCGACATCAGTTGCCAGGATGCAGGGAAGACAATGGGTTTTTCTATTACTTCTGTGCCTACATTACCCAGAATGCAGCCTGATCGTGCACATCTAAATCAGACATACCGCTAACAGGAGTGATTCAGGATTTTGCTCTGGGTTTTTTTTTTCCTTCTTCCCGTCAGTTTTTTTTTTCCCTTCACTTTTTCATTTCCCGTTTTGCTGATGAACCCTCGGCAGACGGGGCACATGTCACCAGTCCTTCACGGCGGTAATGCATATAGACAGGCAGACACATTCGAGCCCACCAGCTATTTGTCTCACCCTCCCTCTCGGCCGAGTGCGCGTCTGTGGACTGCGGGAGGAGGAACCCACGCGGCAGGGTGTCGAACATGAGACCCGCTGCCTGCGAGGTGACACGAAGAACCGCTGGGAAGCTGCCCCACACGTCTGACGCTGAACCTGAGCCGCTCTGGCTGCAACCTCCACGCTCACCTGTGTCTGCCTGGAACCTGAGTGCCTGCGTCAGCTTGTTAATGCACAAACTGTTTCTCTCATTAGTTATTTTCTTTGCCTCATTATTTATTTTTATCCCCCACTGCACTATTTGTCTTGATTCTTTACCAGGTGCTAGTTAAATAAATCCAGGCTAGACCACATCATAATTGATATAAATAAGACTTTAATCCATCATCAATAATACTACAGCATTTGCCAGCTTTCATTTGTTGCAGTCAACGCAGTCAAAGCTAAAAATAGCTTCTTCTTTTTTTTATTTTACTCTGGAGGATTGGATATAAAGCCAAAGGGACAGTTCCATGACAGATGAAGGCCTGTCACTCTTTGGTCCAATCCTGTTTCTCTTTTTTATTATTTTTTACCTATTCTACAATCTCTTGGCCCTTACCACTAAGTCACAACCAGTTTTGGTTGAAATGTATCTCTACAAAACTGTTCTCAGTAGCTTTTGCATTAGTAGAGTCACTGTGTTACTTAAACTCAGCATGTCGTCCTCAGCCCTGGTCATGTAGCCCCTGCTGGCCATAAAAAATGTTTTTTATTGGCTTAGAAAATGGCATTAAGCTATGTAAAAAAACTGTTCACTGGCCTCAGTGTTTGCTAAATAGCGCCCGTGAGCTAACTAGCTTTTTCGCCGCCAGTGCATGACTAGCTGTTTGTTTGTATTGGCTTAGTGAAGAAAAGGACCATAGTCCACTGCGATAACGTTAAACTTCTGAAGATCTTCACTGTTGCCAAAGACTCACAAGGTGTTTTTGGTCATCTGTGTCTTTTGTGTTTATTGAAAGGAACCATTTTCCCCAACATAAAAGTACATACCAGTCACTGCCAATGCAAATAGTGACATATCTTCCCCACTAGAGGGGATGCCAACTGCAATCTATAGTGTTGGGTGGGTGGGTGCCTCCCTCTTGTACTGTTGACCATAGATCTACACAACATAGATTTTCCCATGCGGCGTGAGTTATTCACCTAACAGGTTGACCTGGGTGACATCCAAGTCGATTAATGTGCCACAAACATTGTAGTGCATCCAGAAAAAAGATTGTACAGTTGAACGGAGCATCATCAACAAAAATAGATTTTATCATGGCAACAATGGCTATCAATTAGACAATTTGTTGAGTTACAGTATTTTTTGGCAGCAAAAATAAGCTAAAATGAATGTTTGCACTGGTTTTTCTATTTAAAAAAACAAAACAAAACAAAAAAAAACAGCATTGTGCCAGTATTTAGGATGTGGAAAGCTTTCTAAAATCGAAAATTCATTCTCTGAAGAGCTGCCATCGATTTTGTTCGCACCTAAAAGGGACGGGTGTTGACTGCTGGTGGGGAAACGCCTCTTAACTTTAAGTCTTGTTGACACATCAAACCATCAGAGCCTCGGCCAGGAAAATCCGCCGGCTGCTGAAGATCAAAATTTCTTGAAGGAAGCTGTAGACTCGAGCGCATCTGCGCCATCAGACAGTCAGCTAAGGAGAAAAAAGAAGAAGAAAACCCTCTGAAACACCTCCTGAAATTCCCACATCACACCAAAGCCTTGCAGCAAGACGGCTATAATTAAAAAACCCAACATTTGCAGATTTCCCAGAGTTCCTGCCTTCATGTTTATTGCTGCAGACTCAAACAGAGACCAAAACGCAGTCTCTCAGGCACTTCCTCTTCAAATCGCCTCCTCCCGTCGCCCAACGCCTCGTCGTAACACTCAACAAGAGTGCGTCACACGGCGTTCCGATTCATGAAGAGCAGTTGATTTAATCCAAGTCAAGTGACACGTGCCGTGCTGTAAAACCAATTGATCAAATCCTTTGTCTTTTTTTTTTTTTTTGGAGGGGTGGGGGCGCTAAACGATGAGCTCGGATGCCTCTTTAGTTTCCTCCTCCTCGTTTCGCTGAAGTGGTTTGACCTCAGAGTACACAAGGACGTGATGCTTTAATGCCTGCCGGGACGGGATGCTTTTAGGTCTGAGATGGCCCCTATATAGTGTGTCCCCGCCTTCTAACTACTAAGCACTAAACTAAAGATAATTACCATGACTTCACCTCCTAGTGTTCCTTTCACTTTTATGTTTGGTGGCAACGGTGCCGAAGGCTGGCACCAAGCTGCCGCCTGATCTCACAAATCCAGGAGGCAGAGAGTCCACGGAAGGCCTTTTTGGAAATGGGGGAAAAAATGGCAAAAAATGTCCCCTAGTACTGAAAGAGGCTCCAGTACAAGTTTAGTTTTTTTTTGTTTGCTTGCTTTTTTATTTTGTTTCTACAGCCAGGAAGCTAACAGCTAGAGGCTTCCTACAGCTTGTTTGCAATCATGTGACGGTGGCTTTGACGGCCTCGCCAGGGTGAAAACACATGACAAGCTCATCGACGCTGACCGGAACTGAGACCTATCAACTCGTCTGCCCCGACGACATGCGGTTCATGCGCATCTGGTGTAATTCCGGGCTTCAGAGGCAGCCGCCGAGACCCCGGGAAGCACCTCTGACTCGGACGTTGTTTTCATCTACAGGTCCAGCCGCGGCGCTCCACAGCGGAGGACCTCTGTCCCTCCCTTCCAACTTCTGCCCTGCACGCCATATTACACATCAGAGATGAAAACAGACTTCAGGAAAAAAAAAAAAAGAACCCTCTGTGTATGTCTTTTCCGAAGGTCTGACACATACCGAGGACGGACTTTTTCTCTTATTTGATACGGACCAGAGAGGCGGAGCAGCAATAGTTGCCATCCGGCAGTGGCAACAAAGAGAAACACCAGCCGCTAGTTGGGCTGCGTGATGTCGAGCTGTGTGTGGGATTCTAATCGTTTGTTTTGCAGTTGACAAAATGTGCTCGTTAATGTTTAATCGCAGCTTTATTGATCCAAAAAAAGAAGTTGCACCTAACTCAAAGGTGTTGTGTTTTTGCTCTTTGAAAACTTACTTTCACACAAGGCGGGAGTGAAGGGTAAATAATTCATGGCTTAATGGCAGAAATCTACTGTTTAGGCGTCTGTGATGTTTCCCCTCTTTAAGAAAAACGCTGCACCACAGACGGCGTCCTCCTGTGGGGTGCTGCAGAGTCAGTCCTCCCAGCATGGGCACCTCTTAAATAATAAAACACAAGTTGCATGTGGTGATGTCAACATTAACTGCTGATGCGTACAGCAGCTTGTTGTTACTAACAACTCAGGGACTGCAGGACTAAATGGTGCAGCTACTTTAGTATTTTCCCACAATAATTCATATGCAAGGAGTATTGTGGTGTCTTGTTTTACTTTGGCTTTAGTTAAAGGTCGTTATTGCTCCATGTTAATATTCAATCAGTGACATTTGTCATAAGAACAAACATAGCTGGTCTCCCTTTGCTAAGACCAGCTATTTCTGTGGCCCTTAGGTTTCATTAATTCACCATCGTCCTTTTTTAATTCACAGTCGTCCTTCTTCCCTCTTATTAGTCACGTAAAGATTAATATGAACATGCCTAATCTGTTTTTACACGTTATGCCCCGTGCCTGACCTCGCCGCTGATAGTTCCGCGCCACCGCTTACACCCCCTCACGCCTATCACGTCTATTTATATTTCAGGAGCCGAAAAGGGTCCTAGTTAGTGTTCTTAAGGCGAGCTGCTCGGGGATGCTGCAGGAAGCCTGTGACAATTTGCAGGTAAGCAGGCTGTCGTTCCCCCACCTAATTTGTCCCAGACGTGCCAAACAGCAGAAGAAGAAACATTTGGGATGACTGTTTCAATGAAACCTTGAGTGTTTGCTGCCACATTAAGCCATCTGTGTGCATCATTTGCCAGCTGTCACTGCACCGCTCGTTGTGCTGCCTTTATTTGCAAACAGCAAATATACCTAAGTGCTTTTTCCAGGTTTGCACGCTTTAAATGTCAAAATGTAGAAATAGAACCTCTCTTTCCAATAAAAGAGAGGTTCCTACTTTCCATTTAAAGTAGGAGATCCAGGTTTGTTGAACCACCTCACAGCAAGAAGGTTGTGTGTTCATTTGAATGCATTTCACGTGCAATCATATTTTTTTTTCCCTGCGGCGCCAACCGTCATTAGAGGGCCACCAAACCAGTACGCACAACCAGCCACACTCTTAGATTCATCCACACAATGAAACGTAGATTTAGATGTGACCCACTTGACTGAAAAGCACTGATGCATCTTTTTGCTCCGAAACTCAATTTTCACACACAAAAGGGCCTGCAGTGAAATTCGCTTGAATTCTTTCCTTCACTGTGATAAAGGTAAAGCAATTATAGCAGATGTTTGTCAGGTTTTAAATTAAGTGCAAAACGCTTACATTAGAGGGTACAAACTTTGCAATTTTTCCCCACACACACAGGTTTTGAACCCCAAATTGTTACCCAGCTCACATTTTCAATAACCTTTGTAGATTGAATGAATCAATATGCAGATTTTTGCAGTCCAACCTAAACTAAAACCCACCATTTTTTGCAGGGACAGGAAACAATTGGTTAAATGCATTGTTTATGTATTTTTGGAAATGTGTAAATTTTTTGGGAGCATCCAAATTGAAATTCCAAATTCCAACCTTCAAAATGCACTGTATTTTCAGAAGCTTCCCTCAGACTTGTTTAGTGCCACACATGTTCATAGCCAAAAAAAATAAAAATCTTTTAGTCTCTGAAATGTCAGAATCTTTGAAGTCCTTCACGTCTCCATTGAGATTAAGCAGCACTGTTTCAACGTTGTGTGAACAGAAAACCCGAGGAACTGACTGCAGGGAGAAGGAGCCTCCTGTGTATCAAGACGAGAGCTCAAACTTTCAGGCGTCCTGCCAGGACAGCTGCACCCGTTTGGAAGACTTGCAGCCGCGGCCATGAGGCGCCTGACAGGAGCGACTGATGCATGGATACCTCTGCCTGGGAAGAGAGAGGCACAGATGGCCAACGGAGAGGAGAGCGATGCCCGTGTACAGGTATGGCTACCGGCTCGCGGTCAGCCAAGGCAGAAAACAAATGTTCTTTCAGGTTCAGTGCTCGGCTAAGTCCTGTAATGCACCAGTCGCAAATGATTATACCGGTAGGCAGTGCCTGTCTGCAGCAGCAGCAGCAGCATCAGCAGCAAGGTAGCGGTGTGTTCAAGGTCGAATTTTGTTACTGCTCAGCAAAAATATTTTCAGTGGATTTTGCGGAAGTCAATCAAAGGTTACATCGTTTTGAAGTGAAGGGTGTAAGACGGAGGTTTCAACAAACAGTTGAATAGTTTTCTATAAACTCCCTGGCAAACATAGAATGGATAAGACAAGAAAGCTCTTTATGGTGTGCTTGTCTGATTTTTCCAGCAGCTTAATCTGAGGCCATCAACGAACCGTGAATGAAGGAATGTGTATTATTTCGTTATGCACCACCAGTTAAACCATTTAAAAGCCTCGTGACTAAAGAAAAGCACAAAGATATGAAGTCTTCCTGATGTATGAATGAAATGTTTTGAATGTTTTCTCAAGTAATTTCGCGATACGGCCATAGTGGATTTTCTTTCCCCTTTTAGTATTACAAGGTCATAAATTGAGGAATTCAAGATGTGGCTCATTGATTCTAATTATTATTAACGGTTCTTCCTTGTGCTGGTGTCATCACTTCTGGGAAAGAAATGACTAGATGTTATTTTATACAATATATAAACTCAGTGTTTGTTGAGACAAACATTCCAATGAATTAGCCAGGAATTAATGAAATTAGAAGTTAAAGATATAAAGAAAGGTTATATGTTGTTATGACATCCACAGGCTGAAGGAAAAATGTGGATAAAATGTTGTTGTGTTCTTAAATTGCAACAGGGCGGCTAATTTATATGAGGCTAAATCTATCCTTTCCTTTTGTTTTTCTGTTTTGTTCAAAGTCTCTGAGATAAGCGGGAAAATCCCTGGATAAAACATGATTTATGCATGAACAATGGAACCTAGTATTTAAATAAAAGAAGAGCCAGACAAGAGAATACTAACAGGCGAAGTCAACAGAGGCGTCCCTGGAAATTTGCACTTGTAGACAAGTTTGTTTTTTTTCTTAAATGTGCATAAGTAGGCAACAAACATTTACAAAATGAAAACAAAATATTCTGCATCCTTTGTAAGAGGGGAAAGCAGTAGTCTGGTTCGAGGGGTCGCTGCAGCAAGCAGTGACAATGTTCTGATCAAGGTTACCAATGGCCTCTCAAAAAGGTGCTGATACGGCAACATGCTCAGTCCTTGTACTATGGACCTTTTGCGCAGCCTTTTATTAGCTGTGAGATAGCAGCTCTGCTGTTTGGCTCTTCTGCTGGTTTTGTATTAAGTGTGGTGTCCCTCAGGTTAAATTCCTGGCCCAAATTTGAATTGCTTCCATACCTTTCACATTGTTTTATTATTCTCAAATATACCACATTCCTCAATATCAGGTGATTTAAAACAAAAAAAAAAAAAAGGAAAAGACTTGGAGAGTGTTTCATTGTCACAATTTGAACAGCGATCCTTGACTGAATCTTTTCCTTGCAAAACACCCTTTAAATTGCTGGTAAAACCAATACATGATGCAGATTATTAATGACACGTTACTGAATCACCGTGACAAAGGACCACATTCAAAGTAATCTGCTGTGAACCAAAGAATACACCGACAAAATGATTCTCATACATCTAATTATGCTGTGCGCGTAATTTGCATTTGTAGCTTTGATTTCGTTAAGTGGAAGCAAATAACAAAACACTGTGAGCACACTCTTGGATCACTTTAAACTGTCAGTAGTAGACGGTGCCAGCATCGCACAATTAGCCAAGTGACAGATTTGCAGTCGGCAGTGCTACGTACTTTGATTAATCATTGCAGAGATAGCAGCTGCTGTTTATGTATTATGGGACCAAACATTAGAACCTTGACTTCCCTTCCCGCCTCTGTCAGATGGGAAAGGAAGTCAAGGAAGTCAGACAGCAGCATTCACCTTCTCTTTAACCCGACATTTTCACCAACTTTCCCACCATGCCGCGTCAGATAGGATAGTCATTTATTGCACAATTGCATGAGGTCCAAAGAAGTCACTTTTCTGGAAATGCAGGTTAGGGAGTCTATTTTGAGACAGTTTTTTTTTTTTTTTTTTTTTATCTTTTATGTATTCATTTTTTAGCAAGTGGCCAGCTCCTAGTTTCTAGCCAAGACATTTAGGAAAAAATATAAACAAATCCACAGAAAGAAAAATGGAGTGATTTGTTGGAGGTTCAGCCAATGGGAATATTGGGCAGCTTCTTGGCAGCTGGTGGTTTTTTTCTCACAGCGCTGCTCCAGTTTGTCTTGGGACTTCAATGTTTTGGGACTCCGTAATGACTTGGATAATGAGTGTTGAAATGCCAATCCACTAACGTGGCTCAACAGAAGGAAACTCGTCCTGCCGAATGAAGCCAACTCTGACTTTTTTTGTTGCATTTCTTTAATGAGAGGCAGTTTGACTTGGCAGAGCGACACCGTCGGGGTGTTGCCGTTCTCATGATGATTGGATGCGCGGCGTGATGCTCTTTTCCGCTGCATTCTAAACCAGTTGGCCCAAGTGAAACCCAGCCAGAGTAATTTTACAGCGGTGCTGAGAACTCCTTCACACGACAGCGAGTGCCCAAATACCCCCGCGCGGAGCCAAGACTCTTTCAACGCTAACCCACTGCACATACCGCCTTGAGCAAGACCGCCATAATAGAAAGTCTTCATGTGCACTTGGCAATAACTGACCATGCTACATGAAACTGTGGTGCCCAGAAAGGTTGATGTATAGAGCAAATTATCAAGGAGGAGATAAATAAAGTCGTCTCACTTTTATGGGCATCTTTTTCTGTCAGCGAGATGATGGAGCTCAATAGTCCTTTGTCAAGTCAAGAATTATCACCGAGGGGAGAGGAGTGACCTGTATGGATTGAGTGGAGGTGGGTTGTGGGGTGGGGGCGTAAACAGTGGCATCTATTGATTTTCCCCTCACTCTGTCAAAGTCATTAAAAACGTAATTGAAGTTCTTTATTGGACGCAGAGTCATATCACTCAGGCACACGGGAGGGTCCACGCCGGGAAGATAAGACGTCGTCTCTGTCCCCTCCTTCCTGTCCAGCTACAGTGGAGGAATGGTGGAGATAACTCACAAAGGGGTGGTGGATTAAACATCGGCATCAATATGATATGACAAAATGCTGATCCGAGCCCTCGCACGGGCCACCGTGCGAATTCATTTATTGTGTCCGCAAGCTCGGCTCCTCACAAGGTCACCATAGATCCTGGGCTCAGACAGGCAGAGGCGGAGTCCACGGCGTGGCCCCGTGGAGAATCATGTTTAATGATACGCCGCCTGACGTCTCACTCCCCAACGGTTTTCGGCCCGGCGTCGTCCCCCAACCACGAGTGGAATGATTCATTCAGATGTTTCCACGTGACTGGTCTCGTTGCGGTGGGCTTGAGATGACAGACGACTGTGAGGGGTTTTCCCTCGGAGACTTGAGTTCAAGTGTAAGGAAAAGATTTAGGTCAATCTGCAACAAAATGACAAACTCCAAAATAAAGTATGGTATCTCCATCTCCTCCGTCCATCTATCTTCATGTGACCCGGCACGTCGGATGAAACAATTGCTCAATTTTTTCAGACGTATCCCAGAATCATCCCAGGTGTCCGTCTCTCCAAGATCCCATAGAGAGTGTTTAGAAAAGGGGGGGCAGAACCAGTAATGTGATTAGGTGAACTATCTGTCTGTCAATTGAATTCATGATGCCTGGACTTTTCAACAGCTCCAATAGGCTCAGTGTCAAGGAAAAGCTGAATATGTTGAGAATCTAATTGGAAAGGGACGAATCAGGGCTCCAACTACTCCAACGTACCAACAAATTCACAATTGGTAGCAACTTAGTAAAATATCACTTTCATCAGCTACCTCTTTAGAAATGATTGGGCAGGAGAGGAGGAGGATGGAATCTGAGTTGTACCCAGCTCTTTATGATGGCCAAAACTGAGATTGATTGTTTTAGTCCTGTATATTTTTCTTGATCTTGTACATTGATTATTTATACAAAAGATATTGGAGCGCTTATTTGAGTGTCTGTGCAAGAAGAACTACAGCTGAGCTCATGACGGGAAACACACCAAAACAATATATGTTTGTATTCAAATGACAAGGCCCTCAGTAGCAATTTATTTAGATTTATTCTAGTGTAAGTGAAAACAGGGTTAGACGTGTCAGCTGCACCTTATCTTCATTTGGAGATTGCTGCTTGTTCTGGGATTTTTTTTTTTTTGTCCAGGAGCTGTTTTCTTTTCTTTTCTTTTCTTGGCATGAAAATAATCGTCCCAAACTCTCAGCACACAAAAAAATTAAAGAGTAAGGATAACAAACTAACCCCCTCGTAACAAACCCTGCGCCCATTTCACATTTTTTTCTAAAATCTGTGAAGATTTTACATGCTGCCATCGCTTTAAATCTGATCAGCAGTGATCTGGAACGATATAAATGATGAAAAATTGCACAGCATGTAGGAAGTTTATCCGGCTATGCTTCAGAATCAAAGCGCAGGATAATCGAGTTTTCAGGATTTTTTGTATTTCTGACACAATACACGAAGAATCACTTTTCAGTCTCCAGCGCAGTTCTTCTCTATTACAGTCACTCCCAACCCACGTCCTCCCTTCTGCCAGTGCACTGATCCACTGAGGTCAAAGCTGGATGTTTCAGCATGATGATACATCCTGATACACATCCAAGACAAGTAAAAGGAATATAGTTGCGTGTAGTTTTTTTTTTCTTTCTTGATAACAGTGACAAAAAGTCGATTGCATTTATTTGCATCTGCCTGATGGAGCCGCACCTTTCTGAAACACAAACAAGACCTTTGCGCACATATGTTAAGATGATATTTGAGATAGTGTAGGTCTCCACTACTGTTCATAAACAGTACTTTGCATAAAAAAACATGAACCATTTTCATCTTCCCATCACACAGCATGCACACTAATAGTCCCCCACAGTGAATCCATAGTTCTCAGCTTGAATTCATTCATCCTTCTTCTATACCCGCTTATTCCTATTCAGGGTCATGGGGGTCTGCTGGAGCCTATCCCAGCTGTCTTAGGGCGAAGGCAGGGGACACCCTGGACAAGTCGCCAGTTCATCGCAGGGCCTCAGCTTGAATTATATTAGTTAAATGCCAATAATAATACTTAACAGGAATGATAATGAGAAGAACTGTGTTCTGAAGACAGCAACTCCTCCTCTTAGCTTTCCTCCGCGACACGATAAACACGTGGACATGCGAGATCGTGTAAGAACATAAATACATCCCCAATGTTCACTGAAGTACTAAAGCACGACGCTTGTTTTGCAGTGACTCATCTTTTCTCCTCAATCTCCCATCCTTGACTTGAAACAAGCCCAGCGATGCGTGCGGCCGCCATTACGTGTGTTGCGCTGCCAGCAGTCCTGCCTTGAACCGCAGTTTAATTGCTATTAGGGGCACTTTGACAGAGCGTTTGGACACCGCGGAAGAATCTCTTCACGCATCCCGGCGAGCGACGCGTCTCACATCTGCCGTATGCTAAATTCATTACCTCCCGTATTCGCCTCCCCTCCCCCTCCCACTGCCCTCCTCCTCCTCCTCACTTCTCTAACTTGCCTTTTTATCTCTATCCTCCACGCAGGCACCGTGTCCTCTGGCAGTCTAAGTAGCTCATTGTTGTGGGGAGAATGTGTCTCTCGCGGGAGCCATAGCCAGTCGACGGCGGATTGCCTCGGCGCGCCGCATTTTCACACCGCTGTCACTTCCGATGAGGGATAAGAGACGGCGCGTACTTTTGAGACGCGAGCGAAACAAATACGGGGAATTGCGGGAGGGACAGATAAAAAAAAAAGCAACAACATTTCTTTACATACGCTTGTTCGGGGAGGCGTAACGGAAGGATAAAGTTGTACCAATTCCCACGGTGATTTAGGGACCTTGCTGAGTGTGTGCCACAGTAATGCATGTACACTGCTGTTTGTCATAGTCAGCGGGCACTAAATGTGAAATATGACTGGCCCGCGTGTGGCTCTGTGTTGCTGTCGCCGTTGTTGATTTGTCGCTGCGCTGCGGTGTCACAAAGAAAAATTAGTTTTCTCTAATTGACCTTGCAGAGAGTGAGAGCCAATCTGATTCTGACCTTCATTTTTTGTTTTTTTGTTTTTTCAGCCAGCGGTGCATAATGGTGACGCGGCTGCACTCAGACAGCGGGTTGCTTTACTACTACATGCATATTTTGCTACCGCTATAGAGACGAGGCTGTCATGCAGGACAGGAGCCACTTGTGTCACATTTGTTCGAATTATGAGCAAACAGAGAGAGGTAACGAAGACAGTAGGGCCCTTTAAATAGGTTTACGTCATATTATTTTTGTTTATTTATAGTTTAAAGGACATATTTTGTTGGATTTATTTCAATTAGCTGTCAAGGGAAACTCTCCAGGCTTACCTAGCCCTGTGTTTACAGCTTTAAAGCATCACACATGTTTGGTAGTGGACTAGAGTGGCTGTGAGATGATGTCAGAGGGTGGTTTTGTGGCAACTAATATGTGATCCTGCAAACATGTCATCTTTGTCTCACCGCAACAGCGTCAGCCACGTTTTTTTGGTTTGCTCTTGGAACCTGAAGGCAGTTACAAAAGTTAAGCAGTTGGACAGTTTGTCCTCATCACTTCCAATTGACTCACTGCTTTATTTTATGCAAACCGCGACAGTCTGTCATCTTCAATGAGGAAATCGTTTTTTTTTTGTTTGTTTTTTGGGCTTTAATTACGCACTTTGTTTAATTTTTTAGATTTGTTCCTGACTAAATAATTAATTCCAAAAAAAGTGATGAAAGTAGTTGATATTTGCCTCCCGTGTTGTTATGGTCCATTAGCTCTTCTTTAGTTGCGATCATGGCAAAGTAAAATAAACTGCAGACTAATTAAGAGAGTAACAGTTTAATCCTTCTGTCAAACTTGGTGTGTTTGTTGGAAATTAAAAATATGCACACATTTATCTAAATTTGCAAAATTATGTTGGGGCACGTTTGTCTGAGTTATGACATCTCTTTGGTGCATATTACTCGTTTGGCTTTGTTTCAGTTTGTGCTATAAAATTGCACCACTTTGAGGAGCATTTTCTCGAAATTTAACACCGTATCACAAGATCCTTTGTCTTCTTCTCTCTCTTTCTTTTGGAGCACCTCTACTGTTCTTATTTTTCCACCAGCCTCCCCAGGAGGAGAAAGTAGAAGAGGTCAAAATCTAGATCACTCTGCCTCAGCTTTGGAGCTGCAACAGCCCACAAGCAACACCCATTTTGTCTGTGATCTCTCCCCAATCCCACTGCCTCACAGCAATCCCCCTCAGCTGCCAGCAAGGTGCATGTGACCCCAGAATGCTGGCCAGCCAATGAACTCCTCGTGCACACAGAGACTCCAGCACCAAAGGGGGGGTTTAACAGAGAAGAGGAGCTTCTCGCTGTGCTGCTGGAGACTAATCATCAGGCTCATGGGCTTGTCAAGACCTTGTGGTGCAAAACGGGGAGCTAAAAACATCTTATGTGAGCAGAAATCAGTGCAGCGCTCTCACTGTAAAGATCAGCGCGTGACCTGCTTTACAATTGCTGCATTCTAGACCAGCAACTTTTCAGAAAAAATACAAAAATAGACTTTTTCGCCTCAGGGAAAGGTGAGTATATCACTCTGAGGAACAAAGCAAACACACTAACAGTCCAAAGCGTTGTGCCAAATAGGCTACCAACAACATGGTGCTGCAGACGTCGCACTAACAAGCTTGGCCAGCCACCTTGGAAATAAATGCCTGCCGCCCTGATTTTTTTTTCACGGTGCCACTGGTTCTTCCCTCCTTCCTAGAACCGAAGCGGAGAAACATATTGACTTGTTCAGTTCAAACCCCTAAACATTTTTGGAGCGGCGACGCAGTCGGGGAATGAAAACTGCCGTCGCCTTTTGTCGGTTATGCAGAAAATAACGAGGCGGCTCTCCCTTCAGACGCTGATGGGAAGTCCCACTTAAATCACAGTGCCCCCCAGGATCGCATCAGGACGTGTCTTCCACAGAAAACAAAAACTAAAAAATGAAATAAAAAATCACCTCCAGCTCACTAATGACTACCCATGATCCCTCTCTCCTTCCTCCACATGTTCCACCGGGGAGAGGCAGAGTGGTGCGGGGTGTGCCTGAAGTTTTTCTGCTTACCCCTTATTGCTTTTGCTGCTCAAGACAATATTATTATCTCCAGCTGCAGGCCTCGGCGCACACAACTTGTAAATAATAAAGCAAGCTGGACAGAAGCCTGTGAGGCCACTGCTAATCCTGGTATTATTCTGCCTTTATTGTTTCTTTTTGCTCATTATTTCTCATCTCCTCTGGCTGAAGACAACCGGTTAAATTATTTTCACACTATTGTTTTTCTCCCGCCACAAAAGGCCAAATAAGCGGCGAGGACGGGCAACATCAAGAAACGCCTTTATTCCATTTTGCCCCCTGCTTTCCCTCACTCTTGACCCCCTCAAGGGCCGCCAGGCACCGCGCACTGTCACTCCGAGTGTTTGTTGACGCTTGGCTCCCAAACCTAATTGTGGGTAATGTTTTTTTCACCGCATTTTAATTTGCACCTTCCTCCCATTTAAGGAGAACTTGGGGAATGATGTTGAATGATCTCCTTCCCCCATATCCCCACAGAGTCCCTGGTGGAGGTTTTGTGCGAGCGAGATCCAAACAACTAAACCAGATTGATGCTTTACTCAAAATCCAATTCTGGTAGTTATAATCAACAATCCAAGCGAAGTTCTGCTGCCTCCAGAGAGCTGAATATTCTGTGTTTGGTGAGAAGCGTGACACCCCGGTTCGACTCAAAGAAGCCTCTTCTGGGAGAAATGACTCTGACAAAGCCTGGGGGCAGAGCTAGTTGTTCGCTCCAGTGTGCTCATTGTTACTCTGAAGGCATCGAGATGTGCAGCTAATGAAACGCTGCAAAGGCTCCCACTATATGGAACATTAGTTCCTGCGCCTCGTGAATAATATCTCCTGCTCGTATGGCAAACGTGACAGATCTGCTGCGACAGAAAGTACCTTTAAAATACAATTGAATCGGCCCCAAACTAAAAAATTATTGCTATTATTTCCGAGTATTATCGTATTCTACGAGGGGAATTTGTCTTTCAGTCTTCATCCTTAAGTTCTTCCGTTGTTCCTCTCATGCAGTTACCATAAAAGAGTTGAAAATGCGTTGCATAATTCCATTTTTTATGAATCATTTCTGTACAATTGCAAATGCCCAATGAGCTTGCAAAAGAATAATGTATTTCCCTCATGTCATAATGCAGTGTGGAACACATGATGGCTTCGGCGAAACAGCTCCGAGGCTCTCGGCTGCAGGCAGCGCGTCGTAAAAATGCAAAGAAACACTTGTTGTCCTTTGATGTCCTGCAGGTTGCAGGATAGCAGGGCTGTTATTAACCTCTCTAGGCAAAGGGGCCACAACAGTCCTTCAGAAAAAAAAAACAACATAAACTTCGCCTGGATACTTTCGCTGAAATGCCTGCACAGACGCTGCAGAAAAGCACTGAGCTCCTTCGTCTCAGCTGAGAGTTGCTCTCTTCAGGGACCGCAGGCAGCTCCCTGTAAAATCGCAGCAGCAGCAGCACCAGCAGCAGCAGCAGCAGCAGTGTACAGCAGTGCATAAAACCGCCCAGCTTGTCGCTCCCATCCACCAAGTGTCTGCGGGCTCTTGCCCTGTCTTCCAACAAGTGGGGCACTGTTTTTCTGCCCTTTTGCTGTATTTCATGCAGTCTCATTCACGGTAAAGTCTGTTAAAAGTGCATTTGTCTGGAAGGGACAGATGGAGCATTGGGCCAGTTTTCATCCACGACTGACTCGCTATTGACTCTTTTCTCACCGGCCCCATACATCTTGTCAGGATGTAGAAAGTGCACATTTGCCACCGACTAAAGAAACTCAGAGCTGTAATATAACTCTGCAGTTGTCCGCCACTGGTCGGTGAACAAAACCAGATCAAAAGTTCCAACAGACCAGAACCAAAACTTCTGGGCTTTGGGATTTGATAGATATACTTTGTTCTTGCAGTAAATCTTGTCCGTCCAACTTATTATCCGTTAGATTTTTTAGCTTGTTTTTTGTTTTCTTTTCTTTGACACTCGATGTTCCACTGTCTCAGGAAGCATTCCACCACCTGGTAGCATAAACATGTTGGTCACGACTGCATTGCTTGAATTACATTTGCTATGGAACTCTATAGTACCTGGATTTCCTTGAAACCACGCAATGTGGGGGCGATCGCAATTAACTGTTTTTTTGGTTAGTCTGCTCTGATTTCCTACATCCACAGGATTTTGAAAACATTCTAAATGTGGGATGTCGGCTTACCCAATTGAATTTTTTATGTCATGGTATGACAGGTATGTGGCATAAAAAAGAACTCCGGCAGCATGATGTGAAACAGCTTGATGTGTGTGGAGTAATGCTAAAGCAGAAATTATACCTGAATGAGAAAGAGATGTGTAGCATTGCCCATATACATACTTTAATGCTTTAATGCTTTATTTAAAATCACTCGCATGCTTTTCTTTCTCAGTGTCAGTCGGACTTAAAAAATCAGTCTGTCCAAACCTAAAATATGCTAAATTCAAGATCAGTGGCTTTAAACCTATATCAGAGCAATTTGATTTGTCGTCAGGAACTAATTTGTGTGGTGAAAAAAAAAATTGTCGAGAAATTTAGGGAAATTTCTCAAGGAATCTGTGCCCACGTTGAACTATAAAGTGAGACAGCAGCTTTACACCACCCCTGGATCATAAATAATTCTCAACATTAAGCCAAAAACATCTCCAAGAAGATAGAAATCATGTGGATTAACCTGATATACTCCATAAAAGTCTGAAGCAAAGATAATGTCTCTGGGCTGCGAATGCAACGGAGCCAAAATGTGAGAGAAAAACAGTGATTACAGCTCGCGAAAAGCTGTGAGCTCGGCTCCTCTGTACGTAGGTATAAGATTCACAGCGAACATTGATTTCCCACTGCTGAGTGCAGAGCACATTTAAGGCCTTGGGCTTGTGCTAACTGTGTGACTGTGAAGTAGCGCGGCGCTAACAAAGAGCCTCCAAGCAAGCAAAACAACAGATGATGCTCCTTGGTAATTGGCATGTGTGCAAGTGTGCAGGCTAAGCCGCCACATATCATGCTCTCGCTGCAGATTGAGCTGCCTGTGTGGCAACTTGTTTCCTTCCTTTTGGGATGATGCTGACGCTCTGGTGACATTTTTTCCCCCATTCACCATCCTGTTTGCATTGAAGAAAACAGAGAGAAATAAAAAGCAGACATTTTGTACTGGCAGAGATGTGAGGGTAATCTGCTAAAACAAAAACGCTGAGCCTGGACAGCCATAATTCTTGATGAAAATAGCTTTACAAGCACGGATTGCGCACGCGGAGATGAAGACGTGGGAGTCAGGCCTCGACTTTGTGGGACCGATTGGCAACTGCAGCCGCTATTAGCAGCAAATATTGGCGCCGTCGTTTGCCACCAATATCTGCTCCTTTTTTAGCATCTGATTCACAAAGCGGCGGATGGCATTTCTCAAAATTTAGTCAGTGCTGCTTGGATTTTAAGACGCACAAGGATTAAGACAGCTGGATGACGTTAGAAGGAAAGAAAAAATTGAGCCAATACTATTACAACCGGCATCTTTCTTTTGTCAGCCTGTTCCCAGCACTTGAAGTTAAATCACTTTACTTTTCAGTGATACTCCTGACTCATCATGACAGCCAAATGAATTTAATGACATTTAATAGGGAAGAACTCATCATGGGTCACCACGGTAGAACAAACTTTGGTTACCAGGGGAACAAAGTTTGGTGCAGTTAAACAAGAAAATAACGGGATTATATTATTGTAAATTATCTTTTCAAAGTAGTTAGAAATGGTTCATATAAAAAAGAAATTTCCAATAAAGACTGCAGCATTCGCTGACTAACCTGCGCCGGGTGACTTACAACTCCTTTTGTGACAAGCCGCATGGAAGCATTTTCATCCTTCCTCTCCGTCGTGAGAGATAAAAGCAGGTTTATCTTCAAGTTGCCGCTGGGTTTTTGATGTTGTAAAGTCTTCCAGGCATCCTTGCTGACAGTAAGAAGTACAGTTACATGCCGCAGAGTATAGAAATGGCAGCAGAGATTTACGGCGTGTCACACAGCCAGTGTGTCTCGTGTGTATAAAGAAAGGAGGAGGTGAGGGGGTGCCATTTTACAGGCAGCCTTCAAAGGCGTACATCTTGTTGAAATGGGGAAAAAAGAGAAGAAGAAGAAGACTTCTGGCAAAGTAACTGCACCTGTCTCTGTCCTTATAAGGCCTTTGTGCATCTTGTCGCACTTTTCCCATCCCCCATTGTGAAGTGAGCGCCGGCTGGCAGGTCCATTGATCTGCTCCGGGGCTGTGATAATTGGGCCATTAAGATCGCAGAAAGACACCCAGCATGTGGTGGAGTTTTCCCAGAGAGTGGACTTCCAAGTCAACTGGCATCAGTTGATAAGATTTCTTTATTATGACAACAAACACGTGTTGAAGGACGACGCAGCTCACTGTTGTGCTTTGATTGCTTTTGAATAATAAATAAACACTGCGTTCCCCTGAAGATCGCAAAGAACACTTAGATACGAAATAAAGATCACTTGGTCTGCTGCGCACAATTTTCCAATTAAATCGTTGCCTTTACGACCACACTCATCGAAGATGAAGCGTTAAATGACTGAAGTATGAGATGAAGTGAAAAGAGATCAGCACTTGAGGCCAAGGCGTGTTCTTGGTTTAAACAAACAGAAAAAACAAAGAAATTAAATGGACCCAAATGGCAGGTGATTGAAAACCGTGAAAAAGGAATGTAAAAACAAATTATTCAGCCAGGATGGATGGATGGATGGATGGATGGGGAGGTGGGTGAAGAGATTATGCTTTGAAACAAGCACACCTGGCTTTCTGGGCAGAGTAGATGAGTATAGACTGCTGAGAAAACATGAAGATAATTTGGAAGAGAAAATCAATAGCGGCTGCCAATACCAGTAAGTCGTGAGTCATGAAAAGGTTGCTTTCTACCTCATTAAGTAGCTTCACTCTTGGTGTCCTTCACATCACAAGCTCAAATACTCATCACCCTGGGGTATGGAGTGCCTGAGTTATAAAATCAAATCTTGCGCACAGAGTCTGGCGGGAAGTCTGGAAATAATAGGAGACAGAGGTGAGGGAAAACATATCGAATGAACAGATGCTGGACCTCTCTGTCTTGAGTCGGATGCATTTGTACATGGCCCCCCCATCAAATAAAAAGATTTCATCACTATCCAGTTGATGAAATTATATGCCACCCAACAGTTGACACACAATTTCATTCACTTTTTTTCTTATTCATTCACGTTTTTTGCGTGACATGTCACTGATTGTGGGTGTGGGCACGGGTATACAGTACAGCCACTCCGGAAGTGCAGTGCCGGTGGGTGTGCTGAAGCAAACTTTTTAAAGTAGCCGGGTAGCAGAGAAAAAAACGAGAGTAAGCCAGAAGGAGCTAATGACGTACAAGGAAAGAGGATTTTACACGACTGGAGAAAGGCTACATGCACTTACCTGAGATGTCGCGGTTTTTGGAGACGTCCTCACCCGAGCGAGTCCAGATGCTAAAGATAAGTGATACGGCTACGGCTATCACCCGGATAACGCCACTTGTCTGTCAAGGACCCGGACAACCAGTAACCTACGCGTCATACCGTGAGTCAAGAACGCAATTGCTTACCCATGAGACTGGATGCTACGCTACAAACAACCTGTTGCCGTAACCTATATTTCTCTCTCATACACTCACGCATCCAAATATTTACGATCACATTCACCACTCGAAGCACCGACTCTGCCCGTTCGTGAGAATTCTGTTGTTCTCTGTGCCCACACACCGGCCCGCTACACGCATCCTCAACAGCCATACACACATTTTGTTCCCTTGAAGTGTTTTGTGTTCCCAAAGAATCACCAGCTGAGTATATTTGTGTTTCCCAGTGTTGATTACGAATTTGAGTATTTCAGTTTGCATACAAATCGTTTCCCTTGAGTGTTTATTATTATTATTATTATTATTATTATTATTATTATTATTGCTGACGGTGGTTTACTTTGAGTTAAGTGGCAGGATTTGTCGCCTGACTGGTAATCCTGGGGCGGCCACCTTTACACCAGCACATGCAATCTATTTCCTTCTGCAAATTGAAAGTTTCAGTTTTTAAGGCTATGATGGTGCTTCTGTTAGATCAACAACACGGTAATCAACGATGATTCTGTTGACACATGGAGAGAAGATTGGTGCAATAGAGGGCCACTTTGAAAGGGATCAATATAGAGCCGTGAGCATGGCAGATCGAAGCGGAACTGCGTAATCAGTCCGTAACTGTCACGGAAGTGCAGAGTTGGAGTTTGATGTTTACTTTTAGACCTAAAAATTTCTTCAAAAACAAACAAACAAAAAAATGTTATTAACAGCATATTTACAAGTTGCCTTTAAAATATTACAAATGAATACAAAAATGTATATCTTAATAATTTGACTTCATTTACATTTAAAGGCTGAGTTTGCTCTCAGTGAACTTGGCTCATTGCTCCAGGCTTCTCAACGTAATAATTTAAATGATGTTACTGCTATTACATAAGTGCCCGGGTTAGCGAGGGTGCGTTGTTTGTCACGTGTCGTTTCGCAGAAATGCCCCAACACTTCTCACCTGTCTCTACCGATCCATCTCACTTCCAGGGAAAAGTCACCGTAAAGGTCCACTGTCCGTGGGTGCAAACACACTTGCACACCGCTCAGTGGCACTGAACAATGTGAAATATCTTCCTGGAGCCTGTTTTTCTTCTGTTTTTCCATCTCCATGAATCAGAAGTTATTTATTTAAAGCAACATGAAGGTATTTCTTAAACTGTCTGCACAAAGTGAATGAACAAACACAGACTGCTGGCAGGTTTAATGTTTCAAATTGTGAAAAAGTTTCCATTCAGCCAGTCAAACTTCTCATTAGAATATTCATGACCTATATCTATTTAACCTCAATGCAAAGTATTAAGTGTCATCGAGGATCAATAGCAAAGGACACAAATGTTTTGTTGTTGTTGTTGTTTTTTTAATGAAAAATCCAGACTGAAAAAAAATCCACATTTTCCTCCCGCCTTCATTTGCTTTGAAGTAATTCTGTTTATTTCATGGATTTTTAGAGTGCATAGTTCTCTTCCTGCCCTTGTCCTGACTGTATTGCCATTGGAATTTGCATACGCATATTTGAGAGGTCTTGTCATTTCAGTGAAGTGACCTGGCAGGCGTTATGTACATGAGGAGACCTGCACAGACAAACCATTTTCTTGCCAGGCACTTCACATCATTGTGAATTCTATCATCGTGTCGCCTCAGGCTGACTGGATAAAAACTCATCCACAAAATGTAATTAGCTAACATAGAGCTTCAAGTGACTGAAGGCCAACTAATAATGTCTGAACCCTGCGTCTATCCGTTTCTTTTGGCATTCCTAATAATGCCAGTTTTAATTTTCAGTATTGATGATGCTCATTCTTTAAAAGTAGCTCAACCTTTTTTAGCAATACAAGTGCTGTTAAATACTAACACTTAAATAATAAAATTAAAAAAAACCTCCTTGGACAAATAGTATTTTTCAGAAAGAAAAATATAGTCAAATGTTCAAAAATAAATTATTTCAGGAAATACTTAGTTGTCTCACAAGCTTCATTTTTGTAGCCATGCAGCGAACTGTTCCACAGGATTTGTTAACACTTGCTAATGCTGGTTGGCGGTCACGTCAAACTCGATTAGGAATCTCAGTAAGTGCTTGACATATAATCCTTAATAAGGAAAACTAGCTGAGGCAAGAGCAGAAGTGTCAATAAAGCTAAACTAGCTTACGTAACCTGCGCAACCAAATGGCTGTTTAAAAATGGCCTGGTCCAAGACCTCAGTAATGTTTCCACGTAGCTGAAGCTAGCGTTAACTGATTGAACCGCGAGTGGAGCCCAGTCAGCTCGAACATTGTCGTGTGTGAACTACAGATTTGGATTTACACTATACGGTTTTGGAAATTTGGATCAGGTAACTACACAGTTATGTTAATGTGGACTAAAAGAGACGTTTTTGGATGTGATGACATGTTTACATCCAAACACTTGCTGGATATAGTTGTAAAGATACAAACAATTAGCATGGCTCATTAAGGACCCATTTGTGCTCAACTGAAAGGGGCTACAACTAACCAATGCAGTTTTTTTTTGTTTTTTTTAAAGACCTAGCCCGAATTGCAAACACATCTCAATCATACAAACAAAATTGCATTGGTTAGTTGTAGCCCGTTTCAGTTGAGCACGTTGTTCAAGCACTGCCCTCTAGTGTATATATTGCTTAAGCACATTATCGCAAAATAGGCACGGGACTGTGTGGTCATTAATGTTTGAAAGTGATGTGCGTATTTAACGTGGGCAATCCGTACCTTATCTGCTTTGTACCGGTTTGGAGGCCTGATGAATTAGGCTGTTCTGGTTTTCTTTGAGGGAAGGTTATGCTGATAAATTATGTTGTTGAAAATGCTTTATCTTTCTTATCATTCTTTCTGAAAAAATCTAGGAAAAAAATGGTAGGAAGAGTGCAGCTATTTTTAAAAAAAATGTCTGAAAAGCTTTGAGTATTTACAGTGGCAAGGTTTCTTTTTTTTAATGCTTTTTTTCTTTACGTTTAATCTTTACATGACAACCCAGATTTATCTTCATCCTCGAAAATCCCGGCCATGAGGTTCGGATGCGCTGAATGAGTCTGTAAAAAGGGTGATGTGAAAAATGTTTATTCTGAACAAAATGTGTACGGCGTGATAAATCTTGTTTCCCTTGGATCAGGGTGTGTTTGGCTGAAGTCTGCTTTTGCGTTACAGTCACTGCTGTTGTTCACGCTTGAAAATGCGCTCAAGCTTACTTGGTAATGTGGTTTTTCTGTCATAGTACAGTGAAGATAATCCATGCTTCTGCTTCTGAATTGTATTCAGCTTGTACCTTCTCAAGACATTGAAACTTAAATGTGTCAGCCTTGACTTTGGATGATGACGACACATAAAACTGTTGGCTTTTGTTGCGTTGTGCCTGTTTCACGTTACACCCTTGAGTATATCTACGCAAAGTCATGCCGATGCTTTTGGACTTAAGTATCTATTTTGTCATGCTTTTGGCTTCTAATTCTCCAGCCAATAGCAGTAAAAATGTCATTGCCATTATAACAGGTGTAATATTTTTCATACCAACGGCTAATTCAAATCTGAATCACTGCATTAAGTGCGAAGATTTAAATAGAGATGCACAAAATTCACCACCAGGCACTTGCGTCAGGAGCAAATTGCATTTTAAGTGACTTTCACTTCCATCATTTGACTGAGATGGAATTTATTATGTGATCCATATGAAATAATCTACTCACAACCGCCCCTGTAGAAATTGTCAAATTAGTTTATGTCAAGAGTAGGGTAACCTCTCAAAAGGGAAAATCCAAGGTGAACGGCCCTCACATCATCAGAGTCTGCAGCGGCACGCCGATACAGATCTTGATTAAGTGAGTCAATTGGTCCACGGAGGACGCTTTTCTCATATTGACCCTACGGATGTGTCATCATCAGCAATAACCTCGCAGAGCATTTGATAGGAAGTGCTCCTTTCATCAAGCTAAGGCACTGATCTCTACTCCCTGACAATCTCATCTCGGATGCTTCAGGAGGATTTCCAGATGATTTTAAACGAGGGCCAGCTGACACCCTTCAGTAAGTGCAAATGAACTCGCTTGCGACATCATCGAGGCGAAGCAATCAGCGGAGGCTGAGAACAAAGCGAGTCGAGGCTGAAAGCCCTCGTGACGCGTGTGTTCCTCCATCGCAAGGCGAGTTCGAGGTTTGATCTCTTTGTTTCAGTTCCCGTTGCTCTGATAGAACCCATGCAGGTCGAGAGCAAATGTTCCTTTAAGCAAAATCAACTGCTATCATATTTTCCATCAGCAGCGTTTTCATTTTTCATATAACTCTATTTTGAAATGACCATGACTTTTTCTGCAGTGATTTTCCACCTGTCACAGTGCTGGATTTCTTAACAATATTTCCTGTATTGCTGTTGGACCCTTCACAGTAAATAGATCACATATTAATGTACTGATAGGATTTCATTAACTCTACTGACTGTACTTAAAAACCTTTTGTGTCTTATAAAACACCATTAATATGCAACGCAGCGTAACTGGCTGCAGACTGAGATAATGGCTGTACGGGTAAGCGGACACATTATTCTCTGAGATGGCAACGACTCAAGTGTGGAGGACACTTGCATTTTAATATCGTCGGATCAATATTGTAACCGCAGTAACTTTGAAGCACTTCTCACTGTATGTGATCCAAATGCATACATGCTGTGTGTGTGCACTTTACTTGAAATTCTTTTCTCTGCACTCAAAAATCCAAAACAACAGTCCAAACAGTGGCCTCGATGCTCTCTTGAGTTACACTTCCTGCACTGCATTGGTGGACGTTAATCATGTTGACTCCTAGTTTTTGATTGGAAAGTACAAGTTAGCTTTTGAGTTATGAGCACATTTGACGTCTCCTGTTGAAGAAGCAGATGGTTGCAATGCTGATTGCATGTTTCCGACACCCCAAGGACTTTGCTGCAGCTATTATGCTAGTATGTTCATCGGAGCTTGTAAGCACGCTCGTTCTCTGTCGATGGCAGAAGGACACCATCAGAACTGGGCTTTCTCAATTTCAATCACTCTCGAACGAGGCCACTGGCATGCACATGGGAAATGCAATTCTAAGTTGTTATGTCAGCATGTGTGACATCTCTGATGTTCTTAGTGTCGCAGAGTCCCTATCAGGCCCCCAGGGTCCAATATGGCAACTCATTTATTTCAATGGAGTTGCTCGCTTGGCGCATACGCTGAAGAAGTTTTTGGTGTCCAGATTGCTTCCGCATGATGACGCCCATAGAGCATGCACTGTCCAAAGGCTGTTTGGTCCGCATGGGATTTTTGGTTGCAGTACCCCAAGTGGCCACAGTGCCAGTCTGGTATCTAGTTCTTATAACACATCTATGGTCCCAACTGAGCCATTTAGAAATAAATAACATGCACAACTTTCCATAATAATACGTTTTAACATCTCACATTTCACAAGAACACATCTGAGGTCACGAGCAAGAGAGATGTTTATTATCCATTTAAATCTAATAAGGGTTTGGCCTTGCCAGAGACAGTTGGGCGAGAGTTCAAACTCAAATTAATTAAAATCTGAAAACCAAGTGACAGCTTTTTAATTTAATTTTAAAATTTTAAACCACACCCATTATGCTTTTCCATGACATCAAACAATTAGCAAGTAGTCTTAATTCATTAGCATTTCAATACAGTGAACATGTTTTTTTTCCCCTCAGTCTGCCCTAACCACCCTGACCGCTGACATCAAACGATGAATCCTTAAAGGAGAATTAAGTCTGCCTGCTGGGAGGGTTGAGAACTGCAAATGACTAGTTCTGGCCAAGCAAGAGCTGGTGAAGAGGTTTGCCTCCGGGTTTCACAAGTCAGAAGGAAATTTTCATGCCGATACGATTCTGACCGTGAACTAGAAGGGAAAACATTTTGTTTTTCTAATTGAAATTCTCGTTCTAGCTCCAGATGAAAAGCAGTGAATATGACTTTTGGAGGTAGCAGCTGTAGTCCATTCCTTTATTTGTCGGCTTTTTTTTTTAATATCTCGGCCTAAAGATGATTTCTGCCCTTGGGCCAGGAAGCACCTATTTCAAAAATAACTGCATTTTTACTCCACTGGTGACCCAGTTTTAATAGACATTCATCGTTCTTGCAGCAAAGTACTCCTTTAATGACCTCAGAGTCCGTTTAATGTTGCTGCTCATGCCAATTTTAACTGGGCCCCGAAAAAAAAGACCAAAACTCATATTTTAAGTAGAAAAGGAAGCATTTATAATTACCTCTCACACTTTATTATATATTTTCATGTGTTCATTTTCTCGACTGGCAAATGAATTTCCTGCACTCTTTGTCCTTGATCTGGCGGTGGGAGAGAGGAAGGGCGACGGCGGGCGACCTGCGGTAATAAGCATGTGATGAATCCTAGCCTAGCGCTGGGCTTCTCTGGGACGCGGTGCGACGCTCAAGATGGTGGAAATTAAAGAGTTGTAATTATGTTTTCCTGTGGGGGCCCCGCAGTGACAAGCCGGTATTCATCAACGCAGAGCTGCAGCAGGTGCGCTGACCACATGCTCGCACTGAGCCGAATCTTTTTGGCACCTCGCTGTTAGTGAGCTGTATTCTGTCACAGTGCCGTTTGATTTTTTTGTTTGATTTATGGATCATAATATTCCATAATGCCACGTGCAGGCTCTGCCTACGCCCAGCGTTCTATACGGCGCAGCTGGGCTCAGGGACGCGTTGCGCTGTCCCGTGGAGCAGACTGCCTGCTAAAATCTAATCCCGAATTCTTGCCAGTATGGAAAACAGTCTTGTCTTTGCCCCAGTTTCTTTACCGCTATGGAATCATTGATGAGGAAAAGCCGACTCACGCCAGCCGCAGCCAGAGGCGGCTAATGCTGCCGGCAGCAGCCCGTGCCTGACCCTTCAATCACACTGAATGCATCGAATGTTCACCCTCTGATGAAAGGACATTGGTCTCACACAAAAAAAGTCGCCCACTTTACCGGAAGCTCTCAAGGCCGTCAAGGTTCCCGGAATTTATTCAGAAATCCTTTTCGGTGGCGTTGCCAAAGTCAAATGTATACACGTTTATGAATCGTTCAGTAATTAGGGTCCGTCTCACTTTTGGCTGTTTATTCTTGCTTCTGATCTTCCCTCTAAAAAGCATGCAGCTCATATCATTTTGTTTTTGTTGTTGGTGCTTTTTGTATTTGCCTTGTCTTCTCTCCCGCTAAGGCTCTGTAATAGTCCGCTTTTTGTGCGCCTGTAACATTTAAACTGCGCACCGTTGCGGCTTACCGCCTATCACATTAAAAGGTAACATTTTCCCGTGGACGGAAAAAAAAAAAAAACGGGACTGTAAAATCATTACAATCAGCCGCCTCTGTTGTTGAGCGAGAAACACCATCTGTCAGAGGAAGCTTGGAAGGCAGAGTGATGCGATGGCAGCTGCTCGGCTCTGCCGAAAACGTGGGCGGACAGGAGAAGGAATGTACAAAAGGAACCCTCAGCCGTGTGTGTGTGTGTGTGTGTGTGTGTGTGTGTGTGTGTGTGTGTGTGTGTGTGTGTGTGTGTGTGTGTCTGTGTCTGTGTCTGTGTCTGTGTCTGTGTCTGTGTGTGTGTGTGTGTGTGTGTGTGTGTGTGTGTGTGTGTGTGTGTGTGTGTGTGTGTGTGTGTGTTTAGGAGCGCACAAGGCTGGCAGCCCATGAAAGATTACACCGCTGCTCCGAAAGAAAGGCGGTTCTGAAGGTGATCATATCTCACACTGTTGTGCGTGCGCAGTGAGGGCTACATTAAAAGTCATTCTTTCTCTCTCTCTCTCTCTCTCTCTCTCTCCCTGGCTCCCTCACCTGCAGTCACCCGCACGTACTCGCACTCAGACGGGCGCGAGGTAATGGATTGTTTCCTGGGTATTAGTTTAAATTAACCTCATTAAGGAAAGGGCCCGGCGCGGGTAAACACGGCAACTAAACGGCCTCAGCAAGGCCACAAATCAGGCGCTGGGCTGATTAGTGGCGAGCTCCGTCCGCGGGAGCTTGCTGACTGGTAGACTCGGGCTGTTTTAGCTGTGGCGTGATTTTGTTTCAGGCGCCATCAAATTCCGAACAGCTTGACAATCAATAACAGCTCATCTGTCGTGATTGCTGGGAGCTGCGATTGTGTTTTTGTTTTGCAAAAGACAAAATTGAGCCTGTTTAAACTCCATCGGCCGCGCAGCACGCTCTCCGAGTCTCAGACGACGCTTCGCCCAAACTTTAGAGGGATGAGAGCGCGAGTGCGTTCCCCACAACCCTCGATGTGGTTTGTGAGTGCAGTCGGGAGTGAAATCGCCCGTGCAATTAATGGGGGATTGTTGTTTGCTTTTCATGATCGACGCTCAGTGTGCAGTCTGTAAAACACACACACACACGCACCTTCTTCGCCGTGCGTGTTAGACTTAGAGAATTACACAAGTGAGCTTTTTCCCCCTCGGAACATCCGCTCAAACTACAAGGCAGCAGCGAACCTTTCAGCGGTTGAATAAAAACACAATTTTTACCCATTTAATACGACGTTGAAGACATTTTCAAATCCGGTCGTGTTGTTCATCTGAACAACACGACCCTGTAGAAGTTTGCAGTGGCCGATGACTCATGATAAACACTAATTCAACATCAGATGAAATAAATAACAGCAATGACAGCCCCCATATTGTCCTTGTGGGCTCATCCAGATCTATCTATCTATCTATCTATCTATCTATCTATCTATCTATCTAGGTATCTGTTAGCAGTAAATGGGTAATGTTTGAAAATTCAGGGTGAAAACTTGAGAACGAGAAGTGTATAATGACTTGGGTTTTTTGTATTTTTTGGTGGGAGGGCTGTCGTGTTGAGCTGCAGGTGTGTTAGAGGTGATAATCTCGATGGACTCATTAAAACCGTTGCCGGAGTTGGTTTCCCCCTCTGAAAAAACGACGCACCGACGGTACTTCACTCAAACTGGCGAAATATAAAAGAAAGCGCTTATGCTCGCGTCTCATAGGTGTTGACGTTTGTTTCCCCTCGTCAGAACCCACCATCCCACTCTGTTCTGAGTCGACAGAAACCTTAAAATGAAGATAACGACGCGTGTCAAACTGTTTTCCTCCACGCAGCCTCTCTGCTGTTGTCTGTATTAACTTTACATCCCTCATCATTAAAAGCGCGAGTGAGAAAGTGAGAAAATATAGTTAGGCAAACAAGAGGACGCTGAGGGAGGTTTTTCCCTCCTCGTAGCAGAAGAGGCACGTCATCACCCTCAGCGTGTGCGTTAAGAGGTGGCAACGTGCCTTACATGGTTGTAGGATTTTGATGAGTGTTGACTGCTCCTTCTCCACTGACGTCCAGAAGGGAAAAGCAAGCATCCGAGGCTGTCCTGCAGGATACTGAAAAGCAGCTCATGTTCCTGTCTTCTTTGGCTTTGAGTGTGTCAGTGTACGAAAACACACTTGAAGAATGCACACAGATGAAAGTCATCGTGGTTCAACATTATGCTCTGACGTTGATGTGGCCTGATATAAACGGAATAAAGTTTGTCTTTTTTTTATGCAGGAATATAATCACAGCGCTAATTGTTAATTAAAGTTGAATCTGCTTTCTTTTTGTCTACGCCACAACACAAAGCACAGCGACCCGGCACTGCCGCTTGAACGGACCATTCCCGGAGGTGAAGGCAGAGTATTGGATTGACTGCTAATCTAATGTGCTCTTCATAATTTACCTCTGCAAACGATCGCACACAGAGCCCAACTCTTATTAAGAGAACAGCAGTTACTCCAGGCCCCCACAAATTCGTGACATTTAACAAGATGGTGTCTGAAGCTGTGACTCACTTTGGCAACCTGGGGCATAATTTGACTCATCTTAACAAGTCTGCTCTTATAAGCATGATTGTGGCGTTTGGGATTTTTTCTTTTTTTTTTTCTTTCTTAAGGTCCCGTGGCTTTTTTAAAAGCACGGCGTCAATTTTCTAAATTTGTTTCTAATTTAAGCGTCATTACTGGACTTCAAAAAAAAAAAACGTGGCCACTTTTTCAACTGTTGGAAGATGTAACGCACACTTTTGCAGAGGAGTAGTGCTCATGCTAAAATGAGCTTCATTGATGTTGAACAGCTAATATGCTCAATTTGCTTTGAGTGATGCTTGTGTTTACAAAACCAAATATCATTTCACTCTCATGGTGTTTATTCCTTGCGAGCAGTAAGGAGGATTTCTATGTCTTGGCAAAAACAAAAATCCAACAACAACACCAAACACAACGCACGCATCTCCCTTTCTATCCTATCTACTCAGCTTTGAAGAAATTATTTTTGACGGCATAAAAATCGCAGCAGAGTCACTGAAAATGCTTCAATAAAAATTAGTTTATTTCTAAGAGAAATGCTGTAGGTTGGCTGTTTTTCGTTGTTTTTTTATTTTTTTGGTTGGATGTAGATGTTACAGCCTAAAGGTCCTCACACACTGGGAGTGAAGTCACGACGCAACTAATTCTCGTTTTTTTAAAACCTGTTGAAGTCTATGCAACCTTCCACACCGAAAATTCACTCTTGTGTCAAATTTTGCAAGGCTAAAAGGCGAATGGCTCGACCTCTGACCAATCGAAATGATGTTGGATGGTCGACAACGTCCCATCAAAACTTCGGTAATTTATTCTCTTCCTCTGCAAACGTGGAGCCAGTTGACAGAGCTGTCCTTCAAATTGTGTGACGGACATTCTAAAGCACTGAAATTCAAGCTCCTGGATCGTCGCGTTGAACTCGCCCATCTCCTCTTATGTCGGCTTTTAAGGACCTTAAAAAGAAACATTCAGGAAGTCGCTACCTTAACTTGTGGTCAGTCAGTGCAGTCGATGTAGACCGAGGGTCATTTGGTGACGTGCTTGCTCTGCTCTCTGTGCCTTTGAAATGCCCCTCGAGGACAAACAAAGTGTTTGAATTGAAACCGAGTTGAAATGTCACGTCCCGCCATCACTGTGTTGTCTGTGAGTGTGTCGAGTAGCGCGGCCTCTTCTGAGACCGAGGACCAGCAGAGCAACAGCGGACGGCTGGAAACGCATCGGATTTGTTTATTTTTCTCCCAACACACGAGCGTGTGCGGCTCGCACGGCCGTGAACGGCATCAACAAATTGTTCCGTCTTCCCTGAAGGCGTGTCGAGAATGTGCTGGTTGTAATTGGTCGTGGGGTGCGATCTGCTCCAGGCATCGCACGGCTTATTAAAGCGACTCTAGTCAAAGCATTTTTTTGATCAAGGAGATCGTTAAAGCTCATATTTCTAAGCCTTTGCACCGCTTGCTCCCTGCGACAGGTGAGAGACGGTGGATGGACGACGTGCGCGTCCTAATGACTTCCGACTTTGCCCTGTTGTTCAATTAGGGCGACAACATCGCATGGTTAATTAACTGTGTGCAAGGGAAGGTAAAAAAACAAAAAAAAACACACAAATAACACAACACAAAACAAGACATATTGGTAATTTTGGTTGAAAAAATTATGCCTGCAAACTTTTCTATTTTATTTTTTATTTTAATGAAGGAAATTGTAGTTTTCGTCTGCAGTTTGTTTTTTTCCCGCTTCCATCAGCAGGGTTATTTTGTGGGGAAGATTTTTTCCTCGTTATCATGTTGGGCTTCTTTTTGCTTTTTTAGCCACTAATTCCTCTGAATGAAAAGGGATGAACGGTGGGGAGAGGTGAGCAGGGGAGGCAGGGGTTGCTATCGGAGGGGAACCGATACGGATCCTCAGCAGGACACGTTTGCCCTCCCTGCCATCTGAGCCGCCACCACCACCACCACCCACCCGTTCACTTACATTCGGAAATAAATCCTACACGTGAGCATAGGAAATGGGTTAAGTCCCCCTTTCTGCGCTCGAACCCCCCATTCAGGGGGGATTTTGGTTGGAGGCAATGCAACCTGACTTACACATGTGTGGGGCGAAGGGTTGGGTGGTGCACGAGAGATGGAGAGACGGGCGGCATGATTGAGAAAGGCAGAGGAAGAAACTTTTTTTTTTTTCACTTTGGTCCTCAATTGGTTCTGCTGCTTGTTGCCTAGTAACCGCAGCCCCCTTCGAAAAGCACTCCGTCTCGCTTGAAATATCACTAAAGATACATTCGCAGTCTGCCTACCAGACGTTCTTATTGACAATAGGACAACAACATGCAATTTAAGAGAAACAATGCCGTGTAGGAGCTTCTTTTGTTAGTCCAGATTTTATTTTTCTTTCCGTCTCACCTCCTTGATGATGGTCTGGGATTTTCTCTGTGTTTTCGGAGCCCGGCTCACCGAGTCGCCTTTCTGCGTAATGAAAGATAATAACAGCATCCTGGGTTTAAAAAGAGAGAGAGAGAGATGGGGCAATTACTGCGGCAATAACAGACGCATTATGTGCATTTTTCAAGGCTCACATTAACATTTGCGCCGTGCAGTCGTGCCTCATTTTCCCCAGAAAAATACTGTCGGCTGAATGACTTTGATTTTACAAGTGAGCACCTCTGGACAGACAGGCCTTCATTTTGCAATGCAATCGCAGCATTTTTCACTGTTGTTGGCCATCATTTGATTTGAATGTTCCCCTCTCAGTTTACTGAATACCCGCAAAATTGAGGCCTGTCAAATGGCAAATTAGATTCGCTTTTGTCTGCACTGTACAGGGCACAGTATTTAATCATGCTCTGCACACTGTTGAATAATCCCATAGCAGAGGTCTGACAAAGATCATATCAGGTGTTATGGCTGGGAACAGGCAGGGAACAGAGATGTGCAGCTCTTTTTTGAGTGGTGGGGGGCAATTTGCTTGCCCAGGAAGCAGAGTGGGGTGTTTTTTTTTTTCCTTCTCCTTCTTTTTTAATAAAGCCAGTCTTTTCTTGCAGAAGCATGCCGGATGCCGTCTCTCACATTTAATTTTCTGACCTGTCAGGAGGTTTAAATTGCCAGTGGAAATGGTGCAAGAGTAGACGGAAGGCGGCGGTTCGGGCAGATCAAACACGAGTGTGATTGGGAAGTCGACTGAGAGGAGCAGAGATGCTCTGTGGGCTGGGACCGCTGCTTGTTCCTGTTGCTCGGGGATGAAGAACACATGAGTTGATTCCCGTCCGCTGGGTTTAAGTCAAAGCCTAATGTAAACTTCTGGTCCCACTACTAAGATATCTCTTCCAACAAAAAAAAAGAAATCATATGTAGTGTGTGTGTGTGTCTGTCTGTCTGTGCGTGTGTGTGTGTGTGTGTATAAATGGTGAGATAGAGCTCTTTATAAAAAACATATTTTTCAGATGAAAAATCTATACGCACCGCAGAGAGCAAAAAGCAAAGTTATTTTGGTTCAGCAGCTAATTAAAACACGCTGGCGGCTATGTGATAGTATCGCATGTCTTTGAGGCGAGCAGCACGAGTGTTGTTTGCTCAAAAATAGGCCACACGGTTCATTGCGGCTGCAGATATTTCATCAGATGATGACGGAGTTTGTAAAATCTAAACTTATACCGCGTTTCTGACAGATTCATTTGAAGACATACGACAACTGAGAACGAACCGCTCAGTCAGCACTTTCTCAGGGAGACACTTTTGCATTTGCAGGCAAATGGAGATAAACCTCAACCAACGTGTAAGACAAACAGCTCTGCTATTGTGAACATATGGATTAGATTCTAATCGTTCTCTATGCCTGGGAGACATTAAACCCAAGGCGAAGTAAACCACAAACAAGTGTTGTGTAGTGGGATGTCGTGAGCCCACTGCTGAAGCGGGATTGTGACCATTTGCTCCTCATGTACGAGTCTTTGTAATCGACTAGCGTATCGACCATTTTCTTCGATTGGATTATCAATTATTTGAGGTTAAAAAAAAATGGTAAGCATTTCAAAAAGACACGGCAGACAAATTATTTCATTCCAGAGCAGCTGGAACAATGGGCACAAAAAGCATACAAGTAAAAGCATGCATAAAAACATATCCTGGTTTCAAGTGTGAAACACAACAGCAAACATTAATTAAAGAAAGCTTTGATTCAGAAAATTTGTTATTGAATATTTTTTCAATTGATTCGAGTCGATTCAAGCTCTGGTAACAAGTACTTTCTTTCACTGCCTTTGTTTCCAAATGACAGTTCAGAATCGTCGCCTCCAGTGCTTTTGTCATGTTTGTCAGCCTAAGCAGCTGACGGTACAGTGTTGCATTGACGTGGACGCCGATGTGTCACAGGGCAACCGTGTTCACTTCCCTCCACGTTTTGCCACATCATACGCGGCGCACGCGACGGCATATGTTGCAAATGTGAAAGCGACCACGACGCCAGCAGGCACCGCCAGCTCTTCTGTCGTCACGTCGTCACGAGTCCTCGTCATTTTGGTGAAACTCCACTGAAGCTGACATCAGTGCGACGTTCACGGTACCTCTACGTGTATCTTAGTCATCAAAGTGTTTGAGTCTCCCTCAAGGTCGGAGTGAAGGCATTTCTAGATACTGGCAAGAAGCATTGGTCTGACATACAGAACAATTTGGAATATTATTAATTTTAATTCTAACTTACAGTCTCTTTCTACTGAAAACAAGCGGGATACTTTGCAAAGGAGAAAAGGGTGCTATATTTTAATTGGCCTGTACAAGTTAAGGATAGCACCAGTGCAAAGTAAATGCCAAGCTTTTCCAGTAAGGCGCTGGCAAGATAAACATTAGCACTTTTTACATGTTTCAGGAAATGAGGAAAATGTGATTCACTGCCTCATTTGTGGAAGCATTATCTATTGCACATGTGCAAATGTACATTTATCATGTATTAGTATTTAGTTTTTAAGTGGCTAACTAATTCATCAGTGTGCTGTTTTTTGTGCACGTATTTCTTTCCTTCACACTTTTTTCCCTCCTGACTTGTGTGTTTCATGAGTCTCGCCTTTCCCTGCTTCATGAATATACATAAGGTGTTGAGCTGCATCTGCTCTTCCAGTTGTGTGCGGGTGTGTCCACCAGGGTCCGTATCAGGGCGACAAGTGTAGCTCTTCACTTATTGAGATGCTGAAACAGATGTTGGATGCGTTGTGAACATATGTGTCCACCAGGAAACTAAGTATAAAAAGTAGCAGAGAGCTACGAGATACTAGCTGAGAGATAATAATGATGATGATAATAATAATAATAGTTGTTCATTGGTTGATCATCAAGAATGATGTGATTTTTGGTCGTTTTGTTTTTGTTTTTTTCAATAACATGAACAAGTATCCACTACTACGAGTATCTCATTTGTTATAGTGTCTCCCCAACGTCTAAAGGGTCATTCAGGTGCTTAAAAATACTGCATCAAACTGTAAAATGGCATCACACACATGACCTTTTGCACGGATGTATGTGAATTTTTGCAAAGTTATTTGATGGTAATGAAGGACAATATTGACTTGGCCAGCGCTGTGAAAAACATCATTCTCTGCGAGTCCAATTTCCAGCCTCAGAGTCCATCACACAAGTTTGGCCGACTGCTGCAAGTGCTCGCAGCTGTGCAAAAACTGCATCTGCAGAATTATTTGACTGAGCAGCAATCAGTCGGAGGCGGCCGAGTTTTGCTCCGTTGAGGCCGGGGGTCTCGATCGGTGTCATTTGCGTTATGACAGTTCAAGGTTTGTCATATCCTGACAAATGGACTTGTTTACATCCGACAAGGCGTGCAGAGGACATGGCACCATCAAGACGGATGGCCTTCATTTTCCCACACGTTGCCTCTCATCTCCCTAATAGAAGCAGCGCCGGCTGTCAGAACTGATGCTGAGGAGGCTTTCATTTACATCCTGGGTGAGGATCAATAACGCCTCTGTTTGGAAATCAATCATTCCTCGTCAGCGAGGTGGAACTGGACGATTGTTGAAGGTACGCGAGGGTGTTCTCACGTTCCGGAGCGCAAATGATATTTAACGGCGGTTCTTCCGGTAGCCAATTAGCTCCATCCTGCGATGGAACTGCCAAAGTATTGGCACTAAAATGCTGTTTTTGGTGGCTTAAAATTTTCTAGGCGGCTCCACTCGTCTCCACCGCCTGTGCGCTGACGTGCACAGGTACAGCGGCCCAGTCGTTAGCAGTACAAGCAGACCTGACATAGCTGTAAATCTGCTCACGCAACACAACTGGTTCAGCGCCCTGCTAATCTCATTACCACTGGCTGTTCTGTCTGTCAGAGCATCGAAAGCTCTGTGTTCACGGCGTCTTCTATTTCTATTTGGCCATGTTCATTTTGCGATTATTCTCTTTTTTTAAAAGTTGTGTTATCGCCCAGATCTAAACGGAACTCTTTCGAGATTTTGAGTGTTTGTGCCAGAAAAGGTGTGATTCACACGTTAAAGCTGCATTTTCACTGGTTCAGAATAAACAGTTAGGCCTCAGCATGGTTCTTGTTCACAGTGTATTTTTCGCCTTGTGTTCCCTGAGAACAACCGTTTTTCAGGCACGGCACAGTCGCAATGTCCTAGGAATCATAAGGAGCTGACGCCTCTCCATAGCCTCAGATCCAGGCTACCTGTCCAAGCTGGAGAGATGGCAGCACGGCTGAGACAAGCAGCCTGGTTAGCGTTCACTAAGAGGGACGAGCGGGTGGGCGCTCGATACGCTCAGCTAAGGTCACAATCACTCTATCACTCAAAGGGAAGAAAACGCTCAGGGTTCTCTGGGCAGACGTTGATGAATGATGCTAACTGAAGGAAGCCGCTATTATATTTGGCGTAGTCTGGGCCCCTCTGTGTCTCTGCTGAGGACAGGGTCAGTACACTCTTGCAGGGAGCGGCAATTCACATTACGTTCTGAATAAAAAGGAAGGCGCAGTTGAATATCAAGGAAGGATTTTTTTTTCTTTTTGTGCACACACACAGAAGAAACTGTATTGTGCCCTTGGACGCGCTCAAGGTTAAGCTTATTCTTTTGTACGATTGTGTCAGACACAAGTCGCCGGTGGGATTTTTTGCGACTTCAAACAAGAAACACTGAACTGCACCGGCTCCATTAGACAGAATCAATTTGCCGTACGATGTGCACCTCGTCGGCCAGCGTTCAACATATGAGTCGTCTATTGTGAACGCTCCCAACCCTCCTCTCGAGCCGAGTCGCGCTTTGGTGGAGAAAAATGACCCTCCGTCTTTGACGGCGTTTTAGGAGGAGCCGGAGCCAACGGTCACCCATGCGGAACTCGCCTCGGAATCAGTCGCACATCCAACTGGGCGGCGCACTGGAAGGACAGTGGCCTCTGCCAGCAGGGGCCCACGGAAGGAGGCTGTCGAAGGAAGAGGACACTTCATAGGTAAATGATGTCTGGCTGCCTTTGAGAGTCAAGAGCTCTCACTCGCCGCCACTTCACTCAGTCCAACTTCGGGGTCGACGGTTCAACTTTCCCTTCTGAATCTCATGGGCTGAGGCGGAAACGTTATTTTATTTATTTGTCACAGAGGGTTCCCTCCCTCCGCGCAGCTTGTGCAACAAAATCTAATCCCAGTAAACTACAAAAATGATGTGTCTCGTACAATAAGTGTCACACATCTGTCCCGTCCGACAACTGCGCGCTGGGCTCTTCCTCCTGTCAGTTGCACCAACGCTGTCAGCATGGTGCACTGCACAGCAGCATCACTGTTCTTTGTTCAATACCTTGATCAAATTTAGTCCGATTTATGCCTTTAATCTGGAGGACGCAGGTGGACAGCTACGTGACACAGCACGCACAGGTTGCACTGCGGCAGCTTCACTCAGTTTGATGATGGCCACCATCTCCTGTTGGCTGTTGTGAGCACAGATTAGAGTACCGGCGTCCTTTGAATTATGCCAAGCACATTTCAAAACCTGATGTTTTGTTATTATCATTATTATTATTATTATTATTATTATTATCATTATTACAAAACAACATTTTATCCATTGCCATAAAGAACAGAATTAATAAAAACACATCATTGTAGAAAGTTAGAAAATTTTATTTTGTACTTACTTTACTTGAGAAATGCAATTATTATTTTTTGGGTCTGGGGACTTAAAAACAATGATGCCATTTCCCGCAATACTGTTACTTGAGGAAGTTTTTGCGGCGACTGAATGTTTTGCATTTGACACAACTGACATTTCCACTGTCAGTTGTGTCTCGCTCAGTGTTAGGATATTTTTCTGAAATTGTTTTCTTCTTTTCATGATGTGCAGCTTTATTCACCAACTCCAACCTGATTCCATTGTTGTAATGCTAAGTCATCTGGAGAACTTTTTTTTTTTTTTTTTTCAACCAACTGGTGGAATCCATTGCAGCCTCTTGACCACAGTCACCCCATGGGGAGAATCTATAAGCTTCTTGGTTGGTTGTTTTTCTCTGTTTGTATGTTTGTTGTTTTACCCATGGCAGGATCTGGCCATGAAAAAACACATTTCTTTCAAGCACAATTCAATAATAAAAGAAAACACACAAAAAAAAACACAAAGGAGTCACACGGAAATTTACAAAACATCGTCCCAAGTGAAAACAGTGCAGTGGTGGATGAAAGTCTGTTTGGTATTGATTGAGGTTGGAAAGTTTACCCTTCAGCTGTGAAGTAGGTCAGAACAAATGCGAGCCAAGATGGCAAAGAGGTGAAACTAGCACATCTTTTTTTTTTTTTTTTCGCTCGTCTTCTCATGTCTTTTCAACATACATACCAATTCAAAAAATAATAAAAAGTGTTTGATTTTTTTTTATGGGGTCAGATTTGGCTTTCATAAAAACTGCAGCAAAAAAAAACAATGAGTACTTTGGGTGTATAGTTGACTGCCAGAAACCATGTTCAAGATCTAATTGCTGTCTGTTATATTTCAAGGGCTGGCTGCCTTCTGTTAAAACAAGTTTTCAGTCTGATGTAATTTAGTGTTTCAAAAAAAATAAGGAAAAAGGGAAGACTGTTTTACTTTTGAGTAGAATTTATGTAGCAATAATAACTGAATGAGGAAGCTGAAATTTAATCACACGGAAAAACAAAGTTTGAATATGACAGATATTGTTTTTGATTCTCGCTAAATTCATTGTCTTAAAGTCCACATCTTCCTGGGCAAGCTGTTCCTTCTGAACAGAAGTACACTATTGTGCAGCGGCAAATCTATTTCTCTTGTGGCATTTTCCATTTCCAAAATAACTTTTGTCAGATTAATGTCTCCCGAAGCTGGTTTGTCATGTTGTTACCTTTGGGGGGGGGAAATATGGACAAAAATCAAATGACTCACCTCTTTCCAAGCCTGCGGTTGTCCCTTCCAATTTGGATCACGGCTGCCTTGCTTTGGTGAGGCCGCTCTGAATGGCAGGATAACTGAGAGTCGGTATGTATTTTACCATCGCGTCGGGTTCACGCTGAGCAACAAAGCTCACCTTTTCAGCGAGTACATTTTGTGGCATCCCAGAGGCGAGACTCTCAGATTAGCACAATGGGGATTATCCCGCCCAGGCTGTGTTGATCCTTCCACTGGCTGCGAGAGGCAGCGCGACTGTAGCCCGTGCAAGGCGATGTGGGCGGAATCAGTGTCAGGAAAGTTAGCCGAGCAGATTATCCACGGACTTAGAGCAAGGACAAAGGAGCAGACAAATCTTTAAAGGCAGTGTTCGACAAAATAAATAACTGGCTTGCGGATATTTTGAGGAATCTGTCGCAGTGCACGTCTGGGCCGAGCGCTCCTCGGCATTGACTGTCCCCCCTCACTGCTTGACTATAATGGACAAACACGGGGACTGTTGAATCAGTTCAGCATAAAACAAACTTTGACAGGCAGTTGCTTTTTTTTTGTTTTCTTGCTCTTTTTACGTCAGAGTCGTTCTTTTGTCTAAGGAATAGCTCATATAAGATGGATTTGAACCCTACCCCCATTTGACCAAATTGTATTTTAGTCTAAATTTATTTGTTCTAAAGATTGGAAAAAAAAAAAACAACCTACAATCAAGATATTACAAATAAAGGTGCAGTACAAGTTGAGCATAACCTTGAAAGTTTGCAGTCAGGTCTGAATATTCACCGCACGTGAAATAAATTCCACGGATTAGTGAGTCATTCCGTCTGACGAGTCAGGGTTGCTTATGTGCGGAAACCTTGTGAGAAATAAAACCAGTGATTTGATTATGAAAAGTGCTTTCAGGCTGAGAATACTGAGCAGCTGTTTGAACAGCCACTTCTGTAATTGTCTTGTTTGCTGAGAAGAAAAAATAAAGCTCCTTTTTTATGTGTTGAAAACTAAATCAACCTGAAACCTAAGTCAACATGAGCGGCGGGTTAAACGCTCCGATAAGCGGAGTCTCGACCAGAACGCAGCGATCGCTCTTGTCAGCCCAAATGTGGGCCGTACCTCTGGAGTATTTTTAAGTAGCGTCAAACAGGAGCCCTTTTGCTTCTAGGAGACTTTGTTGACAGTGAAAATAATGGCTTTGGATGGCTTTCAAAATTAAAACACCATTGACTGTTATTGGTAATGACAGAAGACCGCAGCGACATGCCCTTTTCTGTCAAGTAATGTCTGCAACACGGCACAAGTGATGAAGTTGGTACGCCGTTGCTGCAGATGTGAGTCTGTCTGGCTTATTTATTTACGCGATGCCTGTTTGCAACATCCATGACAGTCATGTAATCTAATGCATGTGTAATCCCAGCCTCATATGGATTTTATCTTGTTGTCAGTACAGTACTGATGGTCCTGATGGTTGTGATGGATGGAGGTGTAGGTGTGTTTAACGCATTGGCTTTCAGTTGCATATCTACATATGACGGAATAATCATAATAAGAAGATGAAGAAGAATTTTTGCAAAAATGTCTTATTTCAAATGAAGTCAATTTTAAGTTGATTTAAGTTGAATTTTATTGAATTATTTATTTATTTGTTTGCTTGCTTGTTACACAGAAAGTGTGTGAAACAAGGTGTTCCTCACATGGTCCATGGTCTTATACATATATATAGGAATTAACTGAATGCAACTAAACTGCTTTTGATCTGTAGCGGGCATAGAAAACCAAGAGAGATTTTGTAGCGTCTTGGCGGTTGCAACTTGAAAAAATGACTGCAATGTCAGCCGGTTATGGACTCATTAGGAAAACAAAGGGTGTAAAATGTAAACACGATCAGGGGAAAATACAGATTGATCAAACAACACTCGGTAACAACAGCAAACCAGCACGTTGTTGTGTGATTGAAACCTGCGAGTGCCTCGGAGTGGACTATTATAATTAAAGTGTTGTGACCACAATAATCATCAATCCACATTGTTATTTTAATCATAAGTGGACAGTCAGTGAATATATAACAGCCACTGATTTACAAGCTCACGTTGTAACCCTGTGGAGGGTTACAAAATGTAACAAAACATTTTCTACCATTACACACATTGTTTTTGCCATTGCACACGTAGATCTCCGTCCCTCAGTTGGAGAATGAGTCGCCTTAAAGTCTAACAAGAATTGTTTGAATTCAATACCCAGTGATGCCCCCTGGGTGTGGTAACTGGGTTTGCAGTCTGGCGTAGTGCTATATGGGTGGCGTTAAAATGATTAGCTATTGAACTGATTAAACCCAATAAAGCGTCTCCCTTGTGAGCTGCAGTCAGTTCATCACTTACCGTAGGTTTAATTTAGGTTTTTTACACGGCGTCTCAGCCTCTTTATAACATATAAATGGAGCCGGATATCTAAAAATGCAGCGCTGTGCCAATTTTTTGATAACGCTGAAGAATTTAGTCCCACAGTAAACAAATGTGGAGAAGGAGCCAGTTGCCTGAACATAAGCAGGGAGTCAGTGAGTCTCTCAGATTCAGGGTGAATTCCTTTGGTTGCACCTCCAGGCTGAGCACTTGAGTTGATTGACACATTTCTGAGTTCTAAAGGCTGCGAGGTCACAGCAAACTGAGTGTCTTTGTTGGCGGACGATGCGGTCGGATCTCATCCCAGCATATGTTGAATGTTTTATGTCTCAAAAATGAAAGTCAAAAAAAAAAAAGACAGATTGTTAGAAATTCCAATTGAGTGTAACAGCACGCACAGCTTCCGGCACCACTTAAAATCCCTAATTATAATATATATTAGAGATCATGGCTTCAAACAACTGCTTTGAAAGTAAGGAGCTCCAGGGTAACAACCCTTTGATTCTTTACCATGATTCCATGAAAAGGCCCCAACTTCTATCTTCTAAAATAGGCTGATCACACAAAACCATGCAGGTTGGAAAATTGGCAATGACAGTCGAAACACAAACATATTGTCTGAATAAATTAAGCCAAATGTTTTTCCTAAACATCAGGGAGTTCTCAAAGCTTACCTCTGGAAGTTATGGCTGCTTTCATCTACAGTCTTTGGAAGTTGTTAGTTGCTCTTTAGATTGGCACAGTAAATATGCTTCAATCAATTATTAATTACTTTGTGCTTCCATCCATCCATCCATCCATTTGTGGTACCCGCTTATTACTGAGCTCAGGGTCACGGGGGTCTGCTGGAGCCTCTCCCAGCTGTCATATGGCGAAGGCAGGGTGACACCCTGGTCAAGTCGCCAGTTACTTTGTTCTTCCACAATGTCTTAATCATGCTCTCACCACGTCACCCTTCCCACCTCCCCTCACCAGCCCAAGTAGTGTTCCCTTGAAATTGGCATTATCTAACATTTGAAAGGCACTGAACAAAAGTGAAGGTCTCCTCCTGACTGCTTTCTTCTTGTTTAGACATGAAAATTGTTTTCCACTGAAGAAGAAGAAGAAGAAGAAGAAGAAGAAGAAGGGGAAAAAAGTGGCACTTATTTTGCACGTAGCGACTGGGAGTCTGTGGGCAAGTGCACCTACACCGCATCTGTTTTGCAGCTAAGTCTTGTTTTCCTGTCTGCTTGATACTTGTTAAATCTTTATTTGGTTACCGCTTTTGGACCTTGGTGACAGTGCCATCTGTGGTTGCTAGGGAGATTTGGTATGCAGCTGCACCGACTTAGTTCATGACTCGCAATGCTGCCAGTGTAAGTTTGGAGGCGCCTCCTTGGCTTTCTCCAGCAACAGATTGTCCGGGACAAGCCAGCACGTAGCAAATGTCGCTGGAATTTTATGGAATGAAAATAGATGCGTCATCGTGTGCATGGATAAAATTAGAATGGGTATAGTTGAAGCATTCAGAATGACAGCATTTTAATAGGATAAATGCTGTATTTTCTAGACATGTCATGTATGTGATACTTTTGGGAATTTCTTAAATGATCTCTTGAGGTTAAAGCTTGAAATGATCTTCACTGCGTGCCACATTAAAGTGCAGTTTATTGACTGATGTGGAGTATACAAAAACAGCAAAAAAAGACACAATCCCGTTTATGAAAATGCCACTGAGAGTGCATGAGTAATATAACACTATATGTACGTAGTTATGCTGGTTCTATAATGGCATATGGAGCTCAGTGCTGCAGTTAATGGGAGTACTTTTTGTAGTAGAAGGACCGAATGCACTTAATTTGTGTAGCGATCCGTGCTTATTCCTTATGAGTAAAAAGGTGTTATCTGTACGGCTTTTCAAGAGATCGGTATATGTTATTCATTTAATTCTGTTTTTACTGCACTCCTACAGTGTAACTCATACATTCACAGTGATTCGCAAATCAATAATATTGCTATAAATGAAAAAAAAAGTAAAATTTTGAGTAGCATTGTAACCCAGTATTTTATCAAGCTGTGTTTCCTCCCAGAGATTAAATGTGGGTTTCTACACATTCTGATTAGTTACGTCCCAAGTAAAAAAAAATGTTGAGCCGCCAATACCCGAGATCCCTGTATTTCACTCCTGCTTTTAAAGGTAGTCGTTTTTATGTTTTTGTTGAAATCTGGAATCAATCTCTGTGGCCCAGTGTTCCAAGCTTCCTTATTGGTGTGAATGCCTCATTGTTGTTCTTGGAGCCCTCTAACATTCGAGGTTGTGTTAGCCCAAGGGTGCAGGGTAAAGGTCATAATTTACAACGGCGCTGATGGTCCTCCTGGGAGTCAATAGCACAGCATCAACTTGACGTTATTTTAAAGCACTAATAGCTTTTCACCTGCGAGTGCCAAAGACCTCTGACCTTATGATGGTCAAAGGTCATGGTCAGCAGATAATGCGTGTTGATGAGCCTGCTTTATTTATTTATTTATTTTTTTGTCTCCTAATAATTATGTTTGGCATAGCGCACCTGAAAAATACACCGCAAGCCTCAAAATGACTTTCTTTCCTCATCCTCTTCCTTTCTTTCTCTAACCGACCGTCGCATCCGCCACTTACCTTTCCGGCCGTGTCCCTCTGTGACATTCTAGTTTGACGGTCTGATCAGACAGAGGGGAAATTACCATCATGGGATGTTGTGATTGATGGTGCCAGCTATCTCCCAGCGCGCTGCTGGATGCCAGAAGGAGTTTAGTGTGGCATTTGTAATACAAATCCATCACTAAGATGGCTGGGAGTTTCTCCCACGTACTTATTACACCAGTACAAGCATGAGGACACACCAGGTAACTGTGTGTGCAACAGGCACAGCGTTTGTGCACAGAGTATAGCGCTGCTTGGCAAATTTGCTAAAATCTCTGCTTTCACTATTGTTTGTTGGACAGTGAAAGTAGATATGACATAATGGCTAATATGGCCATGAAATTCAAGAAAAAATATTTGTTCTCTTATTTTTAAATGATCAAAGAATTTGTTTTAAAATAGAGACTTTTTTAAAACAACTATTTTTTTATGGTCCCAGTCATCATCTTGTTCTGAGATATAACATAATATAATATAATATAATATAATATAATGACAAGGGTGTTTGCATGCACAGCAATATTCTGATATTAACGTGGTTAAGTACAAATCCCAACTAACATATTGCTGCAAAACTGCAGTTTAACCTCCCTTTAAGCAGAATGAGGTCATGTTGGAAGTAAGCAACAACCGCATATAGACGAGGTGTATGGAGATCTTCCACATGTGAGCACCATTATCGCTATCACTATTCTTAGTGGAGTTTCCTTTTTTTCTAGCATTTTTGGACACGCGTAGAATTTCTCTCATCTTCCGTTGCCGAGCACGCAAAGCAAAGCAGAGCAGAGCAAGTGTCGCCACTGGCAGGAAGAAGCGGCAAAAATAATCCATGACCTTACAAAAGTGGAAAGGTGTTCATCCCCTTGCAAAGGAATCTGGCCAAAAAAAAAAGAATCTGAACGTCGTTGCTGTGGCTCCCCTGCCACAAGTTGCTACCAACGACTAACAATAGGACGACTGAATGGTAACATTTAATCTGAGTAGTATCAGCATATCAAAGTAGTGAGTAAGTCAGTTCATGTCGCAGATCACTAGAAAAGCTGAGAGCCGGTCGATAATGATGTGTGGCAAACATTGTCTTGAGCCAACACTGGAGGCGATATTGTCAAAGCCAGTTATTTTTTAATCAGTAATACAAAAAAAATACTATGTGCCTGGAAAATGTCATCCCTGAATGTCATCTACAAAGTATAACCTTTTAATTATTGATATTTTTTTGTAATTAGTACATGCACGTTTATAATTCTAAGCGGGGGAGAGGGGGCAACGTGAAAGAATTAGTCACGACTGAAAAATGATTGGACCTTCGTGCTTCGTCGTCGGAAGAGAGGGATAAAGTGCGCCAGGGATGATCGCCACTTCAGTCATCATCCACCACGCTTTTTCCCCACCTTGTTGTTGGGGTCTTCAAGATTGCATTTTTTGGGTTGTATGAGAATGTTTCCACAGCACCTTGATGAGGGTTTTTCTCAAGCCTTTGCCTGCCTGATTCCAGTGCTGTCGAGTAGACACGTGCATCCTCTCTAAATCCTTGGCATCGAGGCAGCTAGCAACTTGGTGTTTGTGTGCGAACCCAGGCGACACAAACTTGTCATGTGCAATTGCTCGAGGAGACAGCCCAGTGCTGCATCCGCATCTCCTGAACTCCAGCCTGTCTCCCATCCCTCGCTCGCTCGCTCTCCCTCTCACTCTCACTCACCCTCCTCCTGCTCCCTCCGCTGTTCCCACCGTGTGTGGAGTGCAGCGACACGCGGGCTTGCACGTTTAAAGGTGTCTGGCAGGCGAGCGGACGTGAAAATTGTGCTCATACCTTCGACCAAAGTCTTCCTAAACAGCGGGAGCCCGTCTGAAACCATGAATAACACAGGGTTTGTCTGTGACACGCCTGCGCCTCAGCGCCGCGTCGTCCCCGCGCCTTGAAAGCGGCAACAGTGCCCCCACTTGGCTCACCGATGAACCGCAAGTCAGGTCTGTCCTGGCGCCTGAAACAAAATGGGCTTGGAAATCTGTCAGGGGTTGAATTTAGGAGTAGAGTGAGGCGAAGATGCTCGAGGTGATTTGTGGGCATTTATAGACGTCTATGAAGAGGTTGGCAGTGTTGCAGGCTCTGCACAACGCTCAGATTTCTGGCTAACAAGGCGTAGAGGGGGCCCTCGGAGGAAATATAGCCGTCCTGAAGGGAAGAGTCGAGGGCTGACGCTGTGGAAATCAATTCCATCTTAAAGTAGCTTTTGGCTAGCGTGTGTGATGCACTGCACTTTGACATGGGCCGCAAACTGTTGCATAGAGCTTCATCTCTTTAGCCGCTGGTTGAATCAGCTCAGTTTGGGTGAAACAGCCAAAACTTAAATGTTCCAAAGGCTCAATGTGTAGCATTTCCATGAAATTGAAAAAAAAAAAAAAAGATTTCTGCATAAACTTCGATAAAAAATGAAAACATTTAAAAAAAATCTATTGTGTTTTCAAGTGGTGGTAACATCCATATTGTGCCACTGCCCATTTGCCCCAGCCCACAACATTGACGCCTTCAAGGTTTTGTCCGGTTTTGTCCCATCACTGCTGGTATAAAACACAATGTGACGTCCAGCTGGACGTCAGAAATCAGAGATTAACACGGCAATTGTTGTTTTCTCTGTGCTTTCTGACCCATAGATGCAGCTGAATCTTGCACATTGGGATTTTAAATGTCATCCGACACGCTAAAAGCCCCCAGTTTACTATGACGGATCGGTTGAGATCAGACCGACTCCAGAACGCAGCGATCGTGCTGCGGCTGACCATCTTTCTTTTTCCCCCAGTGTTGTCTACGTTATCATGCGACAGCAGTGGTGATTAAAAACTCGCATTTTCTTCTGCTGTATGTGTGCTTGTGACATTTGAAAGAGGAATAAGCCGCGGGGCGGCTCGTTCAGCATGGAGGAGGAGTGGAGTCATTCTCCTCCAACCATTTGACTCACGTCTCCGCAGCGTTTAGTTCCGAGCGGTGGGCAAAAGACTGAAAGACGCTGATTTTTCCAGCATCCTAGTTGCGGAGAGAGCCGGAGCTTGACAGCCGACACATGCTGCAGGTGCATTTGTCACGAAACTGTATCCACACAATGCCACTTCATCATTCAGTGTCACTGAGATTTCGATATGATCTCAGTTGCACAGATTTTGTCTGAGCAGCAGGAACCATAGGCTTCTTCCGCTTGCGTCATGAGCCGAATTGCACGAATGCCCCCGCGACCGGTCAGAGATGCGACTGTCGCAGGTATGACGACAGCTGATTGATCGCCCTAGGATGTGAGGAACATTAAGGAGACTCGTGAAGAGAGAGGCCTCGCTTCGCGCCGTCTCTCGGTGCCGCCGCCTTCCGTGGCGGCGCCCGAGAACCGGCCGCGCTCCGCTCCAACGGAGGAGATCATACAGAATATTCAACATTTGTTATTTTAACAGCCACAGACTGCAGGAGGTTTGCAGGCATCGTTATCAAATCGGGCTTTGAGGCGTCGAGGTGAGCGCCGGCAGATGAAAAGTGAAAACACTGGTAGGAATCAAGGTTTACCTGCAGAAAAAGAAAGAGCTGCCCTTCGTCTGTGTTCGGTCTGAAAACAGAGCGGGGAAGCCGTGCATCCAAACCTTTATTCTTTATTATTTGTTATTGTGGTTACATAAATGTAATTTATATTCCTGTGAGATTGCTGCAAGCTGTTCCATTAGCATCCCAAAGCGTGCGCCTCCCTTTTTATGTCAATGCAGAGTGAGAGAATAAATAATTTCTAAAGTTGTTTTTTTTTTTTTGTTTTTTGTTTTTCCTTTTGTGAGGGGCTAAACGCAAGCGAGATGTGAACGGTAGCTGGTTATTTCCCCCCGAAAAGTAAATGTGACTTTTGGATATGAATAAATCAGTTTTCTTTGACTTTAAACTCCTGAAATTTCAGGCTGTGTAAGGAGGAAGTCAAAAGGTTTTGCTTTCCCACAACCTTCAGAATATGAAACTGAAAAAAGTGTGATGATGAACTAGTGATTTATGGTGCCTAGACAAAAAAATTAAATGCTATGAATATGACTATTAACAGCCAGTATCTATCTTTTCTCTTGTTTCACTTAATTCAGAAAGGGAACAACTCACTTAATCAGGCGAATCACTTTCTCTCATCCAGTCGAAGAGATTAAAAGACATCTGAGATTTTGATTCTGCACGCAGTTGCTGCACATCCATGATGCAAAGCTCCCGTCCCACCACACTTTGTTGGAATGAGATCCGCAGACCTCCATGGCCGTACGATGAATTACTGCATGTCATCCAGCGTGACAGACTTGTCATCACAAAATTCCACAAAACTTTCCCTTTAGGTCCTCGTTTCTCTGCAGGTGTCGAAATTGCCGCCGGTTAATCGTCGCTAACTCCACTTTTATGTCTTGGATCGTAACTTCATCAACTAGCTTAGAGATGAGGCGCATCATCATCAGCGTGCGGGGCGATTTTTCCATTCATTCATTCATTCATTCATTCATTCATTCATTCATTCATTCTCGGGTAAAATTTACAAAGATGGACTGAAAAACTTCGGAACAGAACATGAACTGTTGCTCATTCATCGCAGACGCGTGGAATAAAAGGGGAACTTGATTTTCATTCAGAGTGCGTGCGAGATAATGAGATGCCGCGAAACCAGAGGACCCATTTGTATGCCGCGCATGGCTGCTGTGATCCCCCAAAACCAGAACCACCAGAAAGATGGAAGGACGGCGCTCAGGCAACACCGCGGCCGCGCACGCACGCACGCACGTGGGGTCATTCATCGGCTCCGGGTCAAGACATTTATCATTCCCCTCATTACTCGGACGAGTGCGCCGCCTATGTAGTCGAGAGGAAAAAAGCAGAATGTAGCGCGACGACGAATGGAAAGGAACGCGCACGTTCTCCGTGCCCGTGTGCACGTAATGAAGTATAGTAAGCATGAAATCCCCGGCGTGACAAACTGTGTTTTTTTCCTCCTCTGTCGAGACTGCGTGACCTCCGGAGACGATCGTCGTCGGCCGAGGCGTCCGCATGTGTTTCCCGACGTTCCCTGTATGAGACTTGACAGCTGCAAAACAAACAGCAGCCTCCAGGAGAAACCCCCCCTGTTCCCTCCTCCCGCCACGCCGAGGCGCACGCAGATACCCCGCGTTCGCCGCAGAGGTCGTCTCGATCTTTTCCACGCACGCGTCAGCAGCACGTCTGCGTCGTGCACGCTCTGTATTTGCCTCCTTCTCTCCGTCCCTGCCAGTTGCTTTTTCATTTTGAACGCCATGGTCTTCCTTATACGTATCCGTGTGTTCGGTCTGAGATCCCAAACACAGCTGCTCTAATCTCTCACGCCTTCACCTCATCTTGAAGCTCATCTCCCCGAACACGGTGCAGGAAATCTTTCGCACTCCCCGGTGGGGAGGGGCAGTTTGCACGTTTGCCTGGGAAACTGTGCACTGGCATTGAGAGAAAAGGAAACAAAGCTTAGAATTTGACATTCTGAATGAGCTACACAGGAAGAGTGTCAAAGTGACGAAAAGCATATACAGTATGTGATTGTGTAAGTGTGTAGGCATGTTTTGTGCACCGGAGGGGCAGTGTGTGGGCTCAGTTCTCTTCTTTCTAATGAGGATGTGTTGTCTGGCTCTGATGAGACTTTGGCTTTTGCAGCTTTGTTCAAAAGCTTTCAATGTCTAACTGACCCGCACTCGTAGTTACAGTAACTTTTGAAACGACATTACAGGTCAGTCAAGACGAGAGATTTTGGAAAATGGATTTGCAAAAAAAAAAAAAACTGACTTAAAGTCTCGGCAGTGCCGCTGATTCCAAGGTTACCACTGTTCCTTTGGTGAGCTGCGGCTTGATAAGCGTCAATTAGCGACGGCTCTTCAGTCAGGTAGGTTATTAGCAGACTGCAGGAGCTCCGCATGCTGTAACACAAGGACTGCTATTCCACCCTCGTCTTTGTCTTCATTCTTTCTGAGCGCCGAAAGCCATTTGTCCTAACAATAAATTCCATTCAGAGTAAAGGATGACGATGTAAACACCTTGAAAACGGGGCCACAGTTCAAACTGACTGGAGAAGGCTCGGCGCTGTGTGGAGGCGCGACGGCGGGCCTTCACATTACTAAACTACTTATGTTTTTGAGAGCGTGGCTGAACCGTAGCTGGTGCTGGCGCGAGATAAAGGAACTCTGCTGCCGAGGCAAGTCTGGAGTTCATCCTTCACGGCTAACTGCGAGCTCGCGCGGGAGCTCGGCTCTTCACTTTTGGATACCGTGACCAGCTGATAGCCGCAGACGGCTGGGGGGGCGATTTCTTCAGGTGCCAGAAACTTTTGCGGAAGTAGTTCAAACGGCCGCGGCTATCAGAAGCTTTGGTTTAGATGATGCACAGGGAGGTTTGGGGCCTGCATCAGCTGCAGCACGGGGAGGAAATGACATTATAAGACATTTCCTAAATATGTAAACTTTGTTTTACTGTGGTAAACTTAACGTTGCCATTAAGAGATGTACAGAGACTTCCATTAGAAACCCGACATGTGAAACGCCAACCAGTGCTGGTAGGCCTTCTTTGTTTTTACCGTTTCGGCAAACAGCAACTGAACCTCTGGGTTCAGAAAGGCATTGCTGCATTTGCTCCTGCGAGTGAAATAATGACAAGAGGAAAATGCAAACGTAACCACCTGGTGACAACGGAATGAGCCAAGGGTGAGCTTAAGTGCTTTTAAGAGCTGCCGGGAGCAAAAGAAATCCTTAATGTAATAAAACAATATGAGAGACGGCTTGATGCTTTTTGCAAGAAGAGGCCACTTGATTATATTTGACTATGTCTTTTCCTTTTGCCGCATTTAACTCGGCCAGAATTCCACATTCCCTTTTTGTGAAGCTATTCACAAAGTGCACTTTTTATTTATGCGTATAAAACTTCTCTTTACCCGAGCGTGACCGCTGACAGTTGGTGCTTTTAAAGAAGATCTTTTTCCCTTCTTTTCCGAAAACAAAGCCCCTTTTCCCGGGTGATCAAAGCATGTTTAACATGTCAGAACGAATCATTGCAGAGTGAGGAAACGGCCTGCAAAATAAACACATTTGAGGGAGCAGTGTGCATACAGAGCACATAATTTCTGCCTCCTGCAGTGAATCTGGTGCAGGATTAGCAGCAATCTTACTTGAACGCGCCCCCCCTCAGGTCAGGGCCTATATGGACAAAAACGTCAATGTATGACAAATCTCGAGGGAACGGTCAATAAACTAGCTGCTACACCTCTCCAGGACAGCACACAGGGCTAAATTGGCCAACCGGGTTGTGTGATGAACCATTTTCAAGCCCAATTGGACTTCATTGGCCATCGGGAGAGAAAAAATGCTCTAATTCTGCTGCAGGTAATGGCCGGCCGCCCTCCCCAGCAATATTAGATGTCATTCAGTGGGCTGCCGTGGGGACAGCAATTACCCCGCCGCTAATGTCGGCCTGCACGTCGCGTCCCCACTCCCCACTGGCTCGGTGATCTTTGCCACTGGCACCAACTGGCCTCCGTCCGTGTTTCCGGTCGAGACATCACCGGGCACAGTTTCCCCCAACTAGAGCTGAACGCCCAACAGACTCGGCCTTCAGCCGCCAAGACGTAAACATACCAACAAACGGGCATGAACGTGAACCTGCTGCATGTGGGAGTGGCGGCTGAAGAAATAATCCTGCACAGCCACTGAAACATTCTCATTAAATGTAGGCTGGAGTCACTTATTTGTGTTTCTTTCATCTATGTGCACATTTTCACTTTATTTGGATTCATATGCAGTTTCTGAATTTGTAGATTATTCGAGTAACAGAGGATTGTGAGTTTATTCTTGTGCTAAAAAAACAGATTCCTGTGAGGAAATAAACCAAGTCCATATTATGTCATACGGGTCCTTCTGTGTTGTCATCACAAAGAGCTAACGTCCAGAACCTTTTGTCCAGAACAAGCTTCCTGTAAAATGGAGTGAACTAGCCACACCTTTTACAGCATAAAAACATTGTTAAAAATCATTTTACATGGTATGGGGCATTTCGTAAGTAATGAAATAGTAACAACAGAGGTTAAAAGTCTGAAGACATCCGAGGCCACCAGTTGTCAGCCTGAAAAACACATGCGTATGCATCCCTGAGCTCCGGCAGCGGGCTTAAGTGCAGCTAATTGTCCTCATTGTCTAAAATGCAAACATCCGTGCGGTTGCACTCTGCACGCGGGCAACACTGGGGAATCACCCACTGAAGCTCGCAGTGATGAGACAAAGCTTACGGGCTAAACGCATTCCTTTCAGCATGCACTTAGCGTGTACCGCAAAACGCTCGTGCACTCTGAGCACAAAGATTCCCAACATGTGAGGAAGACACGGAGGCCTTGTGCAAGTGCTGCTGCTTCATGGACACTCCCGCTTGTTTGTTCCTCGCCCAATCTGCACACGTGGCTGAAGAGGCACTTGCACGTGTGTGTGTGACTGGTATGACTTCCTCTGCTGAATGACTCCTCACTTCCTTGTTGGCCAAGCAAATGTCATTGTCATTCGGGCTTTTGGAAATCTGAGCCCCGTGAAGTCATGGAGGTCACTACCGGAGTTGAGACCGAGAACCCAATTTCACCCGGCGGCGTGCGGCGGCAGACGGAGAGCTGTCACCTTTGTTCAGGACTTTGTAGAGGCGCTTCGGCCGCCTGTTTCTGACACTGGAGGTGAGGGGCTGTGTTTGGCTGCGGTGTGGCCATGTGGAAAGATAAAATAAATTGTGTCTCGGTTTATTTTCTATAGGGCGAATCCTCTTCAGACAGTGCAGGGATTAGTCCTCCACTGGAGTTTGGACCTCATTCAGCCGCCTCAGGCCCGGCTGACGTTTAAGTGAAACCGCATTGCAGCTCCGTGGATGCTTTGTTTTGAAAATTAGGATTTACAATGTAAAGTCTAGAAAGGAAACATTTCCTTGTCTGTACTATACCTGTACTATACATAATTGACTGATACAACGTTTTTAAGCAGTAAAATGTGTCTCTAGGTCAGGGGTGGGCAAACATTTTGATTGGTGGGGCCACGATGGGTTCTAAATTGCACCACCCTCTGAGGCCACCTTCATTTTGTCTCCATCTTAACATGTGGAAGGTTGAAAAAAAAATCTGTGTGGTATTGCAGGAAGCTGTAAACAGTGGGTTTAGTTCGCTGGCTTTGAAAACATTTCTCAGTTTCTCCATTGGAGTCCAGGATGGAAGATAAAAAGCTAAACTCTGATGTTGAAAACGCCAAGATTTAAGTCTAACTGCCTTTAGTGCACATCCATTTGGATCACAATGCGTCAACAGTGAAATAATACACAAAAAACAGGCAGCCATTCATGCAGCCATGTAGCCATATAGTTCTTCGCAGTTTTATAATAGTGACGGGAAGTTGCATGAGGTTATTTGAAAAGTGCCACGGAAAAGAGAGCAAGTGCAGGTGTCCGAAGATAAGGTCCGCATATTAAAGAGTCTTAAAATGTTAAGCCGCTGTTAGTCGGAGTCAGCTATTCAGCAGCTTACAGCCTATGGGAGGGAGCTGTTTTAGCAGTCTTGTGGGCCTTTTCAGGCACTTCGGCGCCTCCTGTCTGATGGCAGAGGAACAAAGATTGTGTGAAGTGAGAGTGTGCTGGGCCTCGTGGAGTTCTCATCCTCGGCGCAGCTCCGCACTGGCGGGAAACGGTTGACTGCGGCGACGGCTCCCCGCGTCCCGGTGCCGAGCGGGACTTTGATGCCGCTGTCACTGCAGCCCTGAGCACCGAGCCGTAATGCAAAACGTCGTCGGCCTCATCCCAAGAACCTCAGTGCAACATTGTTCAAGTGTCAAAACCGATGGCGCTCTTTTATTTTTATTCCCCAACACGTACGCTCCTCCTCCTCCTTGGTGTGTTCGATTAAATCCGAATGTTGGCGGTGAGAACAGTTTGCCTGCTCCGCTGCCGAGTTAGTCCGACAATTTATATCATCTTCAACTCAAAACATAATCAACCTATGAAATCTGCATATTTAATTGTGTATTTATATTTATATTTGTTAACAACTATGAATGATGTTTTTTTCACTGTAGCCCGAGGAATAAATAGAAGATAGGATCATTTAATGAACTTATGTTTGCAGAGTCTCTTTCCAAAGAACAGGAGCAGAGCCATGCTGACATGGAGATGACAGATAAGAGAAACTAAGGACAACTTGCAGAACCTGATCTCCCGTCTAACTTGATAAGTACCTCTGGCCTGTATCTTTAGTCTGTCAGGAAGCTAAAACTGCAGTTAACTGAAGCCAGGGCAGATCTGTCCAGAACTTTGGTGCCGTCAACTCTGGCAACTTCTCAGCACCAAACACTGCGACACTGCGTCAACATGGCATGAGCCCCGCCGTGGAGGTCGACTCGGGCAAACAGATGACTCAGACAGAAGTGAACTCAGCAGGTGGGACTGAGAGAGGTGCTTGATTTATAGTCATTTGGTTATGTGTCATCCCACCAAACCAGGAGCTCGTGTTGGAAAGACAAACCAAGGCGAGAGCTTTATAAATCAAATTAGGTTCCTACCAACTGCCTTAAGAAATGGTTGCACTCCGAGCTCCATTCAGTTTCATTGTCACAAAACTCCTGGGGTTCCAAAATATTCCTACTTCTCCACATTAAAGTAAAAGTTTTGCAAACTTCAAACCGTCATCTGCACACATTCACGGCTCACCCCATCTGCTCTGTCTGCCTGTAGAGCATTTTAGTTCCCAACTGCTAAGAGTAAAGGTTTAACAAACAACATACATATATTTCAAATACCTACATACAATTCATTTTTGACGGCCATAAAATACTAAGAACAGACAGAGAAAATACAATGTTGATGTTGAGGTTTCTGTAGCTTCCTGTGATTTGGCTTGAGGTGACTGAGCAAATTACTCTGTAGCCCTGTCAATCACAACACCCCTCCCAGAAATTGAATATTTCTTATCCTATAATCACGTCAAATCACTTCACTCTATTATGTCATTATCTCCACGCCGCACATGTTGAAGTATTTGCTCTGCTCCAGCACTCATGAATACGGTGAATAGGTCCATATCAGGATGATGAGCTGATTATTTCAATCAGCTGCAGCTGCAGCTTAATTATTAATGTTGATTTAAAGGTTTTTGAGAAAAAAAGGATCACTCCACTCTTGTTGCCCTCAAGTTCATTTTTGCATATTTTGTCAATTTCGATGCAATTTTTTCAAGCTGTTATGAAATTGATTGTTTCTCAATGCCACTCCCTAAATGACATGTGTAGCTTCGAGCTAATTAAGCCAATGATCTGGGATAGTCCCCCTCCCCTCCTCTCAAAAAAATAAAAAATTCCAAATGATCAAAGTGCCCAACAAACACCCTCAAGTGTGCTTGTGATTTCTATTACTTATCCGTCATCAGCCACTTTTGAATTAGCGAGGGTTTCTCCACTCCTCCATACAGCTGTGCATGAACTAAACGGTGGCTGTGTTCGCTTCATTTCCCCCCGCCGCGTATGTCTTTGAGCGGGGAACCACAGGTGCCCTTTCAAGTATTTCCATTTCCTTGTCACCACATTTGCATAGATGCATAATGCATGACAAAATGGCATCCCCCTAAGAGAGGGTCCGATGAGAGAGCGCTAATTTTAGTATGCACCTGGCGTCAGCGCTGCCCATCCCGATATCTCGGCTTCAATTACGGATTTGATGCAGCTGCGAGGCGATGAAGGGGGCCGAGCGTGCGGACGTGTGAAAACTCTTCCGGACCTGCTTTTGTGTGCGACACAAAGCAGTCGAGCGAACCGAAATATTAATGGTGGTTTAGAACATCACTAAGTCAAGGCGGCGGCGGCGGCAAATAAAGAATGCTTTTGTCATCCCGGTGATTCAAGGGAAGAAACGCACGGAGGGAAAAAATATTGTGACTCTTCCTACGATACGACATAGAAAACTCAAAGAAAAGTACGGCTGAATAGAAATGGTGCCATTTTTCACCGTGATGCATCTCGGTGTCGGTTATTTCTCGCCGCCTTGTCTGTCTGTGAATATCTGTGCATGTTCTCCTTGACACTCTCCCACTCTCTGTAAATCACCTGATCCTGTCCGGCAGTGCTTTGCGGCCGCGATGACAAGATTACGTTGTCAAACTGAACAACGGCGTGGGCAAAAAGTGAAAATCTTTGGGTCAGATTCCCACGCTCCCACGAGATTGCACCGCGTCAAGATGCACCGACGACGACTCTCGTCCAAGAAGAGTTTGCTTTTACCCAGCAGTGAATTTTGATCTCTGTCATCATCGTCTTATTGTTCTCGTCCGCTGCGTGGATGAATCTACATGAAAAACTCTCACAAAACACACCGCCACCCGTGCGGCACATGGGACGATTTCCAGGCCGATCGAAGGAGGCCCGTTTTATTTTGTGCTTCATTTTGAGTACAGAAGTTGGTATCGGGTTTCTCTTGTGAAAGACATTATCTTCGGAGCAGACACTCTTCTGTCTACCGAGTCTGCAGGGTACAGATTTCTCTCCAATTTTCCGGCGGGCTGATAAAAGTTCCTGATAAACTTGAACCAAAGCCAGACAGAACACATTTAAAGTAATTTCCTTGCATCATGCCGATTTTCCAACCACTACCAATTTACTTCCTGCATGTACGCGCGCGCGCCTGTGTATGTGACGACGGCAAATCCGTTGCAGGCGTGATGGGACACAGTGAGATTGCTATCTCCGTGATGGATTTCCAAGCGGAGATGTTTTAAAATACTATTAAGACACACGTCGTCCTTCCCAGCTTGCTGTCGGAAGCGGGGGGGGCGTGGGGGCCTTCGCTAACGTATCGCTCCTCTCGGGACCGACTTTGTGTCTGTAGCCGGTTTTAAAAAGTGTATTTTTTTTTTTTTTTTTTTTTTTGTAACAAATGCGCCGACAAAACACGACGGCAGCGGGTTCCTTTGTACGTGCGCGAAGGCAAGTCGTGGCGTGAAAGAAAAACAGCAAGAAAGCTTTTGTTTGCAGATACAAAACACAACCAGTCTTGGCTCGCACTGCTGCGTCTAGCGCTCGCCGCGCCTTGGCAGAACCGTTTGGCGCAATTAAACCGTGTAAATTGATAGCGTAGTGAAACAACGGTCCTAGTTTAATTCCTGGCTAATGACATTGCTGCTTAGCCGAACCCCGTCTCCAGAGGTATAGTACAGGGAAAACCTCATTAACTTTTTTTTTTTTTTTTTTACGTGTCCGTCATTATAACTTCCACTTTTTTTCACCACACACAGCGGCTCAATTGTATCTACTAAGTGATTAGAAGTGCAATGTTTGAACATTTGTAGCAACCAGGCCAACATGACCAATGTAGCTCAAATCACACCAGAGGGCCAGTGGGAATGGACTCTGGAGGAATGTAAATGATTCTGTTTTCCTGCTTAACTGGCAAAAAAAAATGAGGCAAAGCCCCATAAATGGCAGCATTTTTTCCCAGTTAGAGCTAACACAGAGCTCTGGGTCCCAAGGTGGTTTTTAAGCGTGTTTGACTGACTGCTTTTCCATCTTGCAGACAACACAACCAACATATAGATAATATATGCCTACCGACCAACCTGCCTCTTTAAAGACATGACAGTTTTTCCTAATCTGATTTTCGGTTGGTGACAATAGCTGAGTTTTCATTGTGCAAAACCTACATATCGCAATAAAAAATTGGCAATGGAAACACCCTCACTTTGAAAAACCTCTCAAATATCGCTTGTGAGGTGGGTTTTCAGACATATGGATATACAGTAGAGGTATATTGCAAAAGTATTGGTATTTACACGTACCGGACGTACCGGACCGACCAGTGAAAATGGCGCGTTTTCTTGGACGGAGGAGATGATATTTTTCACAAGTAATCAAAGAGAAAAATAAAACATTCTTGATGGCAAACAACATTCAAATGTAGATTTAACGCAAAATGTTTTGTACCTCCATCCTCCTAAAAGTTGGGTCTCACAGGACGAGATTATACGAGAAGTACGGTTTACGCGCTTCACACCATTCAATGGAAACACCTGCAAGTGCGAAAACTGTAATGGAAACACAGCTATAGTTTGTTGGCAGAATCCAAAGATCAAACACTACTGGACTGATCCATTGTAAGTCAGAGGATGTCTCATGAGCCAAGGAGGAGCCATTGTGTAGTTTTGTTTAGCATAAAGACCTGGATGTTGTCGTTTTTGTCACAGTTCTGTTAAATTGCCTCTGCCATGGCATTCCTTTTGTTTCCAAGGAAACTAAATCCTATGAATGAATCTCAAGACATTTGGAGATGCCTGAAACCCGCAACAACAAATAGCGTGAAGCTGTGTGAATAAGGTTTGTAGCGAGGAGCTGCAGCTGTTTGGTGCTGAGCCTTACAAATTGGCCTTCGGGTTCTCAGAACAGTAAGATGCTCAACAGAGCGCCAAGCATTTCCCCCTCTCCTTCAAGGGCTTCAGATATTGAACTGGAGGTCTTTCCAAACAAAATAAAATAAATGTGCATGGGCCCTGAAGTGCTGTGACACAAAGGGCCGTGGTTTTTTACTCCAGGGTCGGCTTTCTAACAATTAGCTTTGTCTCGGAAGAAACGCAGCCCATCACCACCTCAGAGTCACGTCATCCACTTTACTTCTCTGACTGGCTATTTGTTGGGTCGTGGGGTGTTAGCTTTAATATGGTTTCACTCTTTTTCCCCACTTCTTTGGTATTTTTTTTTCCAACTTACTCGTTTAAAAAAAGAAGCCTTTGAGGATTTTTTAAATCCTGTTTTATGTCAATTTGGCTTACTTGCTTAAATACAAGCTCTCCCCACTCCTTTGATTACTATTTGTATGTGTTTGTGAAGATAAACGAAGCAGTGGTTTTTGTTGTGAGGCTTACAAGCTTAATCCATATTTGCGGTATTTTTCTGCCGAAAAAACAACTTTAAACCAAGTATTACTCTAAACGCTTGCTGGTGCGGAGGGGCTTCTGAAATGCACACTGTTGTCACTATACAGCTGGAGAGTCAGCCAAACATTTACATCCAGTAATTGAATGATTATTGTTTTGTTCTGTTTTTTCTCTAAATGTTACTGAATATCCAGCAGCAACATCAGAGCGTCCTTTTAACTACAGACGGATTAAGAGACAAACAATGCTTAGGAAAAAGAAATTGTAACTGATGTGTGAGAAATTTGTAAAATAAAGCAGCATTTTCCCTTTTCATGCTACACATTTAGCCATCTCTTGTTACTTGTTTTTGATATTGTGTGTGTGTGTGTGTGTGTGTGTGTGTGTGTGTGTGTGTGTGTGTGTGTGTGTGTGTGTGTGTGTGTGTGTGTGTGTGTGTGTGTGTGTGTGTGTGTGTGTGTGTGTGTGTGTGTGTGTGTTTTCTGGCAAAACTTGAGTAAAACATTTGTAACTGAATGTAAACCTCATGCTAATGAGAAATCAAACACGCCTTATAAATGATGAAGTCAGTATTTACACATGCTGAACCCATGCTTAAATAGTCATGTACTCATAAGCTGTTACTACAATGTAGATAAAACTCCATTGCAATTTATTGAAGTCCATACTTAAACATGTAGACGTTTGTGTGAGTCTTAATTTTTGGATGCTTTTAAAACTCCAAAAAGTAGCCTAGATCGAACTCTTCATTTTGGGATACCTTTTAATCTTTAAGGGACGGTTGGCAACTCTAGTTGTACCTTGTATCGCGAAGGTTAAATAACAGTGATCAACTGTAGTGCTCGTTTTCCAAAATCCCTACAGCTCATTTTCAAGATGTGTGGATGATGCTGAGGCAGGGGCACTGACTGGAGTGTGTGTGTGTGTGTGTGTGTGTGAGTGAAACCTTAAAGTATCCTGATTCAGGTTTTCATTGACTGGGCGGCTCTGAGAAGACATGCTTATCTCAGACTCTCAGGGCGCCCGTGTTAATCCTGGGAAAAGATGACATCAAATGGAAGCAGAGCGAGGGATTATCGGGTGTGTTGTGGAGCATCAACAACTTGAGATCTGAGAAGTTGGATAGAAAGAAAGGAATTCTCCTCAGGTGCAAGTGGAATAACCCCCAGAAAGACTTTGGAGTGAAATGAGGATAAAAAGCGAGACCGCTGTATGAATGAAACATGACAAAAACATAAGAAATCTTCCCAAATCAGACTGTGCCATCAATTTTAATCAGACCAGTGCGGGCAGCTGAATTGGAGACTGGTTTTCCCACTCTCACCAGTCCTTGCCTAATTCAAACACTCCTAATGCCTCTAAGCCCCAGAGCAAGGAAGATACCAGCTTCTTGAGAGCATTCCCTGTGAAACAGCCTTTTCTTATTTCACATCAGTCTTTTAGCTCAAGCTCAGATTTCCTGCCTGTTTACTGGAAAGTCTGTGTTGAATTATAAAGCTGTAGTTCTTTTGTTTGTTTTGTTGTGGTTTGGTTTGGTTTTACCTGCTTTTAGGTAATTGTCCTGGGTGAATTCTTACTAGGAAGTGAAAATAAATTTGGGAAAATAATAAAATCTATAAATAATTTTTTTTTCTGCCTTTCCAATGAATTAATTTAAGAGAATCCCTCAAAAAATCTTTCTTTTTTAAAATAGCGGCGTTCCATTTCATCATCCAGACCGTCATCACAGCTAAGAAGCTGCTAACAACATACCGCTATAGCAGATCCACTGACCTGAAACATTCTCTTCACTAATTACATCCTGCTGGCCGTACGCTAGGTTTGGTTGACGCAGCGCAGGCAGCCTATTAATACCGACCAGTGGGTGTTAACCCACCAAATAGAAACAGGTGGACATGGGGGGGCTCACCTATCGATCCACCAGCGAGTTATTCTGCTCTCAAACAGGAAACCAGGTGCATGTCAGCCTGCTTTCCCGGGAAAGGTGTTCACCAGCCGGGTCGGTGGTAATCGGGTTAAATTACCGCGTCAACAGCTCATTGATTTTTACAAAAGGCACAGAGGGCGGACACGGAAAAGTCAGTCAAATACTTCCTGGTGCTCCTGTTGTCCCACCGTGTACCTGTTTGCTCACTAAGCGGCGTGAAGGGAGTAGCAACGGGTGCATTCGCCCAGCACGCCGTTAGCTACGCCCCCTCAGCTGCTTGTTCGCGCAAACGTCTCGTGGATGGCAGTAGCACAATTCATTTTGTAACTATGGCAGATGGGACTCGGGCACTTGCAGAAAGCGAAGGGGACCAGCCCAGTACTGCCAATATTGATCATGCCGCTGTCCGAGTTTTAGCTTTTAATATAGTCCATAAGTTTATTCTGGGCAATCATTGAGAGGCAGAAGTTTTGTAACTTGTCTGTTTGTGTTTTTGTACCATGTTTGAAATCATTCCAGCCTTTATCTGCCTCTTTCTTCTGTATATTTCGACTCTTTATCATTTTATTATATCACTCATGGCTGTTTTTACCTGCAGAGGCAGACGGACGTAGCAACATTCCCCTGAATGACATCTCCCAGTGTGCCAGTGTAAACCTAGCGGGGTTTGTTCCTCTGCGCTGTGCATACACGGATCAAAAGCAGCGGCGCTGGTCTGTTTAGAATAAGAGTCTTTTGTAGCTGAAAATAAAGCTACATTTCACTGGTGGGAATAAATCAGTGCGTCATATCTGCTGGAGCTGGTCAGACGTTCCAGGGAATTGAAATTTCTTTATTGCAGTTTTTGCTTTGTTTCTTGTTATTTGTTACCAAACTGATTGAGGACAATATGGATAAGAAAATTAACAACAGCAAAAGAAAACATTCAACCAGCGAATCAGATAGTTGTTTTTTAATTATTTTTCACAAATCGTATTTGACATTTGACATTGTGCACACTTGTTGCTCAGCTGTTGGGGAGAAACCCGAGCGTGCTCTCACATTCACATTGCTTTGCTGAGCACTTGTAAATCATACCTTCTCAGTGTCAGGGTGACCTGGTAATTAAGGAGATGATCCTGCCGCTCGGAGCCCAGGTCCAGCCCCCTCTGATTGCAGCCTGCTGAAGAGTCCTTGTGCTAATAATGTCAGGAGCTGACATTACAGCCTGACCCCTGAATGTGAGAGCTGACTCTCTGCACGTCTATAAATACAAAAAAAAGAAAGAAAGAAAGAAAAGAAGAGGCTCTGCTTTTTACCACGAATGCAAGATTTTATTATCCGGGAGATAAAAATGTCTCTTAATGGTCCTCTCTAGAAAGTGCACATAATTAAATTGACTACAGCAGCAATAGCAAAAAAAAAAAAAAAAAATAGTTAACTTTGCTTATTTGCTAGTGTGGATATATTCTCCTTTTGCTCTCTTAGAAATTGGAACAGACTTTTTGTCCACTTTGGTCTAATCAACTGCCTTTGGCTGAACAATGGACTGATTTGCGTTACGTTTTGATGTCCCACTTCTTTAGACGAACATGTATATTTATTCATGCTAAGCATGCAACTAGCCACAGTGGTCCAGTTGAAAATGCCCACGGTTTGGGCATCATGACAGTAATCGGAAATAGGACGCCGTTCTTCATCATGTGAGCAGGAATGTAAACATCCAGGTTTCTCTGTGTGCACCGTTACGCACCGCAAGCCACGCGTGACTTAAACCGAGGTGGAGATCATAACACGGGGCAGCAAATCCGTGTAAATCGGATGACGCCGGTGTGTCAAACTCAGAAAAGCTTCCTGTGAAAAAAGATGCTCGTTCACACGGGGGCAACGGAGGCAGAGAAATGGGCCAATGGCGTGACTGACCATGGCTTGATGCATCTTTCCAGCGTTGGCGCTGCGGGTGTGAGTGTTTACATACAAAATAGTCTGAGCTAACGTTCATGTCATGCTGGGCTTCTGACTTTAGGGCCTCCCTTTCACACCCCGCACCCCAACTCCCCACAAAAAAGAAAGAAAAACTAGCCTCTGTGTAAAACTGACCAAATGTCGCTTTGGTGACCCCCAGAGGAATTCATTGGAACTGTTTGTTAAACGAGAAAGACGAAAAGGTTGTTTTATTTAAAGACGAACACCGGATTGCATTCCACCGGCCTGATCATTCGTTCCAGATGTGACTTTGCCTCGTCGGCCCCCTCTACCTGCTGTACAGCATCCCACAGCACCCAGACTTGTACGTAAATGCCCATGAAGGATTGGGACCTGGCTGCATGTCTGTTCATGTCTCAAGTATCAAAATATTAATAAAATAGAATAGAAAAAAACAGGAGGGAAAAACAGAAACAATATACTAAATTTTGGGGTTTATTTTTTCATTTCATGTGATGTTTTGTACAACTTTGGGTACTTAAAGGTTAAAGGTGGAGAGAGAAATCCGCCGACAAGTTGATGTCATAAGGCAGGAGAGCGGCGTGTTTACCTCATCAGGCAGACAACCGAGTGAAGAGCATAAACAAAATGAAATGAATGAATGAGCGAGTGGGGTTATCGCGTGACCGGTGACCCCGTGGTAATGACACTCCCCGCCTTCCCACCTGCAGCCTTCCACTTTTCATATTCCTCTCCCCCACTATCAGCAAAGAGAAAGGCAGCGTGCACATACATAGAGTTCTTACTGTTCCTGGAGTTGGATTTTCTCCAGGCACAGTTATCTTCCTGTCACAGTCATTCCACCCTCAGTGGGACGGATGTGAATTGCCTCGGCACGAGGGCTTCCTTCCCCTGCCGCTCCCCCGACCGGCCATTGGTTGCTGATCTCGAGTCTATCAGGAAATCAGCCCCGGGCTTAACTTGCATTATCAGCCCGCTTGATCGAATCTCTTTCTTGCAGATTGCCACAAAAATGTCTGGCGGGTGACTTCTGGAACCTGCCAGTGACTGGAGATTTGGAGATTTTGACTGTGAATAACAGGCTGGGAGGAGAAAAACACAAGCCTCTCATGAGCGGATTTTTAAAAGGGTAACTTTTTTATGAAGAATCCTCGATAAAGTAATTGGATTAAAAGTGCATTTTACAACAAGTGCATCACATCAAGATAACAATAAATAGGATGTAGTTGCTTTGGGCCTGTTTTACTGCAAATTCTTGATCCCACATAAAGTTTGGAGCTCCTAAATAAATTTAGGGCTTAATTTGGGCTGCCAATTTAGCAAAGGGATGGACTTTGTTGCCGTTGCTGTTTGACAAGTAATTTCATATTGCCTTAGATTTTAGATGATCAAGGTTTGCCTTTAATCACTCCGAACATTGAGCGGTTTTGAGAACGAGATGCGATGCTTTTGAAGGGAAGCGCGCAAAACAACAGGCGTGTCATTAGCATTAACGCGGCCTCTTGTTACGCGCTGGCGTTGCTTGTCTTGAAGTGCATGGAAATGTGCTAAAAGCCATCGAGGGTGGACGAGGGGACCCTCTTTGATATCAAAGGCCGTCAGAAGTTTGGTCTGAGATGTTAATCTGTCTGTAAGTAGCCATTTACAGAGTACAAAGACAAAACCATCGGCGCCAGTGTTTGGTGGCCAAACTTCCATCTTGCACGGGGGGTGGAGGGAGGTGGGGGACTAATGATGCCATTATGTGGCGTAACCAAACAGCGGAACAGTGTGATATGTTGTAATTTCCCAGCCAAGACCTCTGTTAAAACCCATTTTCATAAAAGAAGCAGGCAGCTTCACTTGTTAGGGAAAGAACAAGATTTCTCTACTTAGGAGGAGACCAGGATAGTGTGTGCGTGTGCGTGTGTGTGTGTGTGTGTGCGTGTGCGTGTACGTGTGCGTGCACGCGCACGGCATTGTCCCCTCGGCCCTCGCGCCGTTTCTATTTCCATGCTACGGCTTGTTTCTGTCTGGCCGTCGAGCCAAGGTATTACCTCCCTTCTTGCGCCGAGCTCCTGCACACATGACAGTTCATTTTCCGCATGATCTCCCAAAAGTCGATAAGATCTTGTAAAGACGAATCCGCGGTAGCAGTGGCTAACTGATGCGGTTTGGCGGGGAGGTTTGGGGAGTGGAGGGAAGGGGGTATGGGGGGACACACCATTAATCATGCTCTCTGGGGGAGAGGGGGCGGGGCTGAGCCTGGGCTGCAAGTCTTCATGCATTAATAAAGGCAGCAGATGATCTATGAATGAATTCACAGCTGGCAGCGGCGTCGTTAGCCGCGGCTCTGCGAGGTCTAAATCGCCGGCTCGCGTCGAGAGAGCCGGTGTGGCGATTCCAGCAGGCAGACGGCACACAATTTCAGTGGGTGTCTGCCTGCTCGGTGACAATGCAAAGGGTCTGGTTGACCACACGAGGATTCAACAACAAAAAACAAGTAGACATTCCAGTGGCAGGAAGATTCAGCTTTGTTGCTGTGAATGTGTGGGCCTATTAGTTCCCCGAGGCTCAGCGCAATCAAAAAGATTATGTAGAAACTCTGGTGTAACTTTACCTTTGAGCCAGCCTTTATGTGCAACATAAATAACAACTATAAAAATGCTTCTTCTTTTTTTGTACACTGGGAAAAAAAGCAAACAACCCAAAGAGAACACCATTAAAAAGAAATGCCCGCGAACCATCAGAAGGATAAACAGAGCACACTTGAGTGTGTCTACGGTGCCCTCCCTCCCCAACAAGGCTCCCTGACATCGCGATAATTGCGGATTTCACTCAAACCCGTCCCTCTTTTGTGTTTCTGTTCTTCTCATTGCTTAGAACAGGTTTCCCTAATCCTCTCTGACAACATCCACCCCACCACCGCCCCAAACAAAGATCACAAACACTAGTGATCGCAGGTTTAAAAGGCAGGAACTGTGCATCTAAACCCAATTTTAAGAAGAAGCTGCAGAGGACGGTTTCCACCGGTGTGATGCATGTTTCAGACGTTGTTTGAGTTGTACTTTTAAGTAATCGTTGAGAGAGAAAAAAGATTGATTCCCAGACTCTGAGAGACATATTTCAATATCACTATTAACGTATAATTAGGCTGTTCAAATCATGCAGAAAGCTAGTAGGTAATTGGGGTTATTGCCGATACCATCTTTGCCGCTGGAGGTTGGTGGTTTGTGGTTGGTGGTTTGTCCTCAGCGGACTGAGGCTCCATTCAGGCTGAATCCAGACGTGTGTTAAAACTGCAGCGTGTTTGCGTGGACGTGTTCCATCGACAGGGACCCGTCTGGTGACTTCAGGTTGCTTCGTTTGCCGTTGCTCTGTTGCTTCGTTCTTTCTGAATCAGAAACTTATCTCAGACAAGATTTTCTTCTTGTGCTTCCATATCGTCTCTGTCCATTGAAGCTTCAATGGAGGCACATATTGTTTATTGCCACTGCAGTGAAACTAGACGGTCATTGGGTAAAAGCTGCGTTTAGTCCCGCCCCCGGACGCCCAGCTTCTCTGGGAGTCTATGGAGGAGCGCGTGAACCTGTGTGCTGGGATTCCGCGTTGTGATTGGATAGTGCAAAAAACCCATTTTGATTGACAGTTCTCCGGAAATACACACAGGCGGCGGAACTGTTTGCCCTTTAAAGACAAGAATACCTGTTGACACATTCACAAAAGCTGCTCCATGTATTCAGCGGTGTGCGGCTGTAGTGCGGAGGAGGAGTGCGATCCAAGGCCGCACCGCCTCTTTCATCCCAGATACTCTTATTTGTTGCGAGGGCCTGCGATCTCTTCAAGTTCCACTTGAAGAGATCGCAGCTCATCATGTGGCGCCAGTGGTAAGTGCAAATTGAAAGGATTCATTTTTCACCTGATGTTAGATTTTAATAAGTTCTCCATTTCAAAAAAAAAAATCAGATGAACAGCTTTCAGATTGTCAAAGGCATCTCTGATTTGAAATGGTGCACTGATTGGCTGAGAGGAGTCGAGCCCTGCGACCCGCTGCGCCTCTGACTCAGCAGAGTTGAAGTTTTTTAGGTGAGTCACCAGGCGGCTGCATAACTATCAAGCTGACACGTGAATGCAGTGCATAATTAAAGGCAGCTCCATTTTCCAATTGTTTGTTGCGCCGTCGCCATTTGCTCGGATGGCCTCGTTCCATTTAGCATACAGCATAACTTCCTGCGCGGTGTCTCGCGAGCCCAAAGTTGGCAGGCGAGGCAAGGAGCCGGGATAAATAATTCATTGCTTATTTTCGCTACATTTTCTCCACTGTAAGTACATCTCAGATTTAATCACCGCCTCCGTAACGCTGCTCGGAGTAAAATGAAATGTTTACAGCCTCTACGTTGGGTCTGATCTGCCGGCTCTGGAGCGGCCTCGCGAATTGGGAGCAACAATTCTCGGCGGCGTTGAGGATAAACAAGATGTCGAGGCAAGCGGTAGCAGTCGGTAGCAGTCGGTAGCAGCGCGGCGGGCATTGTTAGATCCCAGAACAGAGCGACTGCGTCGTCTCCGACACTGACGGCGAGTGACGTGCCGTGAGTGACTTTCTGTAAACAAGAGTCGCGCTAGCGCAATGGATTTGATTCGCGGTACGAGATAACGGCGGCTTTGCGGAGCATAAACAGATATCACAATTTTTTTTTTTTCTTAAGAAAAAGCACATGATTTGATTGTCATGCCGTGCATCTGTTTGTCAGAGATGAATAACGTTGTTAATCTCATGTTACAACAAACAGCCACGCTCGCTGCCGCGTCCCAGAGAGTTGTGCTTTTTTTTCTCCGTGTTTCTTAACAAGGGAGCGTCTGTCATATAATAGGAGCCGTTAGCGTAAGCGGAGACGACGTGCGCGCAGACGCATTTTTGAACTGATCTGTTTCCTCTGTCACTGCAGTCGCGATTGAAGAATGTTCGTAAACAAGCACGTGAGGCCACGGGATGCAGAAATGAACTCGGCGCCAGATATCGGAATCCTTCTAACCACCCAAAGTTTGTTTGACTTCCTCCTTCCTGATAGGTTGGGTGATTAGAAGTGACTTGCTGCAAAGCATCACAATACTGATGCTACCACATGTTCTTGAACACAAAGTTACACTTCCATTATTTTCAAGGAAATGTTTGTGTTCGACGTTGTTCCGGCGTCTGGACCGAGATCTTTAAAAAAAGAAATCTCTTTATTTATTTTTTTTCAAGTAGCCCTTTATATGGATATGAGAACACACTCTTGTGTAATTGTCTAATATATCCCATTGCGACAGCACAGTTAGGACCATTTACATCACTGATGCGTTCCATACGGTGGCTGCTGTTGCCTCTAATTTGTCTCGCGATGGCAGGGAGCCCAGTTATTCCAGTGAGTTCTGACTTCCTATATCTGTGCTCGTACCCCGGGCGTCAGTGGGGGGGCAGGTGTCACGTTTTTTTTATTCTTTCTTTCTTTCCAACACGCATCGACGGCTGATAGGGTTTATAAAAAGACTTGAAACAAATGGGTGACACTACGATCTTCACGCTTTTTGCGGGATCCTCGCTCGGTCACGCTTCCTCCGTATTCCCTCCATTGAAAATCCCCCCCATGCATAATGGGGACCACATGGAGAACTGCTTGCCAGGACGACGCTCTGAAATGAATTAAGGCATTGGATCGTGTGAAAATGGCAAGGAGCCCCGAGGAAGGCAGAGACCTCGGCGTCACCTACAGAAAGATAAACGTAGATTTAGCAAGAAAAACAAATAGATCATAATAAAAATTCATTTGGAAAAAAAAAAAAAACAGGGCTCTTGCTGAGCGTTTGCATAAACGTACCCGGAGGCGAGCGTGTCCAGGCCTCTTGGCTCTAATAGCTGTGTCCTCCGTAAAGTGCTAGGTTCTTTTTTTTTCTTTTTTTTTTTGACCTGCGCTATTAAATGTTTGCCTTATCGCCCCGATAAAACCGTGACATGGCGTTCGGCCGCTCGCCACCAGAAATCCCATTTTCAGCCGCGAAAGCTCACGCACACGCGCACACCCTCATCCTTCTCACGCCCTTCCGCACACTCTGCTCTCTCTCTCTCTCTCTCTCTCTCTCTCTCTCTCTCTCCCTCTCTCTCTCTCTCTCTCTCTCTGCTCTCTCTCTCTCTCTCTCTCTCTCTCTCTCTCTCTCTCTCTCTCTCTCTCTCTCTCTCTCTCCCCGCTGTCTTTCTACCCCCTCCCCTCCTCCACCAGTACCTCTTCCCTCTCCAGCCTCCTGTGCTCGTGGGTGATAAGTGTAATCATTTGTGACTGGTTCAGCTGCTTGTGTCGCCTCAGAGCCACAGAAACCGATGTGCGCCCGTGATACCCCGCCACAGCCGCAAGTGCCGGCACACGGCGCCACACGCACAAATGCTGGTGTAAGAGAGTTAAGAATTACATCAGCATTTCTTTTTTCTTATTTTGTATCATGGATTTTATTTTACTTTCAATTATTTTTAGTTCTTTTATTTGGTAAAATACTTTGGTGCAGAATCACTTTTTTGTACCTCTTGAGTTCCTGTAGTTGTGTTCCCGTAGCTGTGCCGTTTCCCTCACTATGCCGTTAAGCACTGTAGAGGGTAATTGTGCGATGATCATTGCTACGTGATTTTCCTATATTCTTTTCAATAATAGTCATTCACGCTAAAACAAGTGATGCACAATGTTTATGAGTATAGATCTGTAAAAATAGATTTAAATAACTTAATATGATATCAAGGTTTTCTTTGAAGAGTTTTCGCCAACAAGTGTGCTTTGATGTCATGTGACTGGTTTAATTCCAATTATTTTGATTTTGGGTTTTCTTGCATACTGTTTTGTTATGTGTTCAGGAGGTGCATTGGAGAAGAAAAGACAATAATACCTGCCAATACTGTTACACAGGTATGTGCTTTTATTTTATTTTGCTGTCTTTTATTTTATTTTGCCCACAAGGTGGCACCATCTCAATTTAATATAGCGGATTATAGCTAAAGAAGAAGAAGAAGAAAGCTTGAAAGAAATGGTTCTTGTGGAATAATATTTTCTTTTAAGTTGTCTCTGGCTATACTGCTAAGCACTGTGGAGGGAGGTGAAGTGCACAGAAGAAAAGACAATAATACATGTCCATATTGTTACGCAGGCGCTGAATAAATGGTTGGAAAAATATTCTCTGAATGATCAAAGCCTAAGCAGAAGTAACATCCTTTATACTCGCACTTGGCGGGCAAACCTTGTACTAGCGCTCGCACTCTAGGTATCTGTTTCACATTCGCGGCTGTTAGAGCGCCATAAACGGCAGCATATTTACAACGGAAGGCTGTTGGCGGCTGTTGGCGCTGCTCTGCAGAGGTTCTCCCTCTGTTCTCGTGTGCGCACGCTGTCACCCTGGCCTAGTTAGCGCCTTTATTTGCGCGCACTTTAACTGGTCTTTGGATCAAGTGCCTCCATTTGGGGATGCGCTCCGATTTGTCGCACAACTACAGATCCCAGTCTGCGTTTGTGAAGCGTGCGTTACGGCTAATTACCCTCCTCAAAGTTGCTGCACGGCTAAGCCGCGAGCATCCGCCGATGCTGCGGAAGCACTGTTAGCCATCCGCAAGTGCAACTAGCTCACTTCAACTAGCAAATTGGCTGAAAACCGACTTGGGGCCCGAGGAGGGCATTAGCGCAGCGCTAACCCGTTTACATTCACACTTCTCTCCGAGCACGGAACGCGATACCAAATTGGGTGTACAGACAACGATCAGCCGAACAGGAAGCTTTGTCTCAGCCCCGGCGGAGTTGAAATTGAATTCCCCGGCGAGGTAAAGCCGCGTGGAGGTGAGGTATCAATCACAAGGGGGAGGCGGCCGCGCACGTAGCAATGCCGCGCAGCTGGCCGGCGTTTGTAGCTCCTCCAGAAATGGAGCTCATAGGGGGAGTTCCCACTCTATTCCTCAGCACGGAATGAGTCACCGGGGGGCAAGATGGAGGATTCTTTGCCTCGGCGTGGCAGCCTCACTTTGTACCTGTCAGCGGCTGGGGCTGCATATCCTCCGCCGCGATTAATCAGAGGGCCACCTTTGAAGAATGGTCGCTCGGCCTCGCCCTCACTGTTACCTGCCGCCGCCTGTGCCAACTGCAGCCCTGGCGACAGAAACGAAAGAAAGAAAGAAAGAAAATGGGGCAGCTTGACCCACCAAGGGTGGTAGCGGTGGTGGTTGGGGGCGCTAGAGAAGGCGCTAATACTGATAATCTCCTTTGAGGGGGAGCCAATCCAGCACTGGAAGCGTGAGGAAGCGGCCCAGCCTCCAGCTGATGGACTTTCTAATTCAATCTGTTCCAGATCAGCGAGGGGGCGGGCCGAGCGCACGTGTCACCGTTCGCAGGCAGTGAGTGACCTTCCAGCCCGCTCACCCAGAGAAGCGTCGGGCACGACGGCCGGGGGAGCCGATGAGCGATCGATAAATCTGTAGCGAGCGCGTGGAAGCGGCGCCTCGTCCCTGTCTTTGCTGCCGGGTGAAAAGAAATATATATATCTGCACCTCACACCTGTGTGTTTGGCTCGGACTGACACCAAAGTTAGGTCCCGGTCATGCGAGCGTGTCAGAGTGATGGAGTCTCTAGCTGTGTGCGCCGCTGCCATCTAGTGTTTGTGATCGAGCGCACCGCTCGATGATTGATGAAGGCCTGGGGAACCTGCAGCGACTGTGTGTCAGGCATGGTGATCAGGCTCAGAGGGATCAGAAGAGAGTTTTTAACCTGAATAAGTCACACACGCACGCTTGCATGCACGCACACTCAATGCTTTAGCAAGCCCTTCATTTGCAAAGGATTTTCTTTCTTTAGGTAAATCTACATTCTGGATATTTAACAAAAAGCACTTTTTTGTAAAAAAAAAAAAAAAATTAAGAAAAAAGTATATTGAGTTAGTTTTCTTTATTAAAAAATTCAAAATGTTTCATTTTTTCCCTCCAAATTGTAGATTTATTTGGTGACCTTGAAGGGTCCAAGAGGTTTTTTTTTTATTATTATTATTTTTACCAGCAGTCGGTACACAATATTGATGCAGTTATTATCAATGTGCAGAACGTTTTGGGTTTTTTCTTGGTCACATTAACTCTTTAAAACGTAATCTTGACTGCTTTCCTTCAGCTTTTCTGGCGTTTCAACACAACAACAGCAACAACAAAAAAGTTTGCCAGGACAACATTAGGCTCCTCTGCAAGTTTTCTGTCTGCTTGTCCATTTCTTCACCTGCCTCTCAGTCTTTGTTCCCGTCCTTCTTTGAGGCGGCGATGTGTGGAATCGCCTTCATCAGGGTTTGTGTCTTCCTCCGCTCTGGCTTCGCCTTCACAGATCTCCCCTCATTTCCTCCCCGCCCCTGTCCGTCTCTCCTCTTTGCCTCTCAAAAACATCCCGGGCGCTCCCTCCATCCCCTCATTTGCTCTGAAACCGTCTTAAGCGCGTGTTCCTGCTCTCTTTCAAGAGTCTTTTCATCCTTCCCTTCTTTCATCTGCCTTTCTGGCCCCCTTGTTCGCCAGCGTTCATCAAGAAACTTCCCCCGACTCTCGATTCCTCCCTCCAACTGTTCCCCTCTCCTTTATCCTCGTTTCCTGTTGTGTTGTTCTCTGTCTTCTCACTTTTCAACAGTCGTTAGCCGTCATTCGGTTTTGGAAATTGTCGCTAACAAAACCAGGTGTTGATTTTAATCCAGAGGCAATGAATCAAATCAGTTTTAGCAGGAAAGTAGAACTGAGGGCTAAATGTGAGCATGATTATTTTATTTATTTATTTTTTTCTGCATTGCGAACAAAACCCTATTTACATGCTGTGGTTTTTGCTCCGTCACTTCATGATGATGATGATAATGATGACGATGATGATGATGATGATGATGATGATCTGCTAGGGGAAAAAAAAAAAATGTTTGGTGATTATCTGTAATCCGCTGAGCTCTCTCTGCAGCATTTTTTTCTCTTTCTTCTGAAAGCTCAGTCAAGGATGCGAGCACAACTCATCGTGAGTTGTCCTTGAGCCATTACTCTGCCCACAAATCATTTAACACATGAAAAGAACTGATCCGCGCTTGCGATAAAGCCCGGAGTCACACTTGAAGGTCCCGATCACATTGAATTGTGTGCAAACAGCTTCATGCCTCTGCGATGTGAACTGGCGTAACAACGTGCTAATAAAGTTTAGTTTCGCTATTGACGTCAGGATAAGGCCGAACGTACCGATATTTCACGACATCCGGATATGGGTTTGTTGTTTTTTTTATTGGTCTCGCGACTACTAACCTAGCCTCTGCTAACAGGATTAGCGTAAATTCTGTACTGGCAATAATTTGAGTCGAACTGATGCAAATGTTATAGTGAAAGAACAAAGAGCGGCACTGCAGGCTCAAGCTTAGTTGATGTTTTCACTTTACGCCCGACTTTGGTTTTGACAAGAGTTTAGTGAGTGAGTTGTCGCCACCTGATTCAACTGACGGTAGAAAATCTGATAGGTTTGCTGACCGTGGTCCCCCTCCGAACAAAACGTTGCTATGGGCTCTTTCTCAGATGGATGTGTGCAATAAAAGCAAAGCTATTAAGGAATTCAATTGAGGAAATGTTCATGAAAACATATATATCAGCAGTTTTGTTGCTACCTCTGCACACTGCTCTTGTGAAACACCCATCCACTCCAGGTTAACACGCTCACCAGCCAGCCTGACCGCCACGGATGCGAGACGGGAGGAGAGGGACGCAGATGCAGACGGTCATCTGTTAAGATTTTCATTCCATTCTTCTTTTTTTTTTTTACATTTTCAAAGAAATAAGTTTTCTTCCTCCTTTAAGTGATCTTCAATCTCTTTTAGATTCTATCTATGTCTTGTTGAAATTCTGTACAACATACAGTACCCTCATCTTCCGTACTTTGAAGTGCCTCTGTGCATTGTCGTTTCACCAATAGATACAGTAGTTTGGGGTTGCACGTGCGCCAAAACAAACCGACTCCCTGCAGCACTGAACCTCTTCTGGTCAGATAAGGGGACAACGGGACCGTCACGATTCTCTGAGAAATGTGAGGTGACAAAGTGAGCATGTACTATATTTTGCCAAATATCACATGAGTTATTTTTCCCAGAAATTTGCTAAGCTGAATTTGGCATGTAGTTCTTTTAAACAAGAAGTAAAGACGGACCAAAAGAAAAAGCATAAAAAGATGCTTTTCACAACTCAGCTCAACATCATAGTTTTTAAGGATGAATGCTTTTTAAGACAGAAACTAGCAATTTTGTTTTCCCTTTTCCAAATTTAACTTGCACCCTATCATACACACATCTAAATATTAAACTTGATTGATTTGTCGTTTTGGATGCGTCACTTGTGGAAAGCAGTCATTTATCCAATTACTTCTCTCATTTTTATTCATTAACGCAGTTTATTTTTGCAAATGCGTGAGGTTGATCTCCTCTGGCAGACGTGACGTGCTGCAGCCCATCGCTGCTGTTGGCTCGGCAGCCTGAAGCAGAGCTCCTCCTCCTGGTCAGTGGCTGTGACGCGAGCTGGCTGCCCCCAGCGGCATTAAACAGTCCATACGTGCCAACGGAAATCAAGCCTCCGGTTATTTGGATTTAAAAAAAAAAAACAAGAAGCGCAGGCTGCACATTAGCTTTAATAGCTTCAGTCAGATGCATTACAGCGACGGCATAATTTGCTGGGAGTTACGGGGGTCTCAGCGGTGCAGCAGCACAACACAAGGCAGAGGCCTCTTCAAGTGTCTGTGGCTCTTTTCTCCCCCTCACCGCCAGACGAGGGGACGGCGGCTGCTTTTTAACGTCTTCACCGCCTCCAGGTTTTCATCTGAATTATCAACGTTTCTAAATTTTACTCAGCCGGAGATCAAGTGATGCGTCTGTCGATGCCGATGTAGCTGAGAGGATGCAGGGGGAACGTTTTGAAGTCTCACAATTAGATTGGAGAGTTCAGATAGAAAAAAAAAAACAACTACTTTTCTTCAGCAGTAAGCCTCTTAAATGGTTGATGGCAACCAAAGATGAGCATCTTAATCCGTAAGTTATGATAAATTGAATTAGTTTTCAAAACAGCAGCACGGGTTTTGAGTTTATTGGAATTCTTGCCCGTCTCCGATGCAAGCAACGTAACAAATTTAAGGGAATGTGACTTCCAGCTTAAAAGAAAAATGATATGGATATGTGCGTGCGTGCGTGTCTGTGTGTACGTGTGTGTGAGAGAGAGTGTGTGCAAGACGCACTAATGCCAGATGGGATTAATTTTGACCCGACTATTCATAACGAGTCGCCTCAGTTCAGCAGGCGTGAAATTCTTTTTTCAGCAACCTGCCACATTTCAACACGATTTAGGTCCGGACTTTGACACGGCCAATTCAGAACTTTAATATTTAACTTTAACTTTAACTTCTGTCTTTTTTTTTTCCTCCTCCCTCCATCACACGGAAGTTAACTGCACGTCCCAGATCATCTTCCTTCCATATGAGTCATTGTGCGATATGCTCTCCTGAGAGCAAAGTTGTTTTTGTCCTCAGGAAAAAAGGCTCAGAGTATAATTACAGAAAGTCCCAAAATCACACTTAAGCTGCACCCAGCCTGCAGTGACTGACACCAGCTTGGTGGAGCATTGAATGGTGTGAGCCTTGTCTCAAGAGCACATTGTGTGTTTGACAGATTTGGGATGACTAACTATCTACACACACAAAGGGCAGCGATTCCCCCCACCCACCCCAAGTGCACCTTGTTTATGTCGAACTTCCCAATAAACAGAAAAGAATATTTGAGCAGGAAGCTAAATCCCAGCATTCCTAGCAGTGGCATGTAAACAGAGTTCAGCTCGAGTGGTGGTCGAGTCGTACAGCTTTACAGGAGGATCAACAAAAGCCGAACAATGGATTTAGTGCGTGAACATGTGCGTGTGTGCCTGCAGTCTGCGTCTGTGTCTGTGTGCATTAGGTGCATGTACACGGTGCTGCCTACAGAGGTCACCGTTTGCATACAAATATTGATTGATTTATTTTCATGACGAGAGGAACCATTATTGCTGTGAAACCTGTGAAGACGTCGCACTACTGGACCCCGGAAATGCCACACATTATTATTTGTTTTAATGATTTATACATGATAGTTTGTTTGGATTTTTTTTAAGCCGGTGATTGGATATATGTGAAGAACATCTAAGAGGGGAGACGGGGAGAAAACGCATTGATTGATGTGGCATGAATACAGAGAGAAGCCAGAACGAAAGGCGACAGGTACCTTAGATAAGAGTGGCTGAAAAGGAGGCAGAGGAGGAGCTGCGGACATACTGCTCCCTCTGGTGGCCCCCTTAGAGAATTGCAGCTGTTGGCGGTTTGCTTCTTATAAAGATTCCAGCTGCATTTCTTTAAAGACGTCCTGCCACTCCTTAATCCTTCAGAGTTTCCCCCGAACAGGACCAATTGACTGCCGATGGTGATCGCCAGTCTAATCCACGAATGAGTTTGAGTCTTTTATCCATAAAAAAAAAAAAAAGCGCCAAACTCAAGAAAAGGATAAATTACAGGGGTTTCATCTTGCAAATTAGCCCCATAACATTGAATAAAACGTAGCTCAAAAACTTGCTTTTGTGACTTTTAAATTCACATTGAATAGCGAATGATTAGTCTTCAGCCTGATTGTGCGTCTCTGCTCCTTGTAGGTAAACACACACACAGAAGCTGAATGTCGGTGCTCAGCCAAGGATGTTTCAGCAGCGCTAATCACAAACAGGCCTAAAGGATCGATTAGACGACTGAGCCAATGAGCCTTGACGTGATTCAAGTCGTGTGATGAAAAGGGTGCCTGAGTAAGTGATGGAGCAGGTGAGAGAGAGAGAGAGAGAGAGAGAGAGAGAGAGAGAGAGAGAGAGAGAGAGAGAGAGAGAGAGAGAGAGAGAGAGAGAGAGAGAGAGAGAGAGAGAGAGAGAGAATTTCCCACCACACAGCTGGTGATGGTAACCATGAGAACTGAAATGGGCAGATGGTGCCCAAATGGTGCCTGGATGACACTCACTGTCACACACACACACACACACACACACACACACACACACAGACGTGCACGGGACAACTTTGGCGTCATGATAAGGTTGTTCATTTGAGACATTATTGATTTTTGGTCACTGCGTGGCTGCAGATACTAGCGAACATGAAGTAGGATCAATATGAATATGTTTAATATGTTACGCAAACATTAGAAGAGTTACATGTGACTGATTAAAGTTCAAAATCTCTCATTAGAATCAAACTGGCAAAAAATGGGTCTTATCTGTTTATTTTTTGCAAAGAGTCTGAGCTCTTAGTATTTGGAAAATATAATGTCTTGTATATTAGATATATTGCATATTAGATCTTATTCATGTAAATACATATATATATATATATATATATTTGTTATTTTTATTTTTGTTTCATTTGAATTTTTTTGCATCTGGGTTACTCTGACCTGCTGCATTGCGTAATGCTTTGGCCGTGCTTTTGATGCAAGAGAGGGAACATGGCCGCAGCTGAGCCTCGGGGGCTTTGGCCGCAGAAGTGTGGCAATTGATTTGGCCAAACGTAGCAGGTCTAGAGTGGTGTGGAATAGCGGAAACCTTGAGAGAAGGAGCCGCGGTGGCAAAGCGCTTGAGCAAAAAAATAAAGCGGGACATTGCATGAAGAAGGAGGAACTGTTTTCCTGCCGACCTTTCATAAACAGGATTCAACATAGAGATTGGAAAGAGGCGCAGCTGACCGTCCGAAACCCTCTGCAGATCTCCAGAAAACTGGGTATTTAGCCCTGTGTTCGCAGCCTCCGTTAAAAACACTCATTTTTAGCTTCCTTCAAAAAAAAACAATGTTTCGTTGAACCTTCTGCAAGTTCAGAAGGGGCCAAACACAAGGTGGCGTCAGAGGGCAGAGCCGGCACATGGCTGTGACCCGGCGTCACTGGGTGCCAGTGCCCTTTGTGACATCACAGCAGCGGATTTTCAAAAACAGTGTTCTGAACAGGAGGAGCAAGGGAAAGAAGTGAGGCAGGAACTCTGTTGATTTGCGATATTGCGCATGAAAGCTGGACGGTGTGGCCTGACGGCAGGTTTCTTCCCGCTGTGTCGAGAGGAGAGGCCACCTTTCTGCCAACTCACTCGGGAATTATCATATTTTGGAAAACTGCGCTGTGCACGCACGGCTGCCGGCTGCCGCGTGTTATCGCAGACTTGCGTGCGAAGGCTGTAATCAAGTTGTTTTGCCCGGCGGCTCGTGAACTTTCGGGACCCCCCGGCGCTGAAGGTGCCGCCGGCTGGGACGCCACGGCGCCATTCTTTTCATTTTTCCAAAATATAAACACAAAAAAGTGTGCACGCACAACCTGCTTCGTCACTCACGCGCACTCTCCCTCTCACACTTGCAAAGAAAGGCTTTTTCTGTTGCGTACGCACACGCACACGCACACACACACACACACACACACACACACACACACGCACACACACGCACCCTCTCGGTGGGCTGCCATCTGTTCTCACCAGTCAAGCTGTCTTGGCGCCCCTCAGGCCCGGGACACAATCAATGGCTGTGCCTCTCCTTCTTCTCTCCGTCTCCCTCAGCCTCACAAACACGCTGGTACACAAAGCCGCGCCAGCACAACCACATCCATTAGCTACACAACACACCGACAGGTGACGGAGCTCGCCGCTCACGTAAGGTCGAGGGAAATCGAAATGGTTCAGCGTTGCGAGTTCTTTTCACGTGAAGTGAGATTTTCTTTTCTTTTTTTTTCTTCTTTCTCTGCCGCAGTTGCACACACTGCTCCGGCTGGAGCTGAGCAAAGTCAGTCGGGCGAGTTCCATTTATTCTTCGTCTCAGCGGGAACATCAGGCAAGAAACGTTCAGACACACAAACTCATTGGTGAGTGTGTGCTGAATGTTCGTTGCGTCGCAGTTTATACGGCAAACCTGTTTCCATTCTGCATTTTCACATTTATTTGCGACGAGGTTTTCTTTTTCAAATGTTATTGTTTGTAAAGTTGAAATTTCGAGATTAAAGTTGAAATTTTGAGAATAAAGTTGAAGTAAAAAAGACGAAATTTTCTGAATAATATCAAAATTTCGCAATTAATGTCAACGTGAAGTAAGTCAAAATGTCCAGAATGAAGTGGAAAGGCTCTGCGCGCTAGTCTAGTGTAGTACTTCCGTTTTTGCCAGTTTCCAGATTACTGTGGGTGAACCTTGTGGGATGCACCCGTTTTCGGCAGTTTCCTTTTAACTGTGGCTGGCTGGGTTAATCCACCATCCACTTTATTCACTAAATTTCCACTTTTTTTGCTTGATAACCGTTGTTGCTGTTTTGATTTGCTGTTGTGTTCACTTCAAGGCCATCACAAAACATCTATAAAATACATTATTTCCAACAAGTATTCAAAGAAAGTCATATTTAGTGTTCTTCACCTTGATGTGTGGCAGATCCTGGGTTTCCTGTTGATCCTTTTCCATTTCCCCCCTTTTTAATATCCCACATCTTAAATTAGTGTGAATTAGTGACATTTTCTTCCTCACTACATGCAAACATTAACAGTGAATTTATTCCCTCAGTTCACCTCAGTGCTAGTAAGTAGGTGAGTTAGAGTCGTGTCAGCTGTTTAAGGAAGGGGGATTTTGAGTTTGTTGGCTAATGAGAGGCAAAGAACCAACAAATTGCTTGTTGCTTCGCTTTGGTTTTTTTTTTTTTGTCCAACATGCCGATCACGAAGACATGAAAGTCGGGAAAGCTTTTATTTTTTTTGCATTTCTTTTTGCATTTATCATTTACCAAACGCTGTGCCGAAGTGCCAGCGAAGGCTTTGACAGCCGCACGCATACAGTCGACCGTGATGAAAAGAGAGCAAAGTGTGCGCGTGTGCATGTAAGTGTGTGCATGCATGTGTGTACTTGTGTGGGTGTGTGGATGTGCGTGTAAAAAAAAAAAAATCAAAGACTTAGCAACCGTTTTGATGTTATTGTCATAAAGAGGAGAGTCCCACGCTCTGTATGACACTCTCATGAACCCAGGGCATTACACACACACACACACACGCACACACACTTACAGGCGGTGCAGTACCAGCATGCACACTCAGTGCCAGCCGAGTCTCGGTGGTGGACAGAGTGTTTTGAAGTGCGTTTTGTGTATTCATGGTAACTCCTGCCGATGGCGACAAAAGGCTGCAGGACTGTGACACACATGATTGATTAGATGGCCGTATTCCCACACAATGAAGCCCAACATGCTGAAAAAGGGCGTAAATATGAAAAAAAAAATACTGGTTTCAGGTTGGCCTCTCCTTACAAAAAACTATGTGTATTCTTAATACCTCTAATTCACTCTCACAAAAATCAGGACAGGAAAACATAACTTCCCACCTTTTATATTTATCTGTATTTTGATGTGTAATTAATCAACTCATTCTGACTTGTCTGCTTACTTTGGATTTCTCGGCAGCAGTTCCTCTCTTTCGAGTTGTTTGATTTTTTTTTTGTCCAAGTTTGTGCCTGAAAATAGACAGTCTCATTTTACTGAATAACATCCACAAACGGAGACAAACACAGAAACTGCATAGGTTAAGTTGTTAGAACGGTCAAAAATACAAATGCTTAGCTCTCACCATGTGGTCCTGCCTACGTTAATGGCCAATCGGTTGCATTCACATGACCGTGGCTCATTGAGCTATCAGGTGAAACACGGTGGTGATGGTCACGAAACTATCAAGGACAATCACAGCATGCGAAGATCGCAGTGTGTGCAACACAACAGCACAGCACCTCAATGGTAACTTAAACTTTCAGCGGCCTTTGACACGGAAAATGTGAAATCAAACAACCCAGGCACCTTGACCTTACAGCCGGTGTAAGGTCAAGGTGCCTGGGTTGTTTTTCCATTCGGAAGGCGGCCTGTGTTCTCGCAGAGACTGGGGCGACTCAACACATCAAATTTATGACTCCAGAAACTCCCCCTTTGTTGGACTTTCAGTATTCTGTCCGCACCTTGACCAGGAGTTTAATATGCTCCTCTACCACTGTGCGCAACAAAAAAAGTGTTTGCGTTGCGGCGGCCCCTTGAACGTCACGCTGCAGGCCACCAGCAAAAGAAATGTTCTCTAGTGGAGTGGCTGCCTCTCCCCATTCACTCGCTCTCTCTTTCATTCTAAAACCCTTTGAGTGAGACAAATGACATCGCTATTGACATTGTTAGGTAACTGAACTCTTCAGCACATTATTGTCCACGGTGGCGCAGTGGTTAGCGCTGCCGCCTCACAGCAAGAAGGTCGTGGGTTTGATTCCGGGGCCCGGGCCTGTGACCTTTCTGTGTGGAGTTTGCATGTTCTCCCTGTGTCTGCGTGGGTTCTCTCCGGGTTCTCCGGCTTCCTCCCACACTCCAAAAACATGCATGTGAGGTCAATTGAACACTCTAAATTGTCCGTAGGTGTGCATGTGAGTGTGAATGGTTGGTTGTTTCTATGTGGCCCTGCGATGAACTGGCGACTTGTCCAGGGTGTCACCCTGCCTTCGCCCTAAGACAGCTGGGATAGGCTCCAGCAGACCCCCGTGACCCTGAATTGGAATAAGCGGGTATAGAAGATGATGAATGAAGGCAAATACAAAGAGACCTTGAAGTGGGAAGCAATGGAGGTCAAATCCGCGGTCGGGAGGAAATGGCGAGTCTTGTTTAATCGCCGCTTCGACCAGTCTCATGACGTGTGGAATGGGAATGAAGTGGATGGTGGATATGTTATAAGCCTGCCTGTGATTGCTCGACAGTGTCCAATTAAAGCAGCTGCCACGGGATGATTGATCTTTCACGGCGGAACTTGTCTGTGGAAGTGCATGATTGTGCTTTCAGGGGAAAAGGGGAGAGACTCTCGATTTGCGCTGGAGGCCAAAACTGGAAAACAGGAGAAATGGATGCAAATATATCAGTGATGTGGAGGCTCTCAGCTGTTCACTGATAAAAACGTTAGTCCTGCTAAACTATTGGGCCCTGTGCAACAACACTTACACTGGCTCTTTTTCATCTCTTTTCAAACCACATTTTTCCACGTAGGATTTCCTCAAATAATGAGTTGATGTCACGTCTTTACTCCTTTTAAATTTCTTTTTTCAGCTCTACCAAAAAAGTTACCTTTCTTTAGAAAGCACAGTCTTGTAAAAAGTTAGAATCATAATAAAAAAGCTAATAATTTGAAAGTGGACTTTTGGTCCCGTTGGCTTGGTGGACAAATGGTTGACCATGTGACAGACACAACTGACTTTGGAGAAAGAATACGTTTATAACACGTATAATAATACAGTCTAGACTGTAGTAGCCCTGCAGCCCTGTACACAGAGATGGATGGATGATGGATGATGGGTGGATGGGTGGGTGGATCTATTTTTCCCCAAACTTTATGAAGATACTTGTGTAAACAGAAGAAAAGAAAGAAGTTTGTTCCTTTCAGTCCCTGGAGTCCTCCTCAACTCCAGACGCTGCAACTGTTTTCACTCGATGGACTCCTTTCCCTGTCTTTCCTTTTTTTAAAAAAAAAAAATGTTCTCAGCCTCCCTCCATCACCACTGTAACGCACATAATAATGAGCGCTGTCATGTAAATCCTCTCTGCCCTTGGTGTCGTTCCCTCTGCGTCTGATTCCGGCGTGTGACCGTTTCCTTTTCCTCGCCACCTCTCATCCCCTCTTTTGTTCCTCCGGCCGCCATCACATCACATGGTTTATCCTCTTTCTCCATTTCCGTCCCCCAAGTCATTCTCCTCCTCTTCTTTTTCATTTCACTCTCTCTCTCTCCATGCTCTCTATTGGTGTCAGTCTGTCTGTCTCTGTCTGTTTGTCTTCTGACGGCGCTCTTTGTGTTTCCTGTAATCCTCTTTCTGCTGCAGTTAAATCTGTCTTTTTTTAAAGCGGGAAGTGTCGCAGGCTTTTTGATGGCCTTCTGATAACTCTTCCTTCACGTGCCTCTTTGTGAGGCTGCAACAGTGACGTGTTTCCTACGACTTTTGCCGCTGTCTAGAGGAGTGGCTCCCAATCATCCAGTTATTCCAATGAGTTCTGTCTGATTCCCCTTGACCGAACATTTACCACAGTTCTTCCAACTTTTCCTTTTTGTCCCACCTTTGTTTTTATTGTTTCTTCTAATTTATTTCACTGAATTATGGAGATAAGATTGAAGGTTTTTTTACCGCTCTGAGATTTTACCATCTGTATGACATTTTCAAGCTGATATGGACTCAGCCTTTATTCTTTGGGTTTAAAGCCCATTTCTAACTAAACGAAATGAACCTGTTTGCATTTGGCAAACATGAGTAACTTCTAAGTGATATTCAGATTGCTTTTTTGCAGGCATTGTTAACTTTTGCGCTTTATCATACTAAAGAACAGAGGCATAAGTGGAAATTTCGACTACACCAGTCAGAATCTTGGCCAGTACAGTATATGAGAAAACTGCATCAGCACAAAATAGATCCACAAACGCTTGTGGAGCTTTCCCTCTGTCTCCACACACAAATACACAGCGACACCAGAGTCCAGGTTGGATTTGTTAACCTCATTAGTTTTCCAATTAGCTGCTGTCATCTGTTGACCTTGGCTGCTTATGGCCGTGCGTGACCCCGCGGCACCGCAGCTCTCTGCTCTGATTCGTCTCCCTGGGAACAGATGGACCTCACGGTTGTCCCACCAGAGAGTCACTCAGCAAGTTTGGACGTTTGCCTCTCAGACAGTCAGGAAGCTCGACGTCCGACACCTTCGTGGTTTTTGACGAAACCGAGGTGAAAGTTTATTTTTACGACCGTCTGGCCGGGCAGTGTAGGCAAAGAGGGAATAATTATATAATATTCTTTGGCGAGTCTGTAACAACAATTGCTCACTACAGAATAAAAAAAAAAAACAACATATTTTCCTTTGTCAGACTTTGAGCCATTTTCCCCCCTCTCAGGCCAGTCATTAAAAAAAAAAGGCCCTCAGCTTGTGCACAGCCGCTCTGCGATGCGTCAGTCTCAAGCGAGTGGAGCTGCACTCTTGCCAAACATCAATAAAATTTTTCTTTAATTATTTGTGAGGACACGATACAAGAAGCAACAAACAGGCCAACAGACTCTCTTCCTCTCGCCTCTCCACCCGAGGGCTCTGCCATCTGGCCCTGCTCCTGCTCCACCAGCCACACACACACTGAAAAATAGATACTGTATATTTATTAATGAGTTTTGTTTTTTTGTTGTTGTTTTTTTATTATTTGTTTCTGTAGAGGATTTTATTTCTAATTGACAACTGTATGTTGTATTCAAAGATATATGGACAAGTTGCTAAAAAAAAAAAAAACATTAAAAAAAATTCCTTTAATTATCCAAAATCGCGAATGGTTCTCTCTTGTGGGGTCCTCACCTCTCGTCTTAAAGGGCCAATAAGCAATATATTTTCAGCCACTAGACAGCGCAGCTGAGCAAGGCATGCAGGGCCAAGACAAAGAGGCTTTCGGGGCTTTGCCTCCTTTCTTTTCCATCTCTTGCTTGATTCAGCGTTATGTTCAGCATCGTCATCATGTCCACCTCGACATTCACACTGAAACGGCTGAAAATGTGTCGCGCCTCACATACCAATTCAATATTCTTTTTATTTTCTTAACTGTGATAATGATAAAAGTGATTAGCAAAAATGCTTGTAGCCCCTTTAAACAACAGGAATGTCTTGTCACATTTTATAAACACGGACAACATCAAAGAGCCTCTTTTGAGTTTATCAGCAGACAACATCTCTTCTGACCCTTCAAGTATTTTCATCTCTCACCAGCCGCTTCCCTCCACAGTGGAAATAGTATCCAAATGATTGTCAGGCAGCTCCCAATGTTTATGTGCACAGCTATGAACACACTGTTACTATGTAGAACCACTGTTTTTTTTCCCACCAGGCTGGTGGTGACATAACTAGCAGCCCAGTAGCCAAGAGATCCGACTGGGTTTCACTGTAAATGTTTTGAGATTGAAGAGTCGGTGCCTGGAAAAGTTCTGCCTCTGTTCAAACTTCCTCTGAATAAATATTTTGTTTCATGAGGTTTTTTTTTGTGTGTGTGTGTGTGTGTGTGCATCTTGTCGTGACTGTTTGCACATCCAGGAGAATTTGGGCAAGTTGATAAAGAGGCAAAAGATAAAAAGCTGCTGCAGTTACACCCTAATATGCAGCAGAGGTGGATAATCAAGAGAGGAAGTTGCTTCCCAGGTGTAAACCAGGACTAAAGACCTGTTGCTGAGTTCCAGAGCTTCTGTCTCCGGTCCTGACATGAGTCATACAGAGGTGTGTCTGTTTTGTGGCTCCAGCTTGCGTTTTGTCCCCTTCAGACGCTCCTTCTTACCGGGGGGAAGTGGAAGAGAAGGTTTCCGTAACTGAACATGCGATGATGGATCACAGAGCCGTTGTAAAGGATCTGCTTAAAGCTCCCCTTTCATTCCCAGCTCAGGCCAATGGCTTTACCTTCAATGGCAATGTTTGCACAATATTACATCTCATGTGTAGCCTATTTACTTGCGCTCCCTAAGGGCATCCTGTCAGGGGTGACGGAGCCATTGGAATTGATAGAAAGCAGAAATTTGCCTTGCGAAAACACGCTTTCCCAGCTCACTTTCCACACACCGTGTACTGGGAGGACTGGGAAATTCACCCTTTTGTATTGACAGTGATGACTTTCAGGTCTTGACGCTGGGGTCAGTGGCAAGAACCTCCTCGTTCCCACTTCGCCTATCAAAGCTGCTCTCAGCTTCATTCGGTCAACAATTTCCTCATTGGCCAACAATTTGATAACGAAGCTTGTGAACTTCATGCAAACAATCCTCCTTGTGTGTGAAGGAGTGTGGTCCTCCTCTCTGGAGGAACACTGATGATCTCAGCGTCTTTGCCGTCACACACGTAATAATCACTTGTACCCACGAATGCGCACATGCACTAAAGCCTAACCGAGGCAATAAAGTTTTCAATGTGACGTGATTCTAGCCGGTGAGTTGTAGGTGAAGATGAAGGTCTTGAGTCTTTTGGGACCAGTAGTTGAGCAACAAGATCCAAAGGTTGCTCATAAAAGGAATCTCTTCGTATCAGTTTCATGGGTAGTAGAAATAGTAGTTATTACAATATCTTCCTTTGGTCTAGTAAAAATGTATTATGTAAAACATCGTTGTAAACATTAAAACATCTTTATCGTCCAACATTTTCCATCAAATTTACCATTTTAATGACCAGCTCTTTTAAATGTTGCAGCTTGGATGAATCTTGTATCTTTACCAGCTCTGCCAAGCTGTAATTTTTCCTCCAGACCAATTGGTGGGGACAGAGAAAGTAAGAGGATGACTCGCTTTCTCTCAGATGGGATTATGAAAGTAAGTTGTGACGGGGAGGTAACATCTCCGAGATATCTTCTTTCCAACATCTTCCGGCACATTCTGTAATGTGACGTTACTTTTCCCAATTGCACAAATGTTTAAATGCAAAACTAAGCATGCAGTTGTTCATTTTTGACAATGGCCTTGTTTTTGTATCAGGGTCCTTGAGGCTTCTTGGTGATCTACCAGAACAATGCAAATGATGGTTTAAAATACCCTCTTTAATGCATCCAAGAGCTGAAACGGACACATCAGTTTAAATGTTACAGCATAAAAGAAACTTAATGGAAAATGACAGACAATATTTTCTTCCGCTGATCAAACCGACCAACATCCATTGCTTGCATGGCCTGGAGTTTCTCATTCTGAGTGCAATATTGAAGTACTATACAGCTCCTCCCCCACTTCCCATAAAATAAATGGAGAAAAGGAGACATCAGTCTTCTGCGTAAAAAGAATCAAAATAGGCTGCGGCGAGAGAGCAGAACAGGAAAAGCAACAAGGCGGTGAATATCTGAGGCGATGGGAGGCAGCCGAGGAGGACGATGACAACAGCAAGAAGCAACAGAAGCTTGTTTTGATGGTGCCGGGGGAGAAGGAGGAGAACAAGGGGTATAAGGCAGAGTGCACGTGAGACTCCATGTGTGTGTGGGATGGGGGGGCCGCTGAGCAGTGATAAACACGCTCACAGGCGTTAATCTATAAGCTGCGTGTGCAGCAGGCTGGGGAAGTGGACCATGGATGAGCATTTGAGCTTGATGAGCGTGCACGCAAAGCCGAGCGCTCCTGGGGAAATGGATGTGGATGCACGTGAGGTAGACGGTTTTTGTGCGACAGAAAGGAGGACGACAGGGGGGGCGGGGGGGGGAGGGAGGACAGGAAATGAGAGTCCTGCTCCGCTTCATCCTGCGGGGGGGAAATTAGATTTGTTTGCAAAGGTTTGCAGGCTTTTTTTTTTGTCGTCCGCTTCACGTTGCGACGAGAGGAGTCGTGTGGAGTGGAAGACTTTACCGAGGCATCTGCATCGCACAAGATGCCGACTGTGTGCCAGCAAAACAATTCAGTCACATTCAATATCGTGATGTGCAGAGATGCTTCAAAGACTCCGGCTCCTCCTCGTTCCTCCTCAGGATATAATGACTAAATCCAATACAGCAAAAGTTATGGTAGGAAATTGTCGAAGTCTGTCTGTAAACCCGTGTGTCTCCAGTGAGCTTTTCAAGGATGTGCGGCGACATTCCGCCTTTAATCACAGTGGCCCTGCAGACCTTACAGAAGCACATTTTAAAGCACCGGCGGTCGACCCAGAGAGGAATTGCGTCTTGCATTGTTGTGACAAAGCGAGGGGACGTTTTAGTAAATGAGATGGTGAATTTAGTAGAAGCTCTGTGAAGTGCGTGAGTGTGCGCCACAGGCTCGTCCTCCAGAGGACGACTCCTTGGTCTTTTCAGGAAAGTGGAAACGGTGCAGCTGATTATCGTCTCACGCCAACTGGTGTCTTTCTTTTGGTTTGGTCTCACAGGCCGAAGCACGAACATCAGTTTTTCTTGAGTTCTCAGGTAAAAGATTAGCAAATAGAGTCACATAAGCAGTCACCTTGTTAGAATTAAAAAATAATAATAATTGTCCGTTAAACAGATGTTGTGACGGATATTTATTCCAATTCAAGTAATTCCGTCAAAACAGGCCTTTCACTGTTACTTGCAACATTTCCACAGCAACCGTGCAAGCAGTCAAACACTGTCACCAGCGTTGACGAACGGCCAAGAGACACTGACGTTTTCGTTTCTTTTCCGCGGAGATAAACAAAAGAGCGCGAGCACGCCGGGACTTATAGACGTGTTTGCACAAGCCTCGGCAAACGACTGCAATTACTGAACACACGAATGCCTTCGCAGGCCTTTAAAAACATGTTGCTGCTAAATGTTGTATAATTACGCCGAGTGCATCCTTTCAATTTTGCCAGGGAAGGAACACTCATGTTTTCCTTCATATCCTGGAATCTCCATCCACGAAAAAACAAACAGTGTATTTTCAGCAAGTGGAAATCACGGTAATCACTGTCTTCCACTGCGTAATGTTTCATTTCCTTTCAGGAAAACTGACTGCTGCCTAATTGTCGTCTTCTTCCCAGAATCACTTTTTTTAGCTTAAATCTGCCTTGGGCTCTCTACAATTCAGACTAATCTGTTTATATTAATAAGGCTTGATAACCTGAATGCAATACTGAGAACCTCATCGTCGTGTCTTGCGTACAATAATCTCCCTCAAGTTGAATTTTGAAGGAGATCTGATACAGGTGATACAAGAACACATTCTAAATGATCCCATTTGGAATGAAAGTTCCAATTTTACACAGACACAGAGGAAGACACATTACGTAACATTGAACTCCGGCACAAATTTGTGCGACTCGGTGTGGAAATGAAGCCTCAGATCTCATCACTAAGAGGATTAGCGTGGAGAAGAAGACGGATATCTGGGAATCACTGTTGGGGAATGTGCAGTTTGCTCATTAATATCGCCATTACCCCCCAATCCCTGGCACAGGACACAGGATAACTTCCAAGATGTGACTTTCCGCTGCAGTGTTTTCCCTCCCACCGCCAGACTGCTGAAATAAACATCCACAAAATGAATGAAACAGATCTGATGAGGTGAAGATTTTTAACACGTCGAAAAAGACCTGCAAAATCTCACCAGCCATCCACGGTAATAAATTTCCCTTTGGTGCCGTGTCTCGTATTGTTGAATCGAGAACAAAAGCTTTGACAAAGTACAGTTAAGTTTTTGAGTTGGAACCACTTGAGAATAGACTGTTCCTGGGCTTTTTGATTGGATATGGAGACCAAAGAAACCAACAAGGGGACATTTCACTTCCGGCTATATTAAGACAAAATTGTCAAATTCCCTCAGCTGAAAGTTTGACTCGCTGGCAGAGCTTCACTGCGCGTTGTGGGATATTTCGTCTATGTCAGTGCAGAACTTTGCAAGTAGGTTCAGGATATAAAGGAGTCACCCAGGATAGAGAGAGAGAGAGAGAGAGAGAGAGAGAGAGAGAGAGAGAGAGAGAGAGAGAGAGAGAGAGAGAGAGAGAGAGAGAGAGAGAGAGAGAGAGAGAGAGAGAGGAGAGAGAGAGAGAGAGAGAGAGAGAGAGAGAGAGAGAGAGAGAGAGAGAGAGAGAGAGAGAGAGAGAGAGAGAGAGAGAGGGGGGGAAGGGGAGGGGGAGGGGGAGGGAGAGAGGGAGAGGGAGAGAGAGCCCTCCGCATCACACAAAAGCCTCAACAATGGCTCCCTACTTGTGACCCCACCGGCATTCATAATCCTGTTTGTCCGTGACTCATCAGACAGCCGATGCGATACACGAGACGCAAGGACGGAGACCAATAGATCCGAGTTTCACCGTCGCATTGTGTTTTCCTCCGCATCGACCGGCGGCAAACGTAAACGCCTGTTCAAGCTGAGTCACTTTCCTATGTGATGAAGAGCGGTTTGATGTTGAACAAAGAGCTCCTTTCTCCCCGACCCACCCCCACCCTAACGCGGCAAAAGGACTGACGCACTTCGGAGTCGCCCCACGCCTGCTGCTGGGATCACATGATTCCTGTCAGTCGCCCATTCCCGCGTCCCGTCTCTGACGTCATCTCCACAACTTTATGTTTCCTGGATTCAAAGTTGGGAAAGTCGACCGTCGTAGCACATCACTCCGCCTGAACATCCATCCATCCATCCATCCATCCATCCATCCATCCATCTTCTATACCCGCTTCCTCCTGCACTCAGGGTTGTGAGGGTCTGTTGGAGCCTCTCCCAGCTGTCATAGGTCGAAGGCAGGGTGATACCCTGGACAAGTTGACAGTTCATCACGGGGCCACATAGAAGGACGAACAAACATTCGCTCACACACACACATCTACGGACAATTTGGAGTTTCCAATTGGCCTCACATGCATGTTTTTGGACTGTAGAAGGAAGCTGGAGAACCCGGAGAGAACCCACGCAGACACGGGGAGAACATGCAAAGTCACAGAAAGGCCCAAAGGCTGGAATCGAACCTACAAACTTCTTGCCTTGAGGCGATGCCGCAAACCGCTGCACCACCGCGTCGCCCCCACCCCGACCAAAAAACTTTTTCGGAAGAAGTGAATTTCATGGCCTGGATGTGAATTTCCTCCAGTCAGTTCAGCATGAATAGGCCATGAGGTCAAGAAACAGCAAACGTGTCCTCGGCATCTTCAAGCGTTTCCGCACCACCATAAGTCTGAACAGAAGGAGCGCTCGATGCATCACTAGCTCATTTTACAGACGGCACAATACCCGGCGGCAAGATGAGACAAGGTGAATTGAGTTTCCAGGTAGTGAAGTGACAAGTCAATCCATTCCGGGCCGCCGTCCCGCCGAAGTTCAGCGGCGGACTCTGCCGTCTGCTGCTGCTGGAGCTGAACGGGACCTGATGTGCTTTTTCCACATGTCGCCTCGGGGGAGCTGCCGCGCCATTGGGTGCCCCGGAACCCTCGCAGGACATTTCCTTCCTTTTCTTTTTTGTTGTTCAGATTTGGATAAAGAAAGAAATGGAAAAAGTAATATTTGGACTTCTTCAAAAAGGGCTCTTGAGTCGTTGGGAAAACATTCAGTCTTTGTCCTCGAGAAATCGAGATGCAAATTGAAATGGCGGGGAAAAAATATATGGATATAAATCAATTATTTTTTAATTTGGCAAAACAATAATCTTTCCGAATAAAAATGAAGACGCAATTTATTTCAACGTCAGAGTCCGCAGACAGTTGGCTCTGCCATTAGTCAAGAATTGGTGAAACGACAACAAAGACAGTTTTGCAGAAAACTTAACTTGTTACCTAACTGCTTTTCTTATGCCATTAAAAATACTTCAGCCACACTGGAGAGTGTGTCAGATTAGAGACAGAGCACACACTTCAATCATCTTTCATCTAAAAAAATTCTTGGATATTGAATGTAAAGTTGTGTACCTTGATAATATTCGCCCTAAGACAGCTGGGATAGGCTCCAGCAGACCCCCGTGACCCTGAATAGGAATAAGCGGGTGTAGAAGATGAATGAATGGATGAATGGATGAACCTTGATAATATAAATGGTTTTGTTAATAAACCAACGTACTATTTGTTGCAGAAGTCTGATTCAGTGTGATTCAGCCCCTGTCTGTGAGTGTGTCTGTGGCCTGAAGGCGGTTGCTGAGGCGCTGTCTTTTTTTTTTTTTTTTTTTTTTTTTTTTTTCACGGGAGATGTTTTCCTCCCACGTCCCCGTGCAGACACAGAGACATGATAAACTGCAATAGCTTCCAGATAAGCATAAATTTAAGTTTGGCTTTATCGAGGTCTGCAGGCGCCTGTTGTGACAGATGAAAGAACGTCGAAGTTGTTTATGACTCGGACAGAAACTTTGGGGCTTCACTCCAGCAGGACTTACAGGCTGAGTTAAGATTTGCACAATCAGCGCAGGTGGATTAAGAACCTAATCGCATGATGGAGCTCCTGTCAGAAAATGCAGAATCGCAGTCTTTGACCACCGGTAGGAAAACTATTTGAGGTGTTATATTTTAACCTTTGTCCGATCTTTATGACTCCAGCAAAGCAAAACTGTACAACTGAGTATCCAAAAAACACTACAGTTCTACAGAATAGTAAATATTTAGCCCCTCTGTTTATAGATTTCTACAACTAAAATGTTAATTTTTGCTTCCTGCTAGAACTGATTTTGCTTTGCAGCTTGTTGGGATGGAAATTTAAAAAAAAAACAGAGTGGGCGTCGTGAACACCTGGCTGGAGGTGTTGTCATTAACCAGGGAGAAATCAGGAAAAGCAGCGCACACATTCTGAAAAGTTTGGTGAGGTGATTGTCAGCCTGGAGAGCTACGAACGCTGGCACAGTGGATTTCGCGTCACACACGACTGTGGCTGTAGTTGCGCGCTTGTGGTTCCAGCTATGACAGTGTTCGGCTGTAATGTTTGGTTGTCTGTGGGAGGGTCGACCCCCGTGGGTGACGCCCCTGCGGTTGTCGTCACCGCCGCAATGACAAATCTTAACTTTGGTGACCTTTCCAGTTTCCATTCAGTGCCAACGTGTGGCCGCTTGTCATCATCACATTTCCGGACAGATTATCCAACAAATATGTCTTGCATCTCCAGGCATCTCGTCTCTGAAAGGGCACCATTCATCACCTCTGCGTTGCGGTTATGGCTCTGAAAAATTAGTTGTGATGCCTTGTCGTCGTGCACAGTGCGCAGAAACAGTGTTAGAGCAGGGTTAATACACGCCGGCCAATAGGAGGACAGCAAAATGAAAAAAAAAAAAATGATGGAGAAAAGTGTAAGTGCTTCCAGCACAATGGAGCTTCTCTAGACGTTACTATTAGTTGGTTGAATGCACTATTGCAAATGTGAAGTGGCCATTGGCCATTGTTGCCTATAGAGATGATATAATATTGCACATGCACAATCCAATCATAAAAATACAACAAATAACAGTCGCGGTTAGTTATTGTTATTCACCAGCTGGCGTCATTGTATCCCGACGCATGTTTGCTGATGAGCATTGATGCATTCGCCATCATTACAGACAGACGGACGGACGGATGGACGGACGGACGGACAGCCGGACATCTGCTCGGCCTGTGTTTGCAATGCCAAGTAGCCTGAGCACCACCGGCGACATAATGAGGGTGCAAAGCAGCCGCTGGCTGAGCTGATGTGAGAGCATGTCTTCACACAAAGCAGTCATTAGGTGTGTTTGTTTGTTTGTGTGTGTGTGTGTGTGTGTGTGTGTGTGTGTGTGTTTAGCAGATAGCCAGGACACAAAGCTGCTTTTATAGGCCGAAGGAAAACTGTCCCGTTCCCCACTGAGAGGGCTGTCTCGGGACAAGGGTGTGTGAGTGTGAGTGTCTGTCTGTCCATCTGTGTGTGTGTGCGTGTGTGCGTGTGTGCGTGTGTGTGTGTGTGCATACTTAGGACACAATGCTCGCTTGCCGGCTATTTGGATGCGGTGTGTGTTATCCCCTCGCAGGTCCGGTGCCCGTGCACGTGCGTGTCTGCTTGTGCATGTGTGTGTGTGTGTGTGTGTGTGTGTGTTCCTCCATGCATCTTCCTGCAGATATTTCTGCGCGACTCTGTTTGCACGGCTGAAGAGGTACGCCGTCAAATTCCCAAATAGTTTCCACTGTCGGTCAATAGCAGTTGCCTGGATGTCTTTTTGTGTGTGTCAGTGGACAGTGTGCCCCCTTTCTGAAACTCTCAGTCACACACACACACACACACACACACACACACACACACACGGCACTGGCTCAGGGTGACTGGTGTCTAAGTTAAACACCGACTTAGACGCTGAATAAAAAAAAACAAAAAGCCGTCAGTGAATCACGCATTGCAAGCAGAGTTCTTGTTGAAGTAAAGACCTAAAAAAATGTGCCTCCTCCTGTGTGTGTGTGTGTGTGTATTGGTGTAAGGTTTGCGTGTGTTGCTGTGTGCTTTGCTTGTAACTGGAGCCTCTTTTACTTGGCTTTAAACGGTGTGATTTAAATTCACTCGGCTCCCTGCTCTGGGTCAGAGTGAGGTGAGCGTGAGTGTTGTTTAGTCTCTTGTAACGTACGTCCCCTCTTTTTCCAGCTAATCGTTAGCGCATTTATGTGAAGCGCAATCTGTTTCTGATTTTGTTGCAATGTAATTTCTCCCCTCGAGTGCCTTGATGAAATACACAGAATTTTTTTGAACGCTCGCACAGTGAACACCAGTCAGCACATTTCAAACTCAATCTAGCAATTACTGAATCAAGCGTGTTTACTCTGAAGTCTCCAGCTCCTCTGTTTGAGTGCTTCTGCTTTCATGTCGTTCTCAGTTGTGTGTTATTATGATTGGATGCACTAGTTATTACTGTGTGGAGGTCTTACCTGGAGCTGCCTGGTCCATGTGCAGCAGCACTGAGGACTGTTTGTACTCTGGATGCAAAATTTAGGGCTCTTTTAAGTGTTTTGACTTTGCTAAAGTTGCTCCATGTCTCTGATCGTGTTTTGGATTTTTTACAAAGATGGATCTTGGGGTGGAGCCAAGGCTGGGAGTGTGTCTTACTTTGGCATCTCAAGGCGCTGGGCCTGATTTACTTGTGGCTCGTGTTGTTGGTTTGCATGTGACGGGGGATCTCTGGACTGACAGTGGACATCACTGGCATGAGACCACAGAGATCACAGTGCAAAAAAAATAATTCATTTGCATCCTCTCTGCGCAATATTTTGCACTTTCTGTCGGAAACACGCAATCTGCACGTTCATTAAGCCAAACACACAAACAAACATTGCGCCCCCTGACTTAGCTTTGTCATTAGTTAGCATGTGTAATGACTTTTGTCTCATTTTTACCACGTGCAAACCTTCGGTAAATTTGAAAATGTCTCTGTTCTTTGCAGATGATGCTCCGTCGTCCTGAACACTTTCTGGGGCAAAGATCAGCGCCTGGAAATTTGAGGCCGTGGTTCTCTGCTGGAAAATGGTGGGTTTCTCAGGTATCTCAGGGAAGTATCCGCCTTCATAGGTCAGTCCCAGGACAACACTAGAATCCCGTGACAATGGATGGAGGAAAACTCAACTGGGTGCCGTTTTCCAAAATTTTTTTAGGTGGCTAGTTTTTTTGCTTGCAATTTTGAATTCTGACTTTTTTGCTAATGTTACCAAACAAGACCCAACAAACCTTGTTGACTGTGGCTTGCCGACAATACAACATAAAAACTAATATTGTGAGACGAGTGAGACAAGAAAAAGTCTTACTCTGTCACTCTGAAGTCCAGATGAGCTGCTTAGCCTGATTGTTGTCATAGAAAAGGAGTATGTGACATACTTCTTAATGTCCACAGTAGTTAATGTTTCCGCTCCTGTGATAATTTACACCCCGTCCTCACCTCCGCTGCTTGTTACTGCCTGCTCTCAGGTGAGGTTGCGAGTAACTGGATGAGTTGTAAAGTGATCTTTGCACTATCGCAGTAACAAGAAACCTCAGGTGACTGTGTTTACGCACGTCCTTCCGTTTGGCGAAAATTGAGCCTGTTTGTTGGGCACGTGTTGAACGAGCCAGTGTGACGTCGTCTCGAGTGTGCGACCCGTCTGTCTGATAGGACCACTTTGCGGCCAGAGGTCAAGAGGACAAATTTCAATAATGAATGAGCTTCCTCATGAATACCTCAACGGAACACGATGCAGAGATGCTCGTGGGGGATGTCTGGCCAACGCTCTCCAAATCAGGAACAAGGAAAATTAATCTTCGGCTTTCTTGCAATAGTTTCTCCATCATGTGACCCTGCAGCTACGGATCTAATCCAGATGTTTTCACAGCACTAGGCTGTTTCCCATGCAGAGGTTCATTTTGAAGTGATTTGTTTTGTTTTTTAGTTTTTCCAGACTCTGGCTGATGTCCTGATTTTTTTTCCAGAGATCTGGCTGATGTCCTGATTTACGTGGCAGCTGAATTAAAATCACATGTCCTCAACTTTCAAGAGAAAAATAGACATAAATTTATTTACTTTATTTTATTTTAAGTCTCATCTCAGGCTGTTTGACTAAACTTGATGCTGTCGTGTTTGTGGGCAGGTACATCCAGTCTGGAATGTGGAGAACTTCAGCTGATTAAATGTAGCCTTGGAAAGTGTTGGCAACGCCTAACAAAGTCCATCATCACTGCTGATATCACACTGTTTGATCAGGAATGCAGGTATGTCAGGTTAGCCTCGTCTGTGTTCTTTTTTTTCAGCTGTCAGTCAATGTGTGCATTGGTGAAGTGACTCCACACTGCACACGCATTGAAAAAATAACAGACCAGCCGTCATCGGTCTGTCTTGGAAAAAAAAAAAGGAAAGCAATTTATCTGTCCTGCGTTTGTTTTCCGTCCTGATCTCAGAGATTATCTCAGATGTTCTGAAGCAATTCTGTCACCCTGGAAATTGCATTTTTATTGCGTGTGGCGGAACGCGCACCTGAAAGACGCCATCATTCAAACTAAAACCTATCTTTGAAAAACTGCTTTTTGAAAATAACTCATCTAATTATTTTCTTTCTTTCTCCAGCAGCAATAAAAGCAAAGGGAAATAGTTGGAGATTCTTTGGGGGCAGAAATAAGTGCAGGAACATTTTGTACCTTCAGATTGAACAGGATGATCTTGTGTTTACCAGGAAACCTCCATGGTCTCGCAGCGAGGAGGTCCTGGGTTCAGTTTCTGTGTGGGAAGTCTATGTTGGAGTCTGCGTGTTCTCAGCGTGTTGTCGTGAGTTTCCTCCATGTGCTCCGGTTTACTCCCCAGTCGAAAACAAGTATCCCTGCGGTTACATCCAGTCGGTGCCTCCAGCCATTTCTTTCAGGTGCCAAGTGTCCAAGTCCTCCTAACAGGATGGGTGAACCAATTTTGGCTACAAAAAAAACAATAGTGACATCAACATTGGCTCAAATATCTGCGTCCAACATTTGGACCCGTGAATGCAGTAAAAACGGATGTTTTTTTGTTGTTGTCATCACCATAAATGCATTATACAACCATCAGTACTTTCATAAGCAACAAGGGACTGGTCAAAGGTCCACTTTTAGTTTTGTTGATGATTATTAATGATGGCAGCCAACTGTTGAGGCCAACACAGCTGTTGTTTTCTTCATTCTTTCACTCAAAGACACCCACCTGTTTTCTGACTTGGTAACACACACAGAAAATGTCTTAAGTGGTTGAAGTAATCAGCGACTGAAAAGGAGCTGAAATTGTCTGGGACTGTTTTTAAAATCTGAGTAATTATTTTTTCTGCTTTGGTCTGGTCTCATCTGCAGCTATTTGCATCTCTGGGTCATTTGATCTTCCGACCTTTTCTTCTTCTCCTGGGTGTGTTTCCACTTCAAGACTGCGTTCGGTAACGCCGCCTGTCAACAGTTATGAAGCTCCTTGTGATATGTTCGGTCTCATTTATTCAGAACCATAAAAACATGTCAGTTACTCCCAACAGCAGATCGTAACCTTGGGGACGCCGATGGCGATTTGAAGGGCCCGACAGTCGTAAATAACACGGCAGGATCCATTAAACTCAGCATTTTGTTCTCGCTTGCTTCCTGCGTCCCTGCGACGAGAGCCGCTTCCGAACGCCCAACGTCTCGTCCGGCCTTGTGTGTTTTCATTGCACAACGCAGTTCCCGCCGGGGCACGTTTAATGGCACGTGGGGGGAACACATGGATAACATCTCCTTCCACCGTCGCCTGTTCGCTGAGAGCTTCCATCTGCGTTGGCAGCCGGCGTGGAGGACGGGATGTGAAGAGCGGGCGTGTGGGCAGAGGGAAGAGCAAGGTGGTTGAACAGGAAGTGCATCCGGATGGAGGGAAGGAGGAAAACAAAATGAAGTGACTCACATCCGATGTCAGAATTGTGTTGAGGGTTTTATTCCCGATGGGCTCATTTGGTTTGACTGACTCTCAAGGTGACTGCTTTAAATTTTCGGGCAGCCGTGTTTCCTCAGTATTGACCTAAATCTCATCAGTTGCATATTTGAAAATGCAGCCACAGACTGTAAGCGGCACAGCAGCACCAACCCGGAGTTTGTGCTCTGTGTCAAGAAAGGTGACACGGCAGAGTTTCTGTTTGTCTGTCCATTACACTTCTTCTTTTATCTCTTTTTCTGGCTCGCACAAACACAGCGGTTGTGTTTGTGGTTTCAGGTCGAATCACAACAGGTCCTGCGCGCCGCAAGGACTCACTGGGGCAGATTATATTTCCAGCTCTGGCTGAGGTCCGCTCGGCAGTCACGCAGGCGCGTTTACACTCTGCGTGAACTTCACCGTCTCCGGACGGTTCTGTCCCATTTCAGCTGTGCGCCTGCTTGTTGAGATAAACTCCAGCTCTCAGGAAAGGATGCACCCTGTTTTGTTTTGTTTTTTTGCCCCCCCCCTCCATATACATCTACATACATACTAATCACACTGCAGTCATGGGGAGCACCGCTCAGCTTGGGAAAAACAGCAACATAATCTGAAGCTGTGGAGGAGCTTTGTCAAATCTGAGGAAATAAGCCGCGATGGTGATGGCGGCGGGGTTATCTTAGTCCCGGCTTGGAAAATACAAGCTTTTCATTTAAAGCCTCTCTTATGAAAATGCAACAGAGCGTTTGAATGACAAGGGCTTTTACCAGGCAGTGTGGGTCTTAGAACCAGCGCCGCTGAGTTTTCCTGATGGAGAATGCAGACGTTGGAGAGTGTCTCACTTTAAAACCCAATGAACGACGGGATGTTTTAGTCGCTGTCACGTGAGCTTCCTGGCGCTGCTGGTGGAAACCAGCAAATGGCCTTGTAACATGACAATGAGAAATAATGGTTTTGTCAGTGCAACGGCAAAGACGTATGTGTTGATCCCACTGTCCACTGTGCTGTGCCAGACGCTGACTGCAGGATAAGCAGTGATTAAAAACCATACAGTACATCTATTGTTTGAATATAATAGAATTTCCTGCTTAAATCCCACAATCAGCCTTGAAAGGTTAAGTGTGTAATATTTGGAGATTCTGAGAAGAAACAGCAAGATCAAGTGGTTACGTTTTAGACTGCGGCGCTCACCCTCTCCGAGCTTGCCAGTGAACTACAGTGGCCTGCGCACACAAACCTGGATCCCTCATCCACCTTCTTCTTCATTGGTTTATTTGAGGACGCGAGCTTTCACCCTTATTACGAAAGGCACTGTAGGGCAGCTGGATTTTCCACACCGGCTTCCTCAGAAATATGGCGGTGCAAGATGGCAGCTAACTGGCAGCATGACCCTTGCTCTATGTATATTCTTATATATAACTGTTTTACCTTGGATTCACCTTGACTGCAGTGCAGAGCACTTTCAGCACATGCACTCTCCCAGACAAATCATATCGCGGTTCCCACGCTACATGATGTTGGCAAACCACGACCAGAGCTGCGGTTTCTTGAGAAATCGCATAATGACTGGCTGTGATTACATCTGGAAAATTGCCTCAAGTTCTGAGATTGCCTTTTGGCTGGCTGGATTCCATCTTATTTGTACTATTCTTATTAGTAATAACTCTGTACAACCGCTCATTTCCAGAGTCGTGTTGAGCCAAACTGAACTAGGACTGGCTCAGTTCTTTCAGCCAGCCACTCTTTGCACCGTGTGAATGTGGGTAAGTTCAGATGTCGAACTGAGCCAAATCCACCTGCACAAAGGACGCAGGGAAAAATGTGTTTTGTCTTTGATTGGAGGTAGGATAAAGGGTTTGATCATGGGATTTGCTCGACTCTTTGTTTCACACAGCCATCTGCAAAAGCTTCTGTCAACGTTGTTTTCAGCCAGTGCTTGTATTGCAAGATCACTTTGCGTGTGCTTGAGGTGGGTAGGCCGAGCCAACAGCCAGAGTTTGGTTGTGGCAAATATTGGAAGCTGCTGCAAGCATGATGATGCTGCTGCAGTCACCGACTTTAGCCAATGTCTTGGCTAAAGTTAAGCTGACCCCGAAAGTGGTATCAGGACATGTAGTTACTTAGAATTCGGAAATACTTTTTTTTAATCACAAACCCAACGTAACAAAAATTTCCAGAGGGCAAAAATAACTGGAAGCCCGATTTCTGTTCTCATCCTTTTCTCAGTGAAATATTTTTGGCTCCGTCGGCTGTACATGTGACCCAGATATAAGACAGATTGGGCCGTCAGTTTTTAGAATCTGTCTTAATATCGTGCAAAAAAAAAAAAAAAAAATTATGTAACATGCACATTAAGCCAGGATCAATGTCAGAGAAATATCTCAAAATAGGAGCCGTACTGGGACTGAACATATGCTCCCTTCATGGTGAATTTGACCGCAGTCCGAGCCGGAGAGCGATGCTTCCTGCTGCTTCTTTTTTTTTTTTTTTTCTGTAGACCTAACATCTCCATCACTGGGGACCTGCTGTACACATGAACACACCTCTGTAAATCTGAGCGTGCGAAAACGTGTTTGAGGTCTGCTTTCATAAGAGGATTTGTCCTTAACTCACACAGAAATCTCTACTCCACAAAAACAGAAAGCACCCCTCTTGGCTGTTTGGATAAAACAAACAGAGCATTTGTCCATTTTAGAGGTGTCTGCTGAGTGTCGGCGTGTGTGTGTGTGTGTGTGTGTGTGTGTGTGTGTGTGTGTGTGTGTTTACTTGTTTGTGTGTTTACTTGTTTGTGTGTGCTATGTTAATCTAGAGCCAGGATAGATCTTCAGTTTGCCAGTTGTGGTTGTGCTTGAACATGCCAAACTATTAAATTGTGCAGTTTCAAATTCACCACATTCAAGAATACGGAATGTAAATGTCAACACTTAACAAATCATTGTTGTGTTCTCATTAAAATGACTTCCAGTCAGAGGGACAGGATTTTCTAATTCAGCCCTGTCTCTCTTGTGTTTCCAATAACATCTGTTTTCCAGACTCTCTCTCAAGCGAACTGCTATTAAACTTCTCTCGAAATATTACAAATACCAACAATGTCTTGTTAAAATACATATTAACTAATGCCTTTAAACAGTAATCCAGTAAAGCATAAAGAAGCTGGAGTGCCTGCCCAAATTAAGCTTGTCCAACACTTGAGACTAAACATGCACTTACACCCTTCAGTGCAGAGATATATGTCCAAACAGATTCAGGCTCTAAGTCTCGCGAAGCACAAATGGTTTACTTGCGAAATGACACGGATAAAAGGGATTTTTAGTCCAATTTCTCTGGGCGCATGCACACACACACACACACACACACACACACACACACAGAGAGAGAGAGAGAGAGAGACATACATGCCTTGTCTCTCTTTGTTCTGTGTCATTCTCTGAAAGCATTTACTGCTGAGAGACAATTTATGAAAAGTTCCTCTTCGGCAGGTCGCGTTAATCCAAACAAAGGCAAGTGTATAAATCATTCACTCTTGGAACTGTGTAAGGAAAGAGAGATTCTTTCCGTCTGAGGTTTACATGAGCATCTTTTATTTTTCATTTTGTTTTGTAATTCTGCAATGTGAAAAGACTATTTAACCTCATCCCAGAAGTTTGATCCACATTCATTTCCCAATCCAGCATTGAGGCTCATAGCATTTGAGAATGTGCGCATCCAGTTTACTTTTTCCACCTGGAAAGTGCTTCTTTTGGCTGGAATGTTATGCAATATAGACTAAACAGGCTCATGATCACACAGATGGAGGACTGAAGCACAGGAGCTGAATTACACATAGTTAAATTTGGATTGTGATTAGGTAGACAGTTGGATGATTAATATGGCATATTGGTGTAAATGGGCCTAAATACAACATGTATTGAAGAATTTGTTATTTCTTATTTTTGTTATGTTATTATTAAGAGCAGATTTTTTTTCTTCAAAATAGAGGCAGATTGAATCTTTTTAAGCAAACAGATTATGCACTTTGTTCTAATATATAAACATTTTTTCACAGCTGTATTTATTGAAAAAAGAGTTTAGAAATTGTTTTTACTTGATTATTCTTTATATTCTATTGTACAGTAGTTTTTTTTTTTCAAATGCAACAGCACTGTCAAGACTGGCCAATGAAAATCCCAAAACCATTAGTCGAAGTTCGAGCCTGCTGACTTCCCTGTTTATGTCTAAACTGTAACAAAATACAAGATAAAGGTTGCTCTTATACACAGTTATTTGAATTATTCTCCAGCAGGTGGGAGGGAAATTCCCCCCACCAAGGAGAACAACCACTTGCAATCAAATGTTCAGCCTCTCGGCACAAAGACTGCAATTACACCTCCGCTGAGGGCCGTTGGCCCCACCCATCGCCTCACCCCTACCTTCCATGGCGTACTGGTTTCACTGGCTGAGTCACACCCCAGCGGTTCCGCCTAAATGGCAGAACTCTTAACATCCAATTATTCACGCATGCCATTGTTTCCCACCCGTTGCTTCCTGACTTCCTCACACCTGTCTGTGTGCCGTGTCCCGACACGTCGGCCCATGACAAGCACAAAGCGTTGTTGCCCGTAATTACCCTCCGCACCTGCACGTCTGTCTCTCAGCAGCGTCTCTGTGCCAGACGATTGGATGAAAATCTTTTGCCTCGGTCACAGCCTTTGTGGTGTCGAATGAAATCATCGCACTTGCAAGTAAAGTGGACAAAAATAAGACCATCAACAAGAAAAGGTGGATAACGGAGTTATAATCTGTCCACTGTCAAATGATGCTGGTTTTTATTATAAAGCAATAGAAGGGTACTCAAGGATAAGCTATCCTGAAGAGTTTTTCTTTGTTTGTTTGCCTCTTTCCAGCACGTGCAAAGGTTAGTGGGTTTTTTTTTTCCAGTAAGCGTCACTTCAACACATCCGCTCTGTTAATCCTAACCCTGAAGTGCGAAGAGAGACAGAAGAGAGGATTAACTGAAATTGGCTGACTTCAAAAGCGAAAATTGGACAGAGCGCAGACACACGGTAACTCTGGGTCTCCGCCGCCCTCGGCGTCGTTCCTCCAGTCCCCTCGGAGAAAATCCACCCATGTTACAGAAAAATTCCCTTTGAACTCACTAAACACTGCAACTTGGAGCCAAACAACAAAACCCAGACCATTGCACTTCCTTTGATTAGTATTGACTTTGATAAAATGCCAAAAACATGAAGGTTGGTAGTGATGGTGGTAGAAACCTTTAACTAGGAATATTAATTTGTAATAGCCACCCACTTCACAAAAACATCCTGAATGTTGTGAGTGAGTAGCAACCTAACTTTCCACGATAATCTGTGTGTTTTTGTTAGAGTCTGCAATAAATCAGGAAATCATGCTCCCAGCTCACACCGCTCATTAGCACTTGTTTGAATCTGATGTAAACTGAACGCTTTCCCAGGGAATTCAGTTTGCCGCCGCCAAGTCCGCTCAGGGCCGTCAGAAGTGGCGCAGGATGGATCCCAGACACGAACAGCGTTTCAAAAACCAGCGAGCGGCGCAGGTTTGTTTGACTGGACTTGTTTCACCCTGCTGTCTGTGATGCTTTCAGTCTTGTTAAGAGAATTAGGAAATGGGGGGTGAGGGGGGTGGCGTAGGGAGCAGCCAGACAACCGTGACAGCTGCTCCCCCCACAATGAGAAAGGAGCTGATTTGGTGTTTTTGTGGAACTTCATGTTACAGCTGAATGAAAACGAGTCACAGAGGGAACTTCTCCAGACAATCAGCAATTTGACATGCACAGCACAGTCTCCTCAGACATTTTCTGAAGAAGCCAGAGACGCTCTGTACTAGGAGCAGAAGTCGCATGACGTCAGTGTCCAGCTGTCTTGTTTTGATTCTTTTTCAGCAAAAAAAAAATAAAATCCCATCCAAGAAAATTTGTTCTCTTCTTCCTGTCTTACGTTGTTTTTGTTTTTCTCAAGAACATCTCCATCAAGGACAACGCTTGATGAGAAGAAGATGAGCAGGAAATAGAGGCATGGACCTTGTTACAAACGCATTGTTAGTAATCGAATGACGCCTTTCAAACCCAAATTAGTCAGAAGTAACAAAAGTTGAATTAGCACTTTTGTTTGTTTCTTGCAAACAGGACAGAAAAGGTTTGGAACGAGTGCATCCAATTCTGTATCGCGTTGACATTTTTTTTTTAATAAACTGCGATACAAGTAAGACCAAGAGGACTCTTCGTGAAGTAGGTTCTAGCCTAACTGCATTTCATGTTATTATTCGTGTTGTCTTATTTTCAGCAGATAGCGTTTCAGATCCTTTTTGAACCTACAACCCAGTTTGTTTTCAAACCGCCACCGCCAGTCAGTTCACATCAGTGGAGGCAGCAGCTACACTTTAGTTGCGACTAAATCGAGAAGTCTAATCACAGCTGATGATAAGACTGGCCGTGAGAATCAGTTGCCTTTCCATTGGAGAGTGAACAATCGGACGCGTAGCGGACACGTGAGCGATCAACCACGGGTGGCTGACACACGCAAACGCCACCCTTGGCCACACAAAGGTGTGATGCACTCGAACCAAGTGGCTCCGCTGGCAGTGAGGAAATCTGATTGGCCCGTGTTGAACATGACGGGAAGCGCCGTCCAAGCTTCCCCAAAGAAGATCGTCGTTCCAAGACGTGTCCGTGGGCCGTGTCCCCAATCAGAATCAGAATCAGCTTTATTGACAAAGTTTGTGCATGCCAAACAAGGAATTTGACTCCGGTTTTTCTCTATCCTACTACTTAGGTTAAAAATGCACGTGTGAAACATTCCACTTGGTTCGTCTGCTTATGTTCTGCTCCCCCCGCCCCCTATTTATATTCTAAAGAGACTGTCAAATAAACAAAAAATCTCTCAGCTGCATCCATGAAAAAAAATACCTCAGCTCCATCATTTCAAGGCTAGATCCCTTTCAGTTTAAATCCTCCGTGTTATTAACTCCAGTCCCCTGCCTTCCATTTCCTCCTCCTTTTATCACTGGCTAAAGCTGAACTGATGTAATGGATGAAGACAGCCGTTGTCAGACTGATTATCGGTCACCTCGGCTGAAGGCTGGAACAGACAGCTCGCTGATGTCTTTCATCAAACACGCTCGGGACGGATTCCCATCGCCGTCGCCGGTGCCCTCCCGCGCCTACATCCGTCTGGGAATGGCCGCTGGCCGTACATCACAACTTTCGCACAGGGCGCGTTTCAGTGGGTGGAATGCAGACGAGAAGATTTGCATGAACGACGGCTCGGCCTCGCAGCTCGCAGGCGGAGGCGGAGGCGTCGCAGTGCGAGCGAGTGACGGCAGCAGCTGATGGCATCGGCAGCCCAGCCCAGCACAGAGGCAAAATAAACACAGGTCGGAATCAACTCGTGGTGCCGCGGGCCGGGATGAAGCCCGACTAAAAGTGTGGTCAGAGGGTCCCGGGTGGGAGGGCTCGGACCTTCTTCTCAGGGCTATCTCTTACAGCCCCGTCCATCACACCAGCGGTCCTCGCACACAAAGGCTGCATTTATTCATATCCTGTGAGTAGAAGGGAAGAGAATATTACTGCAGGTGTACCAACCGAAAATTACAGTTGGAAAAAATGTTTGGCCTCGCTTGACTCTGTCCCATGAGCGAGTGTGGTCACCTGTTGTTTAGGTTGTTGTTGTTTTCTCCAGTGATGTACAAGAGATAGAGAGATGGTGTTCATGTATATCTGCTGGATAAGACCTCGGATACAAGACCTGCGGATGCGTCGTCCTTATTATGACTGAAGTAACTTTCAGATTATGTGATTCAGGAGCAAGTCCTTTGCATTCTTAACCCATGATCTCAATGTAATGTCACAGCTTTCATATGATAAACTTGCAATCAGCCCTTCAATCATTTCTTCCTCATCAGCTTTTTCTAACTGGCAATGGTTACCTGGATGTCAAATCAAATCAAATCAAATTTGTATAGTCAACGTTTGCAAAAAAAAAACGAAAACAAAAACATTTTGCCTATAAAAATGTTGCTGTAGAAGAGCTTGGATGGCTGTAACCACCCTTTACCCTTAGACCCTCGATCCGGGAGAGTAAAAACTTTAAAAACCCTCAACAGGAGGAAAGGAGAAACCTCAGATAGAGCTGCAGAGGAAGGAGAGGTCCTTGTCTGTGTACTGTAGATCACAGCAGCAGCAAGTCAGTGGTGAGCAACACATACACTGATGAAGAGAACTTTTTTTCTGATGATCTCAAGTCTTCCTCACCAATAAATCATCCTTAATGTGTCGTCGGAGGCTGCTCTAAATATGTCTTTTCTCCTTTGCTGCCCCTTGCTGCCGGCCTGCCTGCCTGTCTTTCTGCCCCTGGCTGGACACCAGGGTTTGATTCCTGACTGGCCACGCATATTAAAGAGGAGGGGGCTGCTTCTTATGAAAAAAGAGGGGTGGGAGCGGTTGCAGTTACCCCACAGGGGGAGGGGTGAGCGAGAGAGAGAAAGAGAGAGAGAGAGGTGATTGGAGGCTGGTGCGCCCGGGACGCACGGGCGGAGTTGCACAATCAGCGCACCAGAGGAGTCCCCCCAAAAAGCCGCTCTCTCTCACCACTGCAGTCAGACCGCTGCCTGCTGCGGGCGGGATATATTGCTCACCAGCTGTTATCCGCGGCACCCGCGACACTTCTTGGCTCCTTTCTTCGAGAGCGCGCGCGTCCGAAGTCCGGTGTGTTTAAAAAAAAAACCGTTTGGTGAGCGCGGATTTGGAGGAAAACATGCGTCGGTACACAGCGCTCCTGCTGCTCTTCGCGGTGTCCTTATACTTCCTCAGTGCTGAAGGTAAATTCATTTTTTTTGTTCCTTATGTTTGTTTGTTATTTTGGTGCTTTTAATGTGAAGGGAATGCATGTGAAGGAGGAAATGTATTATTGTTTTGATTCTTGGGTATATTTGACACAATGAATTATTTTTTTTTTTTTAAGTTGTTCTCTTTACTTACAAATGAATAGTGCATAACCTGTGAGCTCCCTGCTGTATTTGACCAAATCTCTCCTCCGCTGTTGAAACCCTACTTTTTTTCCTCTCATCCGCAACATAAACGCATTCATTGACAAAATCCTGCTGCATCCAGCCCTGTTGTGGATATGTGACATCACCCCGGGGCCGGAGTTGGCATTCTGGAGCTCATTTCACACCCTAAGCACCACTTTGTGCCTCTGTGCCCCTAGCAAGAACCAGCGATTCTGCACCATGTGCAGCTGAGATCATTTGAAGCCAATAGCTCTTGGAACAGGAGGCAGGTGATAGCTGGAGAAAATAGATGTGAAAGGGGTGGCACTAACGTTTACTTTGTGGAAATCAGATTAAGTGCAATGGGAATATGCTTTTCAACAATATGTGTGTTTAACAACTTGATCAAAGCATGCAGTTTATCTGTAAATGTCAGCTTGCACATTCGTAAGTTCTTCTGCTCAACCTTAAAGACAAAAACCTTTAACTTTCTGTAAATGTGGACGTTTTACGCGGGCTATCAGCAGCTCTTCCCACCCTGAAGTGTTGAATTTCCCCTCCTCCAAGCCTCCATTTCAACATGCACAGATAGGCTGACCCCCACGCCCCACGCTTTTATTGTCCAGGGTGTGTTTGTGTAGCGCGGCCAAGTGACAGATTTAGCGGCTGGCGGTGCGGAGTGATAGCAGTTGATGGATGAAGGAAACCTTGGAGCATCCAGGTCATCAACTCCCATCAGAAGCACGTGCACGACCCAGGAAAACTCATTTCCTGTGCCTTTATCCGCTAAGTGTTTTAGTTTACAGCCACTAGAGGGCGTGGGGGGGGGGGGGTGAATGTCCAACAGATGTTTGGCTGAAACATAAGTATAAATTTATGGGCCGTGGAGGAGTGCAGCTGCCCGTAGCCACGATTAAAGCAGTGTAACGTTTGTGGTCGTTAAAACAGTGGTAGAAATGCATGGAAAGTTTTGTTTCTGAACTCAATTTCATGGATCAAGAGAGTTTTTGTGTGCAGCTTTTAGGGAACCAAAGGAAATGGTGTGAACAGTGGACAATAACCTTTACATTTCCTCGCATCGTGGTTTCATTTTCGAGATTTGTCTGCGATTTCTTCTCTGTTTTGTCGCCTACACGTGTGTTAGTTACAGGTCACTTAAAGTTTTCACAGCCAGTTAAACGTCGCCCCGGGTGATCCTTAATTCCCCATCTGTATGATCGCCAAAGACTTGCGGTCAAATCAAATAAATCAAATAAAGAATCATCTTTTCTGGCAGTTTCACAGCTGGAGGTGATTTGGAGACTCAGCTTTTAATAATCCGTCACACAGTTCAGGTTCCGCATGATCAGTTCTCATTATTTTGATTGAGGATTGAGGATTACAAGATCATGATGTATCTCTTTCGTAATCCAAATCTGACAAGCGTGTGTGTGTGTCTGTGTGTGTGTGTCTGTGTGTCTGTGCATGGCCGTGTTTGTGCAAATTTGATTCCTCCATAGCCTACAAGTGCAGGTGCACCAGAAAAGGACCAAAGATTCGATACAAGGATGTACAGAAGCTGGAGATCAAACCCAAACATCCATACTGCCAAGAGAAGATGATCTTGTGAGTGCGTTTTCTTTCTCTTTTAGATTCATTTCATTTCTTTCTCGAGTCCTTCTTTCACCAAGTCTTCTTATTTCCCATTCATTTCACAACACTTCTCTTCTAGTTCATGTGTCCCTCGTGCCTCCACTACTCCACTGCACTGCACTTTCTGCTTTCTCTGTGCTTGCACTCACCGCAACTCAGCGTATTTTTTCTGTCAAACACACAAAAACACGACTGCAGCTGTGCGCGACGACCTTGTTTGAAATGCCCCTCGAACATTTAGCAGCCGCTGCAGGCATCATCAAAACAATCTGTCTCCTGCGATTGAAGCACTTGTGTGGACTTACAGCGAGCCAGCAAACTGATTTACAGCCTGCCGGGTTGAATGATTTATCAATTGGGAAAGTGCGGTTGGTGGGACAAACAACATCGCAAACAGCTTTCCAAACTTTCCGAATCGCATGGATTGATGCTTCACTTTGCTACTTTGTAGTGCAACAAATAAAACCTTGTTTATATGTGTGTAAACAGTGTTCGCTTCCACAAAGTAGACTCTGTTGCACTAGATACACATCCCGAATGTCTCGTTGGTCCAAGGTCGACTTCTGTTGCGTGGCTGTTATGTCAGCTTTCCCGGAGAGGCTTTTTTTTTTTGTTTGTTTGTTTGGAACGAGCAAACTCTGCTGCCACCTGCTGGCCAATTTCAATGTCGCACGCAACAGAGAGTGCAACAGAGCGGTAATAAATCAGAGAGCGCGGGAACAGAGAGACGCTGCTGGATGAGTTGTTGGGCTTCAAAGTCAACTCGGTGTAGTGTTTCAGCTTGAGGTGGCCATACAGTATTCATACTGTATGGCCATCTGGTGTGTGTGTGTGTGTGTGTGTGTGGCCAGCACACGGGCATTATTCAGGACAGCTCTATTAGCATGAGACGGAGGGCGGCCACCAGCCGCTGGTGCCCGGTGAAAAATGAGCCTCAGCGGGCTCCGGAAAAGCCACAGAAGAAAAAAAAAAAGAAAAGAAAGAGAGAGCAGGGGAGCAGTGAGAGACACCGTACCCCCACCCCGCCCCCCACCCTTTAGCCCCATCCCTCCTGGCACCCAGTGTGGCCGCTTCGCTTACGGCACCCAGTTTGGCATTCAGAGCGACCTCCCCTCGCCAGGCAGAGAGCTAGAAGCCCTGAAATGTCCCTGTTTTTTTCCACCCTCCGTGACACTTCACTTCCCTCGCGGTTCTCTCTTCAATGTGATGTTTCTTAGAACCACGGCTTCATATTTTCGTTATGCTTTTTTTTTTTTGTTTGTTTGCTTCACCTGTTTCTGGTCTTCCTGTCTTGTGCTTATTTAAAACGTTTGCATGGCAAAATAATTATACTGATAATAATCACTTTTTTTTGGCATGGTAATTTAGATGGTTTGAGTGACTTTTCCTTTACTCTGAGCAGTAAGGCTTATTGTGTTGTCCCCACATGCTGCCGTAACAAGATATTATTATTATTTTCATTCTTTCTCGACCTGGTCTTTCTCCCCTGCGCTAATAGAAATATTTCACTCGGCAAATTAGCAGTCAGAACCCGAGGCTACACTTCTGTGAAGTTTAACGTGGAGGAAATGAAGCTCAAATCAATTACCATTAAAATATTAGCTCTGCTCGGCAGCCATAGATAAACATTCAGGGTGTGTGTTCACTTCTGCTGTTTAGTCATGAGTTCACTGGTCCGCACCAGACAAAAGCACTTTCATATCCTTTTTTCATAACGCGCTCGTGCGCACACACCCACACACACACACAGCCACAGCCACACATTGAATGCGCAGCTCGTCTATAACGAAACCACATGTTGCCGCCCTACTAAATCTCAATAGCTGCAGTGACAGGCGAGCTGGAAACAAGGTGCAGGACTCTTCCGTCCGCTGCTTATAATTAGTGAATGCGGTGTTTTCACCGAGAGTCAAGTCTTTTCTCTTCAGTTAAACTCAATTACTATTCATGGTTTGGCCAGCCTTTTGAGTGCGTGTCACTGGATGGAGAGGCCCTATGGCATGTGGGTGTTTTTCCCACATTTCTCTTGTTTGGCCTGAATATGCCAAATGCGGGCCGAATGTCTCCAGTGTTGCCTTACGAGGAGGATTACAGACACACCAGTCGATTCAATGAGCTCCGATGTCACATTGTTTGGTGTCAGCCTCCTAAGTGTTCCTCCAGTGCCAAGGAGCCGGACGCCGGCGCGCACGCTGGGCTTTTGATTGGAGGAGGCATTTCAGCTGTCACGGAGGCTGAAACGGTAGATGGGAAAGGCCCAACCAAAACCAGCTTGGCGCTTCACACGGCTCCACTCTGCTCTCAATTCAGATTACCAGTGACAATTCAAAAATATTGGGGGAGAAAACCTCTTGAATGGCCTCACCACTCCGTCAAGTGTTTTTTTTAAGGCGAATTGTTCAAGTGTGGCAACTGTTATTTTTTTCTGTTCTTCATCTCCCTTATAACAACAACAACAACAATGTCAAGAATACTGTCTTGTATGTATTCATATAATATATATTCATAATATGCCAATATAATCACTCTGTAAGCATATAGTTTTATATCAATACTTATTTTATAGTCTTTTTTACAATTTTTGTTAAAGTAATAAAATAATATTTTAATCAATCAATTTTTTTCCTCCTTTATTATTTTATTGTTGTTATGATCCCATGTTGATGTTGTTGTTCTTGTCACTCAGTTTAAAAAGGTGCAACTTGTTGTAGCTGTAATGGTGTTTACCCCTTTTGACAGTTTCTCTTCGTGTGCTGTTGTTTTTGTGTCAGTGTGACGATGGAGAATGTGGCCAGGTTCAAGGGGCAGGAATATTGTCTTCACCCCAAACTGCAGAGCACCAAGAATCTGGTCAAATGGTTCCGCATCTGGAAAGACAAGCACAGGTAATACATGATGGTCTGGGGGGTAAGGGGGGAGGGGCTATAGAATGTTGTCATTTTCTTTGCTTCTCTTCTATTTTCTAGATTTGTGTCTGAGACGTTCAACAATGTTTAGCTGAGGACAGAGCAGAACTAAGTCTAAGAGATTTAATCAGATCAATAATAATTAAATTCAGATCTTGGCAATTAAACTGATATACTGACTAATACTGTAAAAGGAGTGCAACATCTACATGGATTCAAGCGTTTAACGTGGTCCTGTCCCTTGTCGACCACCAGGGGGCATCTTTGAGTTTGTTTAGAGCCAGTTCTAATTTTTTACAGTTGAGCCAAACAGTCTTCTGTAGTTTTTTTTTTTTTTACTGGTGTCACACAGCATATGAACACGTGTTGAATGTATTTTTCTTCTGTCTTCCTCAGGGTGTATGAAGCCTAAGATCTCGTCTCCCTGGCTCGAGGGCGGAGCGAAAGAAAGAGACGCCAACGTCAACATGACTGGGTTTTTTGTTTGTTTTGGTTTTTTTTGCGGGGGGGGGTTAGCAGTATAATCTTCAGTGGAACAGAACGTCTCCTGCTTCTCCCTGACGTCAGTCAAGCACACTTCAACACGTCTCTTTACGAGCAGGTGGATTTGATTGAGTCCGCCGTCACTCTAGTCGCAGCCTCTCCGGTCTTCATGTAGTCGTATTTGTACAGCACGTTGCAATCTGTTGCGCTGGAACATATGTGGATGTGTACAGTTCTGGATTTCTCCCTCAGCTTTAAAGGCCTTCACACACCAGATGAGTTAACAGTAATGCGATGAAAATGTGAAACATCCAAAATTCTTGAAACTGGCCCAACAGTTTTGTTTTTTGAGGGGTTTTTTTTCTTTTTTTTTTTTTTTTAATTGACATCTGGTTGCTCAGAGACGCATTGTGATTGGTTGACGCGTTTGTTCACACTGTGGCTGTTTAGAAAAAGAACACATTTAATCAGAAAAATGAACGGCCGTTTTTCACTGTCTACTTTCCTATAAGCAAGTGAAAGCATTATAAATAGCAAATATTGATATTATCAAGTAAGTATTTTTCCTGCAAATCACCTGCACACGCATCGGGTGTGTGAAGGCCTTTTGACTACTGGCACATGAGAATGTCGCTCTTACGAAATGGGTAAACGTGTTGGCGTAGAGGTTTCCACTCTTTTCTGTTCAGCATGACAGCCAGGATACACACAAGGGTGCCGAGGCAGTTTAGCCCTCGGACACAAAGGTTCCAAATGAAGTTCACTCTTTTCACAGAGGGACACAACCTGAGTGCAGTTACATTTAATGCAGGACTCTGTACTTTTTAATTACTTAGAGGAGATCTACCATTGTGTGTGTGTGTGTGTGTGTGTGTGTGTGTGTGTGTGTGTGTGTGTGTGTGTGTGTGTGTGAGTTTATCGTGTTTGTGCGAATAGTGGGCCCACAGTGTCAGACAAACACAGCACCCACTTGGTAGGATGCCATCTAATTACACCGTGACACACTGACAGTGAATAGTAGTTCATTTGTGCCATTTACAAAACAGGACAGGTCGTAGACTGGGAGCTTTTCAAACAGATTCTTAAAAAGACTTGCAAATCAAAAAAAAAGGCCATCTGAAGTGTACATCCACAAGGAATTCCAACTTTAAAAAAAAAAAAAATGAAGGTGTGATAAAGCCGTATTTCAATTACACTGCCTACAAATATCCAGGGAGACATATGTTTAATGGATGTGTCTGGAAGTTTTTGTTTGATCCTCAGCCCAAAGTCAAAATTTGCTCAATTTGTTGTAATTCCATTCAAAGAAGAAGAGGACAGGTTTTGGATTCCCCTCTCTTGCAGATAGATGAACATTACTCGCTCTGCTGTCATACAAGACAGAATAGATTTGTCGGTGACAAGTGTCTGGTTTTTTGAAGAAACTCTAAAGAACCGTTCAACGATGCCTTTTTTAAATTCACTCTAACCTCTGTAAAATTAAAATATGCACCGTAATTTCACTATGATTAATCAAAAGGGCCCCACCCCCCACCCCCCAACCCCCATTGGACTTGTTGGCTGTAACTAAAAGCAGAATGTGATCAAACTGTTCCTTCCGAGGCCCAATGTGCAACATTTACAGAGATCTGTAGGCATAGAATTAGACATAAAATGCATGTTCTGTTTTCCTTGACCAACACTAAGCGTTTATATTACATTTAGGGCAATTCTTGTAAAGTAGCAGCCATACTGTGCCACCACTAACTGCAAGGACGATTCAGTCCACCAGTCAGTTTTGATAGCTGAAGCTAACATGGTATCATGCCGATGGGCGCAACGCTGTAAATAATAATAACAATAATAATAAGAATACAGCTATTTGTTTGCTTGCAATATGCTTCTTATCACTAGGTGCTACTAAATATTTCACAATGGGCCTTTAAAGGGGACTTTGAACTGTCTAATGCTATGGAATGAAATCATAAACTAAAAGCCCTGTAGGTCAAACCTGAGACATTACACCTATCACTTCAGCACGTTAGCTCTTTGTCGCCCACATGATGCAAAGACTGTTCTGGATGAAATTTCTCACCACAGAAAGTAAAACCCTGGCCAGCACAGTTGTGTTTTTTATTTCCATCACTATACACGTTGACGGCTTGCAGCCACGCCACAGGACAACAGGATCAGTCCCACAGACAGTTGCACATACAAAGACACAAAACGCCACGTTTTCTTTACCCTTTAAAGAATGTGCATTACTCTTGTTTTATATCTTATACATAAGAATTCTATATAAAGAGCATTTTGTAAATGTACTGCAATAGTAGTGTATGTTAGTAAAGATCGGTCACTTAGGGACTTTATAGCGTCACGTTGACTGTATTACAGCATTTTTTTTTTTTTTTTGTATTTAAATCTTGGTTTGTAACAAATATCTAGCGGTGAAGCGTTTGGGCCGACCCACCAAACACGCTGTTAAACATTCCAGTGGGTGTAAAACAATAAACAGCAATAAACTGTCTATAGAGCAACTCATGCTCGCATTTGTCTTCTTTTTTTTTTCCTGGAGCAAAAAATGCTAAAGGAAAAGGCTGATGGCACCAGAAGAAGACTGCAAGACGCAGGAGAACCACAAGATGGCAGTAGAAAACCATATTAGTGCACTGGAACGCTATACTGTATTTTAACAGAGGCACTGCTTTCTTCAGCAGTCAGATCAGAGACATGCAAAGAAAAGCTATTAAAGTTTATGTTAGTAATTCCTGTCAATCAATTTTATATAGCGGTGTAATTACAGTGTTCAAGTGGCTTGCCTTGATTTATTCATACTTAGACAAATCCTGCCAAAATCTAATATTACTGCATTTATCAATAACAAGTATGTTTTTTTCATAAAATAATGCTTTTGAGAGTATCGTATTGTATTGCTTTTCTTCAACATTATTTCAACTACATTCCTTATTTAAATTCCTTATCTTATTATTATTATTATTATTATTATTATTATTATTATTATTATTATTATTATTATTATTATTACAAATTAATCAAAAGTATTATCAATTATGATTTAACAATATTTTAACCATACATTAACAGATTTTAAAAGACTGCCACTTTCAAAATGGTTTCTTCTTCACAAATAAAAATATAGGTCGACTTTGAAGGTCATAAGATTAAATTTTCTTTTGCAAGTTAAATGCACTCAATATAAGATAAATATTGTTTTATTACAGCAGGCAGTCATTGCAAAAGGAAAAAAAAACAAAAACATCCTGTGTCTTAAGTAAACTTGCACGTGAGAGCTGAGTTACTTCTTCAGGTGATCACGTTACTTTTTCTCTCCTCAGTGGTGAATCTTGCTGCTCACAAGAAAAATACATTTCCTGTGAAGTAGCAAGATTTCATTTAGAGTAGCACTTGAGATTAACAGCAACAAACTGTGTGATTTCACTATTTATTACTACATCACATTATATAATATTATATTATATTAAATTATATTATATTATATTATATTATATTATATTATATTATATTATATTATATTATATTACATTTTTGTTTTTGTTTTTTAATATGCTTGACGTTGGTGTGCCAGACTGCCGTAGGGGGTCAGTATTTGACAGCTGTCAGCTGCTGCGCTCAGCCTCGGAGAGGTGGGGTCAGTATTTGGCAGGTTCGTCCCTGGAGGGTGTGTGTACGAGACTCGCTAAGCAACGACCTGCCGAACGGGCATCCGAGTCGGTCCGAGCTCTGAACACAGGAACCACATCATTCATCCTTAGCGCTTTTTCTGCAATGTTCCCCAAGATATCTCCACGAAGCCTGCTGCTCTGAACCCGTCGAACGTGTCGCCTTCAGCCCTGTGGTCGGACACAGAAAAGCCTTGTTAAGGAGAAATTGATGCATCTTGCCCCGCGTTGCTGCTTGTTTTGACCTGGTAAGGCTCCCCAGCCGTAGCCGCTGATTCGATTAGCCCGCCGTGCTAACTATTGCTCCTTCCCGAATCGCTCAGCATCTTGGCTGCTAATGTTAGCCACCTTAGCCTAGCCGTGTCTGTCGCCCAGTTTCACCGGCGGATATCGACCGATATATTGCGTGTGGTGTTGACAAATGCATTCGTCGCTTTCGTTTTTGTAATTGGAGGCTGTTGTTGAATTCTCCAGCGCCCAGAGCTGACGCGTTGTGTGACTTGATTTGCGCTCGCAGGGAGCGAGCTAACGGCTAAAGGGGCTAGCAGCGAAGGCAGTTCCATCACATCTGTGGATCCTCCGCAGACGGAGCTGAGCAGGCTAACTCCGGAGACAGAGCAGAGGGATGTCGACGCGAACAATTAAAATTCGTGTGATGTGTTTCTAGATTTAGCCAGCAAAATTGGCCAACATCTATTTATTTCCAACTATTATGTTGTTTCGCTGACTTGTCGTATCATCAGTGCTTAGAGATATAAGATGGTCCATTTCCTAATCAGCTGGATTGTTATAGCTAATGAACCGTTAACAGGAGGTTTACTTCCTTTGTTTCGATATTGGGAAGTTCCCAATTTTCATAATCGAGAAATGCCACTTTCAGTGTCTTTCTTTCTTTCTTTCTTTCTTTTTGTTCCTTGGTAGTTCTGTGGTTTGTTGTGCCTGGTCGTGGTTAATTGCGTGTGTGCTGGAATGTTCCAGTGCTTGGTGGAACACTGGTTGGACATGTATCCGCATCGCCTGGTGTGTGGGATATGACATGTTTTATGTTGGATGATAATTCCTTTTAAGAGTGTAACTGGATGAATGAGCTTTCTGAAATCCGTCTGTGCGTTGCATAATCGCACATGACCATTGCCCCTGAATTAGGACGGATTGGGCACTCCATATGGAGATGTATTATAGAGGGAGGCTGTTGTGACCAGCCAGTTGCATCATTGTGCATTAGAACAGACATACTGTACAAATGGCCCATGAATGGATTGCAAATGGCTACTTATAAAGTTCTTTATTGTATTTTTGCTTTTTTTTATTCGTCAAATTATTATTCTGTCAATTTGATGACCAGCGGCATCAACTGGTGACACTGGAAGGGTGCAGTTCTGTAACAATATGAACAAATACAAGAGAGCGTTTTCAAGATTGTGGAAGGCAGAGGTTCATCAGAATAAATTTGGGATTATCTGCGTCACGTGGGACAGTTGGCTGGCTCCTGGTCTGCTAAGGTTGGCCATCCTATGAAGGCGCCAAGGAGCAGAAGCAAGCGGCTCATCTAGACGAGTGCGGTCAAAGTAAAAACCATGGCGGAAATGTTTTCCAACATTTTGCGAGCAGCAGACGAGAGCCTCCCCCTTACTGTTTTATTAAGTGCTCTTAGGTATGCAAGTACTCACATCTCAAGCCAATCAGTCTTGTAAGGTGAGGCAGTGATACAACGCCACTGCACACAGAGCAACACTGTCCATAGACAGAGTGACTGGAGGGGAAAGTCTACCCTGCTTCATTAGCAGCTCTCAATGTTTTCAAAAAAGGGGTCAGGTTAAGCTCATTTTCATGCTCTTTTCCAGTTCCTCCTTCTTCACTGAAGAAAGGTTATTCTGGTTTTGCACGGTGTCAGTTCCTCTTGCAACCTTTAAATAACACGTTTAATTTGTTGCACGTTTTAGTAGCCTTGCCAGGTCATTCCAGCAACAAGATCCTGGCAGCCAATATGGCTTTTGTAATGACGCTATAGCAGTGAAAATGCATCACATTCATTCGAGTGCCAGACTTGGTACTTTTTCTTTTTTTGTGGCGGCCATAAACTGCATGTTTACACGACTCTCCGCAGTCTCAATGCTGCAATAAAATGTTTTCATGGTGTGTTTCATTCACGGTGTTGGTGCTCCGCATTGATTCTCTACCAGTGCCGAGCACTCCTTGGAAGACTTCCAATTGACTCAACTGTTGAGTTTCCATAAAGTATTTTATACGTCTATATGTGCGTTTTTGCATGTTGGTGTCTGTGTCTGAGCTATGGTCTTATCTGACTCAGTTGGGTAAAGTTTGACCTGTTATTGAGTAAGAGAGATATCTGTAGGCTGCACTGAGTAAAGTTAAACTTAACAATCATTCTCACTGAGCTGGAATGCAGTTCATTCGTTCCTCTATTGTCGTCTGTCATCAGGGGATTTTCTAATAGCCCTCAATCAAACTGATTTCATTGCTTCCTCTTCTCAGAAAGCATGCCTTGATTGATGCAAACAATATCTGGAAATCAGACGTCCAGGCGTTGACTCCGCCCCCTGAGACGACCTTGCCAAATCAGTTTTAGCAGGAGGCCGTAAACAGAGGGCTAAATATGGTGCATAATGGTGATGTGTGTATTTTGGACACGAGTATAATTCCAGGTCTTTTAAAGTTCAGTATCATTTGTCAGTCGGCAGTCCTTGTTGTGCATTAAAGTTCAGACCTGCACAGACACTAAATCAAAGAGGTTGTTAGACGCAATCCACTGTAATTACACAATTAAACACAAGGTACACACTAAAACGTCCGTGTCAGTTTCCTCTTGCAGCGGTGTTATTGTTGTCTTGTTGGCCGCACGTGACTGTTTGACTGCAGTTATGCACGTGTGCCGTGCAACCAGGATGTCACTGTTTCCACGGGGGGGTGGGGGGGGACCAGTTCTGCACATTTACAAGGCAATGAGGCCTGAGTGGCACGGTTCAAAAGTCCTGTTGGTAGCCTTCACCCCAACGGACCGGCTGTCCAGTGAACAAACGCCCGGAGTTTCTAACACCTCTGTGTGTCATGTTGAAAACATAGAAGTGCCAACAAACCCCGGAAGTGTCAAAGTGACAAAGAGGCCCAGCTCTTCTGCTGATTAGCGGTTCTTTTTATTGACACATTACTCCCTCACAGTTTCAGCTTATTAAAATAATGATAATAAGTATAATAATTATCATTATTATTAGCCTACCTGATGGGGCAGTGGTTAGAAGGTTGTGGGTTCGATTGCAGGCCTGCCACCTTTCTGTGTGGCATTTGCATGTTCTCCCTGTGTCTGCGTGGGTTCTCTCTGTGTTCTCCAGCTTCCTCCCACAGTCCAAAAACATGCATGTGAGGTCAATTGGGAGCTCTAAATTGTCCATATATGTGTGTGTGTACTTGTTTGTCTCTATGTGGCCTTGCCATGACCTGGCGACTTGTCCGGGGTTGTCACCCTGCCTTCACCCCATGACAGCTGGGAGAGGCTCTAGCAGACCCCTGCAACCCTGCAGTTCAGGAAGAAGCAGGTATTGAAAATGGATGGCTGGATTATTGCTATTGTCTGTCAGTTGTCTGGAGGGAACCTGGAAGCTGCAAGATTAGTTTGCGAATGGTTTGCACGAGAAGTGCATGAACGTCGGCTGACCCCGCGGCCTCGTCACGTATGCACACGGCGGCAGCGGCAAGGTGAGGTGCGGAGGGAAAGACGCCCCGCAGGTTTTCATATGGCAGGGAAAACGCGTGAGCGCCGTCGCCTGCAGCGTGGGATTGTTGCTGCCAGGTCAGTGTGTGGTTTTATTGACTCTGTGGACTCGAGCCAATCCAAACCAAAAGTGGGTCAGAACCCCGTAAAGCTGCGCCGTGAGTGCCAGAACGCTGCCAGGTCTAATCCGTCGGCTCACACCTGGATGTAAAAATACGTCTGTGGGGGGAGGGGGGCGTGTGTGTTAGGGGCGGGGGGGGTTAGTCAGCGTTTGGTGAGCATGCATTTAATTCCAGTAGTGCTCAGTGCCCAATTAAAACACCCCTTTCTCAGATTACTTGTTAATCCCAGGCGGCAGTCCAGCAGGGTTATTCGTCCCGGTAAACTCCCCAGAAAACAGCCTGTTTAGCCCTCTGTTTACAGCCTGCTGTTGAAACTGAAGCTTCGACGGATCGTCAGCATTCTAGAAAGGGATTCAAAGATAAGTCGTCTTCCAGAGCAGAGCCAACGCCTGCTTTGGCAGTGATGTTGTCACCAACATGGTAGAGGGTTCTGTGTCCCTTTATGACATCACAAAGGGCTGTTTTCCAGAACTGTGTTCATGAGGCCAGAAGCCCATGAACAAGTTGAGGTGACACTCTTAGACTTGTGGATTTTCCTAGAGTGGCTCCAGGATGCATCTTTGACCCATTTTCTTTTTTCTTTTTCTTTTTTTTTATTGCCGACAGAGTTTATTTATTTTTTGTGTGGCCGTCAAGTGAGACAAATGTGAGATCAACTGAGCGATCAGAAAACAAAGAGGAACTTTCGAGTTGCCTTTCTCCGATGGAATTTTCTGACAGGAGAAAAACATTTTCCCAGCATGTCATCTGCTTTCAGCCAACCAGTCCAACCAGTCAGGACTCGTGTGACAGCTTGGCCACAGTCTCTCACACTATCAATTGACAGGTGCTGTCATCGTTTGTAATAGGGTTTCACACCGTCGGATGCCTGTTTAACCATTTAAAGCCTCCCTCACACGCTGGGCCCATCAGAATTCAGAAGAATTGTGATGGACGTGTGAATTTGCGGGACTTTTGGTAAATTCCTCACCGTTCTGTCGTGGTTTAAATACAGAATGAACGGAGAAAAAAAACGTCAGGTTGCTTTGTCACGGTTTGCTTCGGTCCTGTTCGCTCGCCGCTCAGCTTTCTCTCGCAGCCGGCGTTTTGATCCGCTGCTTGCGCACCGACTCACAGCTGCGAGTGACAGGAGTCCCCCTGTCCGGCGTGACGCTCTCCCTTCTCCGAGTGCCAGTCACTACACGTTTAATTCGACAAAGACGCTTCACGGAGTGCGATTTGACCGCAGGCGGCAGGACTTTCTCGCTGATCTACTGTTGTCCTGTTGTATTTTTGATTTGTTGCAGAAAAAGCTGAAGCATATTGGCTTGTGTTTTAAAACGCGATGGTCCCGCAGTTTCCCATCGATGCGAGAAAGAACAAAAGAGAGACAAATATTGATTCAAATCAAAATTTTTTTAAATCAATTAGTCTCGATGTCAGTGTGGCAGATGAGGCTTCGCCAGGCTCACCAGGCGTGTCTGCTGACGCTTCATCCGCAACGCACTGCTTAAGGTGAATCACACTGAAACAAAGTGTAACGCTGTCAAACCGTGACCATGAAATCCTGAGGTCGGACAAACTGATGTGTCCTTAGAAAATCAGCTCATTGGCAGTGGAAATAATGCTGAATGTTCTTCTCTGTCTTGCAAAAGGGACAGAAAATGGGAAAAGCAAAGGATTGTTTACAAATGTGCAAATTGATTTCCAACTGACCTCTGACACGTGCGAGTGTGTTTTCACCTCTGTGGCCCCTTGCAGTTGGTGAGAAATACCGAAACAACTGCAAAAACAAAACAAGAAAATAATCTTGGAAAGTCAATAAGTAGATAAACACATTCAAATGGAACCAGTTCGACAGTTTGCCTGCTGCAAACTGTCGAACTGCAAACTATATGCAAATGTGCCGAGATAAATTTCTTCACTCCTACAAATTCGGACACAGAGCTGCAATTGTTTTGCAGCGTGGGCGTTCCAACTTTTTTGCATTTCACGGCACCTCGGGCGAGCAGAGATCTTTTTCTTTTTACGCCGAAGAGGAGAGAGAAAACGCTTGAAACGTCACAGAGGCCACGGCGGAGAGTGAGATGAAGGCTGGAGACTGAGGGACTCTGGCTCCACTTTAATCAGTTCCACACACAACTTCTGAGAACCTATTCTTGCCGTCGGATGATGTGAAGTCGTTGGACGAGATTCCCGAAAGAAAGTCATTTACTTTGTTAGTCTTTTGCTAAGAAATAACTCACAAACATACATTAACTGAATCACACAAAGTGTCAGTAGGTTAGTACGTGTGCAGAGTCAGTGTCAAGGATGCCATATTGCAAATTCCTGTCACTGTGCTGGAGTTTCTGCCTTGGTTTTGCCTGAAACATTGAGGTTTATAACGGGAAGTACAATGTTTAAAGTGAGAGAACCTGTCCAGTCGTCTTACTCATATCTAAAAACAGAAAACCATTGTGATCTCAGTCACATGCTTCATGTTTGATGTCAGACATCAGGACATCAGTTTTATTTTGAGTGACAGGTCAGGAGTGAATTACAAATCGTTCTGTTTTCTGTGAGAGTCATTGGAATTTTCTAAACACTCCAGGTGACCAAACACAGCAATGAAGAACAGGAACTGCACGAGTTTTCTCTCTCTCTGTGTTATCAGGTCCGAGAACAGAGGTCAGTCGGGCTCCACAGAATCTGTGAAGTCAAAGTCTAATAACCTGTTTTGAGCATGAATTCTTGCTCTGTTTTGGACGTTAACGTCAATATGGATTTGCTGGATTAGATTTGTTTCAGATCAGACTTTGGAGATCAGACGCCTGCGAGTCAGAATTCTCACTTTGAACTTCCCAAAAGGGCTCTGACTGCTTGACCTTTTTCTATGTGTCTTCGCCCTACATCTCAGACCTGAGCTGACCAGGACAGTTTGGCCTGTGACGGTAGACCGAGGAGTTTGACTCGCTTTCATCTCTTTTACATTTTGAATGAAAAGGACATGATGCAAGTGGGAGGAAATGTCCTGGTTTATTCATAACGTCGCCTGAATATTTCATCTCGGTTCTGGTCGGGCAGCTTGTCTTGATGGAACTCTGTTGTGTTGCGGTCAAATCCCCTCCGAGTTTTTATCCCAAGACGACTCTTTCTGTCTGATGTACTTTCCTATTTATCAGACCAATGTGTTCTGCTAGACAGTGAATAAACAGGGGACGGTGCTAGTGCTGTGTAGGTGGTTTTCTTCTGCCTGTTATTTAAAGCCTTGAAGTGTTTCTCATGAAAAATGATCCAGCGAAAGGTCGAAGAAGTTCCCCTCCCAAATCAAGAAGATGCTTGATTGAGTCTTTCTCCGCTTGCTCAACGGGTAAATGGGTAACTGGGTTAAGTTCAGCTATGTCAACTTGAGGAAACAGGCTCAGCCTGCAGATAAACACTGCGGGCTGTGTTGTCATGCTGCTTCATATGACTCGAGTCTGAGTCTCTGACTGCTTGACAGTTCCAGGTGGCATTATATTCAATGTTTTTACAGCTCCCTATGACACATTGACGGCCGTCTTGCCGAAGCTTCTGTCAACATAAGTGACTGTGTCGCGCAGTTAACCTCTGCATTTTTTCCCTTTAATACATCCGTAATATACGAAATGAACTTCGCGAATGTTTTCTAACAATAATATGTGAAATGATGAAAAAAAATCCATCCTTGACTTCTGTTACCCGGATCTGGAAATCAGCACAACAAGCACTGGTACCACCAATACCAGTATTGGGTGCTGATACTGGGGTTGAGTATTCAACTGGTGCTCTTAAGATACGTGCCGATACCGTGACACTGAAACTAGTTACCAGGAAATGTTTGCATATGACAATTTGGTTGTGTTTGTGTTTGTACTGCAGTAAAACAGTCGCGCCATGTTCTAGAAAGACGTGTTGAGGAATGTTGGTCAAATAACAAAACATCTGTAGACAAAATTTGAGAAAATCATCAAGTAATCGCTAAGTATTAAATTGCAAGTATTATGTGAAAATGTGGTAATGGCCTTATATTGAAACTAATCTAGACAGGCAAACTTTTCTCTGGAAAAATAGACAGATTGCGTTTCACCCAAAGCAAATTTGTCAATATCATTGAGTAAGAGGAAGAAGAAGAAGAAGAAGAAGAAGAAGAAGAAGAAGAAGAAGAAGTCACCTATTCCTGTCCCCATTTCATCCATCGGCTTGTTTCCCTCCGGTGGTCTGAGCGCAGCTCGTTTTTCCCGGCCTTAACTTTCCCCTGTTTTCCCCTCAACACTGTCCCCCATTGTTTGGGAGGGTTTTTCAGGCATGATATCTGGGATTACCACGCACAGAGAGCCAGAAGGAAGCTCAGACAGACATTCTAGACTGTTCTCCATTACCAGCCAGGTCCTGGCTACAGAGGCCTTTTAGGGTCCCTCTTTTTTAGCTGAACAGGCTCAGACTTGCTAATGCAGAGTCATCTTATCTCTGGGTGCCACTGTCCTCATTTCACTTGGAGGAGCACTGCACAGATTTTGCATGTCCGACCCTTTAACGGGGTTGGGGGTATTTGATCATGAACCTGATCAATAAACACCATGACCCTGATAAATTGATTGACAATACTCTTCCAAACCCATCAAAAATGACTCTAAGTGTTCCCAGCCCTTTATTTGGTGGGTGGCATCACACCTGTCTGAAGTGTAGATGTTACCTCTTGTGCTCAGATTTAAAAACTTCCCACACTGAAGATCCATGGCCATTCTTGTTTCTAGGGAACCTGGTTAAACTGTCTCACGGCTAACTCAGTGTGTTAGATAATCATCTGTAAATATTAATTGGTTTCTTCAGTTTGTTTGCCATGTGGCACGTAGGACCTTTTCTAAGACTTGAGTATTAAAGTTGTGGCCTAATACAAGAACTTCACAGGGGGATTTTTTCCTAGCTCTTAAAGAGGCTTACAGCCTTACACTTGCAGTGGAGTTGGTTTTGGAAAGCTGGAGAATGTCTCAGAGCCAGATTTCATGAGAACAGTCTGAAACCATGGGTGTATTATAAGAACTGGATACCGGACCGGCAATATGGTGGCGTGCTGATTTTTCCCGGTGGCCACTCAAGGTACTGCAGCAAAAAAAGTTCCATGGGCCCAAAAAGCATTTTTCTAATAGACCACAATACAAAAATAAACACCTTTAAAACAGCTGACAGGACGACTGTACTGAACTGAAACGCGATTCAAAGCAAATCTTTCTATTGTAGATTTTTCAGTTATGGTCTTTTAGTCTAGAAAATCATCAGATTAGAGTTTTTTCCCAGCATGAAATGTAAAAAAAAAAAGTGTACGCCGCATTGTTCCCATCCAGGTTAATTGGACAGGAGAACCTCTAAAACTGGAGCTGCTGGTCCATCTCCTAAAAAAAAGTGTGAGGGATGTTGAACCATGCAGCCGTGCTGCTTTCATTGGATGAAGAGAATGAAAATAGGGGGCTGGGGTTGGGGTTAAGAAAATATTTCCAGTTTGTTTATAGCCGGAGTGACAGATAGCCGCGGAGCGTAAGGGAATCAGAGATACTAGGAATAGAAGCGCCTAAAACTCGTTGTTCCTCCTCACCGATGATCCCTGTTCTGGCTCATCTCGTTCCCGGTTCCCCCCTCTCTGACGTGGCTCTGACGCTGGCCCCCCAACTGGGTCGCGCGGCTCGTGTGACGTGAACGGATGAAAGGAAGCACGCAGCCGGGTCAAAGGAAGTGGGAAGAATGCAAGAAACAGTTTTTTATCTGTGCTGGTGCTCTGCGTGGACAACGACGCCTTTAATTGCAAGAGCATAAATACATCATTTCTTTCTAATGACTTTGCGATTGAAAAAGCAGTCACAAGTTGGATTCAGCTCCTTGCAAAAGCGTCTCCTCTTCCTCTGCTCCAGCTCTCATCTTGCTTTAATCCTCTGTCTCTTTAATTTTTCACTGTCCGTCTCCCGTCGTCCGCTGTCTGAAGCAGAACTTTGTTTTTTAATATTTTAAAAGGGCCAAAGTCGGCAAGGAGAGACCAAAGTTTACTTCTTCTTCATACTTTCTAGCGCAGCGTCGGACACGGCCAACGCGCTTGTCCTTTCATCTTTGTAAAGCGCACACACACACACACACACACACACACACACACACTCTTGTGATGATGTGACCATAATGATTCCGGGCAGCAATATTTGGATCCTCCTTTGATTTTGGATCAGTTGCCCGTTTTTCTTTCCTCCTCCATTTATTTTCCCTTTGGTTTGGCTTCGTATACCGCGCAGCGAGAGGAGAGAAGCGGCACAATTAAACTTGCTCGTGATGAGACGCTGCCGCAGCCTGGTTTGGGTGCATGCTGGGAATCCATATTTACAAAACGACAAGGCTGAGAGTTCTCTCTGCGTGCGACAACTTGACGCGTCACGTTTGGGGGAAAGTGACAGCGAAGCAGGCGGGTGGAGGGCTTTCATTCCGCACTGGCCATGTCCTCCCTTCCTTTCTGACACCTTGTCGCTCTCTCTCTTCTCTCCTCAGCGTAGCTAGAAGGGATCCTGCAAGAGGGATTAGCGGTCTGTCAATGAGGAACTACCGGCTCATCTTCTGCCACAACCTGAAGCAGCCATAGATGATTCAGTGGTTCACTGGCCAGGGGAGGAGAGGATAAAGGACACTTTCACTGCTACACGGTAAGCGCACACACACACACACACACACACACACACACACACACACACACACACCTGCTGCGAAGAAAAACAATTTAAATTTATTTTTTGCTATTTTTCATCCTGTTTCTTGTCATTGTATTTACCTTTTCTCACCATTTGATTTTCATCAGAAAATGTTTGTTTCCGTTTCCTCACGCAGCTCCAGGTCCGCGTGCAAACTGTGGCCACACAAACAAGGCGCACGCGTACTCATCTTGGCTCGCGCACGTTTGCCTGCTATAAATAAGACGTCAATGTAATCGAATTCGCAGATTATTTTTTTTCTGACGAACATTTGGTAGCGTTCCTCCACCCCCGATTCAGGGAAAAATGGCCACCATCTGCCACTGTTTTCTCCCAGATTACTCACCGCCGACCGGGGCGACTCATACTTTATGCCCCCCGAGGGAATTTCATTTAAAATTTCGAAAGACTTCTGAAAGACGGATGTGCGGCGTCATTGTTTGCCCACAAGTCAAGGGCTGTGATTTCAATGACAAGGAATGTTGTCGGGTCATCACAGGCACGGTTTTACAAGGCGGTGAGGAAAACGTTGCCACTTCTCACAGAAATTGATGCTAAAAACTAAACAAAAAATCTGAATATCGTTAATATTTTATCGATTACACACAAATTTTGTGTTCAGGCCACCCAGCCTCACCATGGCAACTACACAACACACTGAAGGCTAATGTTTCCAAAGTTCACATGATGTATGACGTATGATATAATCAATCTTTGAACTGAGCTGAACCAAAGCGTAACTTGAGCTCGCAGGATCATGGCAAACCTCCCAGTGTCTGGCTACAAGTAGCATTAAACTTCCATTGCTTTCCCAGTCTCAGTCCCGGGGACATGTTGCGGCATGTTCGCAGCCCACCCTGCTTGGTGACAGCGCTGACAACAGTGGTGATCCCGACACTTTCCACTTGAATGCAGTGGTAGTCAGGACGAGACCAGTGATGCCGTAAAACAGACAGTTTTATGACCGCCACCCACCGCAGGAACCACAGGGGACATTAACAACTCCATTAAGACTTCATTCCGACTTGAGAATGTTGGTTTGAATGACTCAGCAACTCTGCCGAGCAAACGGCCTTGTTAAAATCTAAACCGATGATCCTAAATGATCCTTGTTTGCCTTACGTGGCGTTTTCATTTTGAACGTCGGTCCTTCCTAGCAGCAGCCGGGGGTTGTTTTTCAATTGTTAATAATTAATCGGCAGACAATCAGACCAGTATTTCAGCTCACTGGAGGGAAGGTGTGAATGTTCCTGCCCTCCTCTCTCCCCTTCCTCCTCTCCCATCCTCTTCTGTCTCGGCTCAAAAACATTTAGCGTGTAAAAACCCACCAGCGTGCCCGTGTGTTTTGTTTGCGAATAACAAAGCAGAAGTCACTGTGAGTACGACCCAAAGGGATGTTGTGCTGTTTTTTTTGCTGGGCTGCTTTTCCTGCAACCTCTTTTTTTTATTTTGTTGTCTTTTTTTCCGATTTCCTACAATTTTGCCAAGCGTTGCTCTGCCGTGTCTCCCTGCAGACGTGAGGTCTTGTCGGGATCGTGGTGAGGAGGAGGCCATGAGGAGGGGCGTGTCTCCATTGCCAGGCAATGAGGGCGGCGACGGCTCGGCCAGCACCACGCGGGTTTTTGGCGTTCCGCTGGAGGAGGTGACGCGAGCGCACACCGTCGGCGGGCACGAGGTCCCCGCCCTGGTCAAGCGCATTGTCGAGTACATCGAGGAGCACGGTGAGTCGGTGGTCTGCTGCCGTCTGTCCGCTTCTTCAGAAACCAGACACAGGAAAAAATGTTTAGGTTTGGCCCTTAACATAGTTTGAAACTGAGTTCAACACCCAATGTCAGTGCGAGTTTTTGATTGTGAATTGAAATTTACATCCTGCAGGGCAACTTCAGAAGTTTCTGCAATTTCTCACATTAACAGTCCTTGGCGCCAGTGTAATTTGACATGACTCAAACACACCCACGTTTTTGTGGTGATGCATTTGTTTGCAGGAACTTTTGACTCCTTATAAAATCACTGCGATGGGCGTCGTCATCAAAGAGAGAAAGCCACATAAAACACATAAGGATTTGTTATAAAAGCCTTTACAAAGGCTGCACTCAAACACATCGGCTCATTTACGTATTTATATAATCTCTTCTATTTATTTAATGTGACATAATTACATAATGTTACATAATTATTATTTTTGATAAGTTTTTTTTTTTTTTTTTTTCTCTCATAGTTGGTAACAAGACGTGGCTCTTTAAAATAAAGATCTCAGTTCCGCCATTCGAACATCACTCATCACTCCTAAAATCGACAGCCTGAGTGACTCGGTCTCATCAGATTAGCGTCTAAAATGCCTCCACCTGGCGCGCCTCGCCGCGGCTGACCGCTCCTGCATCGCAACAACCCCAAGTATGTCGGCTGCGATCCAGTTTGCCTGATAGGAGGATCTCTGAAAGGGCCGACTGTCAGTTTTACCTTTCTGCTTCCTCATTCATTGCACAACTGTTGTATCAGCTGCAGCTCTGCCTGGGAAAACACAGGCGCTGAAAGGTGAAGAGGGCCACAGTCTGAACCCCAGGCCTTGTCCAGTGTCGCTGCACTGGCTTTAGGCATGTGGAGTTGGGAGTTCACACTTCTTGCATCCAAGGATGAAATTGACTTTTTGCCATTTACACTTAGATAATCAGATTAAAAAAAAAAAAAAAAAGACAAAGTAATATTTTGCATTTATTTCTGCACTGTGCTTCTGAGTTGTTATGTTATAGATGATTCAATCTTGTACTAGTTTTCAAATCCTTCTTTTTCATCTTGGACTCTAGGGAGGCAGCTTCACATGATTCATGGCCCAAACACACTCTGCAGAGTCTCTTCACACACTCATATACACATAGATGTGCAGAAAACATTGTATTTAGCCCTCTGTTTACAGCCTTCTTGCTTAATCTGAGGCTTTTGTCGGAGCCTCCTTGCTGAGAAGGTTGTGATGACTTCCTTTTAGGTCTTGGCACCAATCTGGTTGAGCTATTAGTAAGAAAAAAATTTCTCACCATGTGGGACAATAAAGTTTATCTTGATCTTTGTGACATCATAAGAGGCTGGTTTCCAGTTTTGCAGCAATTTCAATTCTCTGAAGGTGTTCATGTAAGACTGTGAGAAAAAAATTGGGTACTGTTTAGAGTTCACCAGCCTCAGGTGGCTGGTGAATCAGGCTGGTGCAGCCTCAGGCCACTGAACCACTCTGCGTTATGTAATAAGTCTTAAATCCACCAGACTGCCACTGGCAGTGTGACTCAAACGACTGCCAATCCAGAAAGTTATTCAACCAGCGCACCGGCTTTAATCCCTCTCTTTTTGTGAGATGTTGGAGGTTCTATCCGGAAAAAGGCGTCGCGCGTACGCACACATAGTTTGGAGGGCCAACCAATGTGAAACAGGGCTGGAATACAGTAAAAATTGGTGCACGGCAGAGTACAGCCGTGATGGGAAAACGAGTCGCTGGAAGAAAGTGGATGGGCGGCTGTTGCTGTTGCCCTGCACTTCTTTCCTACACTCGTACGCTGCATTTCAACGCAGACGTCGAGTTCAGACTGGCAACGGCCCAGAAAACACAGTCTGCAAACCAAAATATTAACACTTTGATGTCTGCCGTTCTTTTCTTCTTTTTTTTTTTGCAAGGGACCAGCACTGGGAGTCAGCAAGTGGGCGGAGATGATAGGTTTCCTATTTTCTTAAGCACTTACAAGATCTCGGATCAGTTTTCTGAAACTCTGCACGTTACATAACAGCAACAGTTGTCCTATATGAAAGGAGTAGTAGCCAACTCTTGCCTACCCCGCATATAAAAATCCCATTTGTGCCCTAAAACGTGTTTAGACATGTTTGTTGAAGCGTGGACAACCCCGAGGCTCTTCTGGGCTTGAACCTGGAACGCCACAACACAAAAGCCAAACCGGACCATCGAGTTTCAGATGTGTACGGGCCGTCCGAGAATGTTGAGTCACTCTGTAGCTGCGCCAATGCACCATAACCCCAACCTGTAGCCACACATCTTTTGTGGGTTTTTTTTGTTTGTTTTTGTTTTTGTTAAGCAATCGCTGAGTGATCACTCAGACGCTGCCAGCAGCAAAGGTGCGATTAAAAGCCAGGGTGCGTTCACAGCGAAAGGCGCTCAGGTTGCGCTGCGGCCTACTGGGATGGTGCCCGGTATTTCAAATCTCTGGACCCATCCTAGGACCGTCTTCTTCTTCAGTAACTTCAGGAGCCTGACAAGATTGCAGCAGATGCACAATTGGTATTTTTGGTAGGCCAACACAAAATTGGACGGATCATCTTTTCCTTAAAGGTCCAGTGTGTTGTATTTGGCTTGATTTATGATTGTTACATTGGTAAAAGCTGAACAAACTGCCCATAAATACATCAATGAAAGTGTAAACTCGCTATACAATAAAAGTAATTTGGTTTTCATAGAGCAAGCGTCTTAGTCGAAGTTAGCTGCGATTTGCACCGCCGTCAGCGGCTGGTGTGGGCGGCGCCGGCCCGCTCAGACACAATTCATCGTTGGCTACACGCCTGCTTCGCAGCGAAAAGCTGTCCAGCCGAATCGACGAGCGCAGGGTGGAAATACTGTGTTGTCAGAGCGTCTTCACAGCCTAGCAGCTCACTGTAGAGGCAAAAAAAGGAGAAAATATTTAGAAGCAACGGTCTGGTGACAGTTAGTTCGCACCTGTCATCTTCAACCTGATGAGAAAAGTCCATAGAGAGAGCATTTTAGTTTCTTTTTTTAGAAAAAAAAATTTCCTCATTCCTTTCTACGAATGAAAAGTTTAAATCAGTTTTCAAAGCATCCTCCATAAAAACAAAAAATACACATTGCTATTGCCAGGTCACCTGGACCTGGAGGGGCTCTTCCTGGTGAACGGCAACGCAGAGCGCGTGGATTGGCTGCGTCAGCGCTATGACAGCGGTGAGGAGGTGGAGCTGGAGAAGGAGGCGGACCTGGCGTCCGCAGTCAGTCTGCTCCGGCTCTTCCTGCAGGAGCTCCCCGAGCCAGTTATCCCGACAGAGATCCAGAGGCACATACTGCAGCTACACCAAGGTGTGTGTCCACTTCTGCTCCCTCCCGTTTCCTCTGCACATTCCACAGTTTGTGTTGCTCTGCTTTATCCTTTTTTTTTTTATCCTGTATCCTCTTTTTTTTTTTTTGGTTACATTTGAGTTTATATAAGTGGTATACTTCCGTTAACTTTGCAGCGGTATGATTCATGAATGAAGTCTAAGCGTCTGTTTAAAATAGCCGTCCCTTGTGAGTCAGTGTTCTCTATGTTTATATGTCTGCGTGTGTAGGTTTGAATATTTCTAAATTGACAGCAAATGTCTATTTCTGCCCTTTGTGATTCAGAACATACCAGTTTCAGGAGTGTTTCTTTCTTTTGTTTTTGCTTTTTTAATATTTCACGAACACCGTGATGTGTATTTCTGCCGTGTTGTGTGTCGGCCGTGTGACTGATGGTTCCCTCAGAGGGCCGCGGTCAGAGTCTGGGCCGTACAGGTGATACATTTAGAAGGAACAGAAGTGTTTGCTTCATGAAGAACCCATGACTTCCACCGTCAGTGTTTCTGTGTCTGCCCATCGTCCTCTCTTCTTTTTTCCACACACATAATCTGGTTTAATCCCCTACACTCTAATGGTTTTTATGTCCAACATTGAGGATTATGTTTTCCATCCCGACTACAACTGATTCCCCTCATCTGACCTCACACAGTGTACTCAATGTATCTGCACTGCAGTGAAGAACTTTTTCTGTCTAATTTAAAGCAGCAGCAGTTCAAACCTGGTGGTTTTGTGACCGCGTTTTACCCAAACCTGTGACTTTTTCTCCCGTCCTAATTCCCCAGATTACAGCAATGACGAGGAGCTGTGTAGAAACCTCAAGTACTTCCTGCAGCAGCTTCCCCAGCTGAACTACGGCCTCCTGCGCTTCCTGTGCCGCTTCCTGGCCAGCGTGGCCGCGTTCCAGCAGGAGAGCTGGAACACCGGCGCACTGGCCGCCGTCTTCGGCCCCGACATCTTCCAGTAAGTAAATAAAATAAAATAAATAATTCAAAAAAAATTAAAAATAAAAAAGGGCAGCGATGGACCAACATCACTTACCTTTCTCCTTTCCCCATCTTGGTGCAGCCTGTCCACAGAAGGAGAGGACCATCGAGACCAGGAGTCCGTCAGCAGAGTCCTAGCAGAGCTGCTGGACAACCAGGAGGGACTCTTTGACTCGGAGGACGACGACGTCTCCACCACCAATGACTACAGCTCCATCAACGAACAGGTACTGTCTTCACTCCCCTAGAGTCTTATCTCCTTTATCTGTTCTCTGGTCACGCCGTCCTTGCTGTCTTCCAGTATCCGTTTGTTCAAACGTTGGTCTGGTCTGATTTCTTTCATGTGTTTTTAAAGGATATTGTTTTTTTTTGTTTGTTTGTTTATTTGTTTTTCCGCCTTGTTACTCCCCCATGCTCACATTTTAATTCAAAACCCTCTTCTCATTGCATGAAGTCAAATGACAAAGTTGTCTTTTTTTTTTTTAATGATATTAAACCTATATTGTTGTTGAAGGCCACATTCTTAACTTCTTAGGTGTGAAGAGCACCTACACATCTGTTAGATGGGATTATATATATATTAAGACTCCAACAACAATCTGTTAATGTAAAGGGAGGTGTGTTTTAAATAGAAAAATGTAATAATAAATAAGTAAATAAAATTTCATTAAATAGATATTAAATAGATTAGGTATTACATGTATTTGAATCCATGCACAGCTCAGTGAAGGGAGGGGCTGAGGGTGTTGGTCGAACTGTGACTCTTCCACTCTGCTGACAAAACAACCTCGTTGGTATTTTCTCCCTGTTGCCCAGCAACGTGGCTTAATTAGTTACCAAGGAGAATAAAATAGCCAATATTTAACCTACATAGTGATTACGTTGAATTGTTTTATGTTTTTCCTCATATTTTATGTGCATGTACGTATACATACGAGATTCTGGAAGAGAAAAAACGCTTTGATTTCCACACTGTGCTTAAACGTTGCGCACAGTCACAGTGAAAGTCAGTCGCGGAGTGAAGGAGCACTCGCAGTGTTTACTTCCTTCCTGCTTCCTCTATGCTCTGTCCTTGCTGCACTTCCTGTATCTAAGTCTGATGATGATGATGTTGACGTGATGATGATCAACTGCACCGCAGCAGAAAACGTGCGCCGGGGTTTTGCCCCCCATTTATCTTGAAGAAATTTTTTTAAAGTTTTTTTTTTCCTGGTGTTTCATAAGCATTTAACAATCACATTAACACACACATGGACACAAAAAAAAAGAATGTAGCAGAACCACCAGAAGGACCGTAGCCGGTGCTGAGGCGGGAGGGGGAGGAGGGGAGACGAGAGGGACGGTGAGAAAAATGCGAAAAGACAAGTCATCTGTGCGCTGATCCCTGCGTCTTATGTAAGAGCGAAGGGCCAAAAAAGTGGGTGGCATGTGGAGAGGAAGCAGGCGGGAAGATGGGGGGAGAACAACACAAGAGTGCAAGGATGGGAAAAAGAAAAAGTTAAAAAGGAGGAAGAGGTGATGGAGGAGAGGAAGGATAAAAAAAGAATGTGCCGATGATGTAATCGCGCAACTCCCACCTCCAGCCCCCTGCGCACGGCTGAGGAATGTGTGAGCGAACCCTCAGGAAGGAGATTATTATGCAGAGACGCAGGACACGGCTGTCCACCTGCCTCGGTTAAAGAGCTTCGCAGTGACTTCCCAAACCCCTCCCGGAAGTTATTTTTCACCTCCGTTCCCTCGCCGCTGACACAGCACGCCGACTCTTTTGCGCCCAGCTTGGCACGGAGGTCAGACTGGGGGAGGCTTTGATTTGACTCAGCGCCGTTTTCTTTGGACCAACACCAGACGGGGAGGGAAAGGAGGAGAAAAAAAATCCCCAGTGCTCGTATTCATCCATATTCATGCTGTGGAATTTGCGCCAGCGTGTAGCGAGCGGGGAAAGTAAGCAGCGTCTCGTCTTAATAAGCTCGGATCTGACGCTGTTGTCTTTGCCCCCTGAGAAAATGTGGCTATTTGGCTCTGCTTTGATTTTTATTTTTTTTTATTTTTTTTTTTATCTCCAAATCTGAGGCCTGCGCATGCTGTATGTTTAACAGCTATGTGCTTATGTAAGCGGCCGACTGCCCTCTTTACTCCTTTATTGGGCAGAAATTACACAATTAAAATGAAATGACTGAACGGATCTAAAGATGGCGCAGTAATAACTTTGTAACAAGTCAATGATGTGATTGCAACATAGACTTAAAATGAAGTGCAGTCAGTAGCTGCGTTTCCATTGCCCCTAGAATTTTGCAAGACCTAAATATCACCATAAAAAACTGGTCATGAAAACACCTACATTTTGTAAAACCTCTCAGATATCACTTCAAGCTTCTGACGCTCTCATGAGGTGGTTTTTCAACGGAAACACCTGCAATTTGAAATTGGACTTTGTCAAAATTTTAGAAATATTGCTTTTATTTTACCAAAAACTGATGGAAACGCAGCTAGTGTTTGTCACTTAAGGATCACTTAACCCAATCGTCGGGATGTGTTTGATGCAGCTCTTTATTGCAGTCAATATTGTTCAGGACCTCTGAACGGACCTGCCTGCCAGAGCTTAGTTTGTAGCATTATGAGAAGAAGGGAAAACAGCCCTGAGTTCCTCCTTCCTCTCCCTCGAAGAATCAGTGGCGCAGGTCCTCGGCTGACTGGCGACATAAAGCGCTGCTTTCGCTTGGTTACCATTGTTGTCTGTCCTTGGCCGGCTTTAACAGTGTTGGCCGGAGATGTCGGTGCAACTTTCTTTGTTTTCTGTCCCCAAAAGCCTGGACAAGTCTCTTAGACCGGGGGCCAAGTTCAGGACCCTTTGTTCCGCGATGGTCCCTTTGATTCACTAACCCTGGCACGGACTGCCCGTAAACACTGCACGCACAGATAAACTGAAGTGGATGGATGTGTGTTGGCAAGGATCAAGGAGGCTGTGATGTCATCTCTGCCTGCAGCACAGTGTCCAGGAAGTGACTGTGGGGCCACAAGTCAACAATTCGTTTAGCGATTTCGACGAGACCTTGAAAACCCCTTGAGAAATGAGCTTCATGCATCACTGTGTCTAAACAGAACATTTATTTAGAGAAAGAGGAAAGTGCCGGTTCTGCTCTACACCAGGAACTCAGCTGTGAGCGTTTTTGTTGTAAAGTTGCCGAGCGGTGGAACAAATAAGATTGGAAACGGGGCCACACAGAGATGCACAGGCGCACGGTAGACGACGCCGGTGACTCATCCTCCCCGTTCTGCACATGGCGACGCCACAAGAATTTTTCCCCCCGACAGCCAATCGGAGCCCCCGGATGGGCGGTGTTGCCGTGGCAACGGCGCGTTGACAGCAGAGGAGGAGGTCGCTGCGAACGGCGGCGGAGAAAAGAACGGAGGGCGAGCAGCAGAAAAATACAGATTAGAGAACGATGACGCGGCTGCTGTTTGACCTTTGACCCGGGCTCTCCCGAGGGCTTCCTTCACTCACTTTTTCATTAAGGCGCGGGTGCATAAAGAGTGTGTAAAAATGCTTTATGGCCGAGGCTTCGAGTGAATCATTGCTCTGACAGTTGATTAAATCCGTGAATCAAAGCTGTTTTTCGATTGTGAGAATTCTTGGAAAACTGAGGCATTGCACTTTTTTTTTTTTTCTTTTTCAAATATTTCTCTCTCGCACTTCATTGATTATATTTTCCATGATGTTCAGCTCATCCCAGAGACAAAAAAAACTTTCATCTGCTTTTCTATGGTCTGGTGACCATCAGCCGCCCTATATATATGTATGTATAACAGTTTGTTTATGTCCGTCTTCAGATCACAGAGCTGCTGGATGACGAGAGGTGTGAAGCAGAATGTGAAGAGCTGCCTCAGGACGGAGAGGATGGTCCCGCCTCCCCCGACTCATCACAACACACAGAGACCGACAACAGCATTTCAGCCAGGTACGGCCTTTTTCCTTTTCTTATTCTTTGTTTCGTTCTAGGTTTTTGGTTGTTTTTTTTTTTTTAAATAAAATGGCCAGTTCCCTCTAGCTGAGACGTTTCCACATGGCCCCATTTTATGACTGACGGGTCCATCTGTGTGCAGGATTAGCTGCCACACACTCGGACGCATGCACAGTCACACAAACAAACACATTATCCCTGCTGGATTATGCTCGGTCAGAGATAATAACTCAGTGATTATAAGATAATTGGTTATTTATATACGTTTGCCGCTGGCTAATGTTAGACAAACAGGCGTGGAAGGCAAATGGTTATTTCCTGGGACAGAATGTGAGGGGTTGCTGGGCAGCCGCGTTCCGTTCTGGCAGCGTGGGGAGTGCGCTTCCAGGCAGCTGCGGATCATTTTGTCGCCTTGTTTTTCGGGGAGTGCAGAGTTTGTCTGAAACCGCTGTGGTGGGTCTGCATCTTCAGCGTGAAAACAAGACCAAAGGTGGAATTTTATCTGCACGGCACATGTGACACACAGCATTTGTGACCGAAAGGCCGAAACCAGTGTCATTATGTAATGCATAAAAGAAATTATATGTGTCCACTACCAGTCAAAAGTTTGGGCACAATATCTAATGCAATGTTTTTTCTTTATTTTCAGTTCTTTCTACATTGTAGATGTACATCAAAAAATATGAGCAAGATATATGTAATTATGCAGAAAAAACAACATGTTAAATAACTCTTAATATGCTTTTTATGAATTTTGAAGAATTTAAATATAAAACATGGTTGAGTTATTTTACACTGTTATTGTTTCCTACATAATTCCATGTGTGTTCATACATAGTTTTGATGCCTTCAGAGAGAAACTGCAATGTCAATAGTCATGAGAATGAAAGAAAAGACATTAAATTCATAGGGTGAGTCCAAACTTTTCACTGCTAGTGTATATATACAGTAATACATGGGCAGAGTGACTGTTCTACCACAATATCGGCCTTTGTCTGAGAGCCCGGTAAAGGTCAAGCTCTTGCTATTTGTCTTGTTCTTCAGCATGTGAAGTTTCTTCTCTGCATTTGGCCCATCCACCGAGTTTAAAGGTTAACCAACTGAAAACAAGCGAGCCAGCGTGTCGCAATCAATCATTTATTGTTACGTAACCCCGTTTTTAAATCAGCTCGCTGGGAGATTTTCACTTCTCGGCTGCTTTCAGCACCTAGCAAACCGGACAGCGTTTACAGAGTTACGACACATCAGAGTGATATCAAAGTCACCGCGTGCCGTTTGCTTTTAATGCGTCTCGGTGACTCGGCGCCCTTCGGCTCTCAATTCGTGTTCCCACCCGGCCGTGTTGTTGCCGTGAGCTGCAAACAACCCAAAAGTTGGAGGTGTGACACATGCAGACGCTCACGTACGCACGATAATGAGTCTCCCCGGAGGACAAGAGTTCAATCCCCACTGAACAAGGAACGCGCCAATCCCCTCGGCTTCCTTTGATGTGCTGAGCTCCCCTAAGATGATAACTGGACACACACAAGACCCAGAGATCCTCGGAAGGCAGGGAGGCGTGGCTCCGTCAGATTATGACGTTGCTATAAAGACTTTAACAAATACAAATTTCCATGACTTTGACATTAGTCATTGTTGAGGTTGCAGTACATATGAAATTGTGTGAAGCATTTTATTTATTTTTGCCATGGCACATTGCCTATTTATTATTATTATTATGTTTGAATAAATTAAACTTCTAGTTATGTCTTGCAGTCTTGCTAAAATAATCTGTCCAATTCAAATTGTTTGCAAAATTGACCTTAAATTTATATTGGCAGCAAATGGGACTCTCCTGATTTTACAGTGTGTGTGTGTGTGTGTGTGTGTGTGTGTGTGTGTGTGTGTGTGTCTTATCCTGTTGGCCTGTATATAAGATGATTACAGACAGTAAGCCATGACACACACACACACACGCACTTGAACTCCTCACACTAATGCGTTTTATCTCTGTGTCACTGGCTGTAACAGAGAGCCAAGCACAAACCAGCAGCCTGTGTTTGACGAGATATCGACTGATCGGGAATGTCTGAAAATTCCTCATGCAGATAAATCTCTCTTTTGGCATTTTGACCCGTTAAATAGGCGGGGTTTATCGGTTTATGTAAGTGTTGCATAAGAGATACATTTTGTCAATATTTTTTCAGTAAGCGTTTTTGCATAAATAAACATTCTGTAACTCTCAAACACCTCACGCACAAACAGTTCAGTTCAGACAGGGAGTGTTTTAAAAACATATTTTTTTATATATATATATTAATATGCATTATTTTGCATATTGACTCTAATATGCTTGACTGTAATATAAAGATCTGAGGAGTGTTTTTGTGCATTTTATTTTAATCATCGAGAGCGTTCCATGTGTTGTTGAGGCACTGTGTGTGTGTCTGTGTGTGTGTGTTGGGGTATTAGGCTGCAGCTGCTGTCCCTCTGTTGCATCCAGAGCTTTAATCATTGCTGATAGACACAGTTTCAAATTAAAACCCACTTGGCCAACTGGTTTCATCTCTCAGTCTCATGTGATTGTCTTGGCACTAATGGTATTTTAGCTGTCGGTCTTCATCCTCCGTGACCTTGCTGAGGCCCGTTGTCTCTCGTTGTCTTTTTTGGACCCTGAGCTTGAGAACCACAGCTTCAAAGACATATAAATTTATGGAAGCAGAAATGTGGAAGGTATTTCATTTGGATACTTGGAGTTAATTGCCAAAAGCTAGAAGCACTCTGACTTCTTTTGAAGTAAATTACAAACAACAATCTCTTTCTTTTTTTTCTTCGTTCATTAGATGTCCAAAAATATTAGAATTCTTCTTCTTCTAGAGTTCTTGATTTAAACATCATTTTTTTTAACTTTAATTATTATTATTATTATTATTATTATTATTATTATTATTATTATCATTATCATTATTATTATTATTATCATCATTATTATTGTTCTCTTGTAGAATGACTCTCTTACTTGCACCAACATGATTTGTCGGTGCAAATACACCAACAAATCATGTTGGTGTCTTGAGCAAATATGCTCAAGACAGCATAATTACTGTTAACCGTGTTCAGTCAGTGTGTTCTTTTGTCTCTCAATAACTTCTGCCGTCTTGAGGACGGCCCACCGCTGCACCTGTCCATCAGTCAGACCTCTAACTGGCTGAACACCCGTCCACACACACTCAGCACCCATTTCACCCTCCATGTTTTGGCTTTGTTTGCCTCTTTGACCGACGGGGGAGTCTGTCCTTGCGTGGCTGTTACACGGCCCCCTTAAAAGACCCCGACAGTCAACTCAACACGCATGCTGACAGCCGCGATTCATTTCAGATCTATAAATAATCCGCGACATTCCACCTCCACCGGCGCCTTTGTCCTTCTCTGCCCTTGGCTCTCTCCCTTCTTGTGGAAATTTTTTTTCCGCGAGGCCGCCGAGGGAGAGAGCTTTATTCTAGAAATCTTAACTTTAATCTTAAAATTTCAACTTTATTCTTGAATTGTGAACTTGAAAAAAAAAAGAAAAAATCTTAATTTTTTCTCTTCTTGTGGCCCTAATCCTCTTCCGTACCCCTGTGATAAGGAGCCATCGGTGAAAATCAGAATTTAAATGCCAAAGCAACTCGTCTTCGGTATTTGTATTTATGCTGCATTCCATTCAGGTTGGAATTTGCTGCTAGGAATGACGTCACGCCGTCATAACAGCGCTGCAGTTGTCCGTCTGACAGGCGGGATGGATGCGTCCTTTGTTTTTTGTTGCCGTTGTCAGCCGGTGTGGGCTTAGCATGGTGCAATGTGCGACAGTTTGCACATTTTTTGTGTCTTTTAATGCGAATACTAAAATAACGTTCATGTGCGTGCAGGTGGACGTCGCACAATGTCATCTGCGTGAGTGTAAGTGGCAAAAAAAAAAGGTGCAACGATGTGTTGCATTTTTCACTTTGCGTTGATTAAGACAGAAGTCATGTCAGCAAAACTTCCAAAGTTTTCAGAGTTCTGTTGAAATGCAGCGTTTTACCTTTTTTTTTTCCTCAGCGTTTGCAAGCCTCCAGTGTGATGGAACTACACACACACACGCACACGCAGCCCGGTGTTCCACATAACCAGTCGGCGCTTCTGATAAACCTTTGTGTTGAATCCCCTTGTGAAACTGTTATTTTATATCCCAGTATAAGATGCAGCAGGGCTGTACTCTTCTTTGTTTGTGGCAGCAAATCCATATCAGCAACCCCCACACGATCCCACGCAAAGCAAACAGTGATGCAAATGTAGGTGCGCTTCTCTCTTGTAGGTCAAGCCAAGTGTGTGTGTGTGTGTGTGTGTGTGTTGATTTTTTTCCCTTATTGGTGCTGAGTCATTCGCAGAAAACAGTGAGTTTTTAGTTCGTGCTGTGGAAACAGGGGCTCTCCCGGCGCGACGGGAAACATGCGACACATGTGAACATTAAACCATCTTTTCAAGAAAAAAAACAACACAAAACAAGAAAACGAGCAGAGCAGAATTCTCACAGTGTTGTCCGGTGTTGCGGTTTCGTCCGTCTTAGTTCCAGACACTAAGTCAAACTTTGAATTCTTATTGTAGCGCAGTTCTTGGGAGTTATGCTAAGCTAACAGTAGGAGCAATCAGTGGTGCAAAAGCATTTAATAGTGCTTAGTTGGGCAATTTTGGACCAAAATAAAATCCCCTTTTTTTTTTTTTTGCTTTTTTTTCCCCCCACATTTTAAACTCGTCTAGAATAGTAAATCCGATTTCGATTTAAAATCAATTAGTCGCACAGCCCGAGTTCCTGCATTAGTTCTCACTTTTAGAAGTTTTGCAACTATCCGTGCAAAACTAGTGGTTTACCCCATGTGTTGTAGACTATTAATAAAATGAAATGAAATGGAAAGGGTTTATCTCACACTGTGGTCGGTGCAGCCCAGTCTCACTGAGGCCAGTGTTGTTTCGCTTTCACTCATGAGTGGAGCGGATCACATACCCGGCTCACACTACGTATCAGTGACAAGAATTTAGTGCTGAGTGCAGCGTGTCTGCAGGTCATGCACGCCATGCACGCAGATATATGTAAATACAATGTAGGTCAGTTGAAGCACCACCACATCAAATAGTGATAAATAACTTCAACATTTTGTTTTACTATGAATAGCATTGGAATTATGTAGCCTGCCATACCTCCCACGTAAACACTTTGATAATAACATTGTGACTTACAGTTTATGTGTTAAATTCAGCTAAGTAACAAGTTTTGTTATGTTTGTTTTGTTTAGTTTTTTTTGTGACACAGATTCTGGATGAACTGTCTCCTGTAGCTTAAAGTACTTCTTGGGTTGATTCCGGTACGAGATAACCTGCAAGAGAAAAGTTCCTCCCTCCCGCCCCATCTTATCTCACACGGCGCCCTGCTTTCTGGTTGGTCCTCGTCCTTCAGCGGCTGATTGTGTCAAGGCCTGTGCGCCGGCATCGGGCACCGCATGTATCGTGTTAGACTGACTGACCCAGATAAGACGAAGCGCTTCACGTTCTCTATCAGCGTGGCCGCAGCTGCCCTATCTGGCTACCCAGGGAGCTGGCACATTTCTAAATCTCTAATTACTAATCTTTGCTATACTTTTGCTTATCCGAACGCCAGCCTGAAGCTGTTGCCGCTCTCAGTTAGTGTGGACAAGTCGAGGATGTTGATAGTTTATTGGGTTTCCGTCAACGCCGTAGCTGGGAGAGCTGCTTGTCTTCTTATCCTCGTTGAGTCGTTGCATCATTTCTGGGATGTTCAGGAGCTTTACAAACCTCACAGATAAATCATTTTCTTTATTGATCAATAAAGTTTTAAAGCAGTCCATCGTGTCTTAAAAACTTCTTCATTAGCGATGATCGCGTCAACCATTTTATCTGAACCACCTCTCGGTTTGATCTTTGATCAAGACAAATGAAACAGTAGCTCCTCTCGCGGCTCCATATCAGCAGCATCCGGGATAAGAGGGAGATAAATTATGCTTCAAAGTAATGTCCAACTATTGTGCCGTTGGTATTTGCCACGGTATCATCAAGGCAGTTAGTTACCTCATGATGATTTTGCTGTTCTTTTTTTTTTTTGTTTACCAATAAGCCGACGGGTGTCTTGACGTCAGGAGCAGCCGAGGAATTCAGCTGATTAGGAGTCAGAAACCAGACCAGAGCACCTGAATCGTAAAAACACAGCATCAGCGCTCAGCACTTTTAATCAGTGTCTGATCTGATCACGCTGAGTCTTCATTTAACAATTTTGTCTGCTCAACACTCCTGTGTTGCAAATCAAAGAGCGGAGTTAACCCCCAGTTTCTGTCCTCCTTGCTTCTCTGATTATGAAGCTCGGCGCTTTGAGCCGCTGCAACTCAGCGAAGCAGCGCTGTTGTCATTAGCGGTGGCACAGAAACATTAGCGGGGCAACGGGAGGCGCCGAGGTAACCCAGTTACCCCGTCAGTGATTTATTGCTCCTGTGACCGACGCTGCTGATAATCATCATCGCGCTTTCCCAACACTGACACACACACAGAAAAGTGCGGCTGTGCCTGTGAACGATTAATGTGACACACATTGCCGGCACCGTGTTTCCTCATCATCTGTCTCCCTGTTTCTCCTAATAATAATAATAACACATTTTGAAACAGATCCTCGAAGATCAAAGCAAAACTGTGAAACCTGAAACAAAAACAGTTAAGTGAAACCTGGTCGAGTCAAAACGAAACTGCAACCAGTTAACAAAGTCAAAAAAGAAAAAAATGAAGAAAATTATATAAACTATTGGCCTTCCTTGGAAAATAGGTTTTTAATCTCAATGGGACTTTCCTGATAAAATAAAGGTAAAATAAAATAAATTAAAATTGATCAGAAATAAATGAAACATAATGAATTGAATGAACAAATGAACAATGAACAAAAAAGTTTAAATGGGAGGACTTTCAATGATGTGACACTGACAAGCTGATCTGAAACAGTCAGTTTAGCACAGTTTAATCAGACAGAGAAGTAGCTGAATAATATGGTGTCTAAAACATGACATTTTTGGGAAATCTATAATTGTGATGAGCTCCTCCTGCCTCGCTGCGACTCCTCTTGCTCCAGCGTGCGTGTCATCACACACCAGCATCGGCCTGCCTGTAATAACTGCTGAGTTATGGTGGCCTCTGTGTGGTCCAAGCACTCGGCCAGCCCCTCCCACTTTCCATCCCACCATTGGCTGACAGAGCTCGTCTCTCTGTCGCGATTGGCCCCCTGCCGCCGGCCCCTCCCGCGCCATTGGTCCTGCCGGAGTTGTTGCCTGGTTACATCAGAAGCTTGTATATTTGAGCAGAGCCCTGGATGTTTACTGCAGCCCTTTTTTTTTGCTGAGTGCAGCCTCAGACACCCTCTCTCTCTCTCACACACTCACACACACTCACACATTAGTGTCGGGGACGGCACATAATGCACCTCTGCGATTTCCGGGATCTGCTGCTAGACCTGCTGGTGCTGACTCTGACACCTCAAAGTGCTCGACTGGGATAACCTTCGGACAGACCGACCCGGCGCCGGCAGAGGAGACGTCCCTCCAGAACAGGCTGCTCGGCTGGATTTTGCTCCCAAACCAGTTTTAACCAGTAGGAGGAAAAAAAAGTTAGGTTCAGAGCCGAGCTGACTTCTCCGCCGGATTTTAAAAAGGGAAAACCCCGAATGATCTCCCCGCTGTCTTTCTGACCACCGCTGGGCTCCCGACGCTGTGCAAAAAACTCGCTCCCAGGCGCTGGGAAACACCTGCAGCTCTGCCAGAGGCAGGAAAACAGGATCGCTGCAAGAGAGAGAAAACACACAGCGGAGAAAATGCGAATGGCCTGTGACATTCTGCTGCAGAGGTAAACAGCAACCTTACGTAACTCCTCGACTTTGTCTGGCATGATGATGAGATGGTGGATGGATGGATGCATGGATGCATGGATGGACGGATGGAGGAGCAGATTAAACTGAAGTGCAGTAGGTGATGAGTTAATCAGGGAATGGCTGAAGACCAGCTGCCAAATGAACAAAAGGTTTTGATTAACAGAGAGTGAAGGAGCTGGCAAACATTAATCAGCTCATTTTATTTCCTGTGATTAGAATTGTGTGTGTAAATGAAGGAATGTGCTGATCAACCCCCCCCGCCGCCGCCGCCCTCACTCGCCAGTGGCTTTGTTTTCCAGGGAGAGATGTTTAGATAGTGAGAGTGGAGGAAGTCTGGCTCTTTTCTCCGACATGAATAGAAGCAAGGCAGATGTAAAGATGGAGGTCGTGCCATTACTCAACAGCTGATGAACTCTTGTGCATTGTTAAGCATAAAGAGTGGGGAGGGTTGCTCAGAGTGTGTCTGCATTCTTATACTTAACGGGGCCGTCGGCCCTGTTTTCTCATCAGGCGGTGAACGACTTTGTTTTAGTTTGTTCCTTTTTTAATTCATTTATATAATTGTTTTTTTTTTATTTTCCATCAAGTGCGTCACTAAAGGTCGGAATTTTAATTTCACCCACCTGGAAGAGCTGTGTATGTGTCGTGTAGAGTAAATCCCCAGATTTCTGGGTGAAAGAGCAAAAAAAGATACATGAAAGCCTTCAGTCATCTTGCATCCATAACTCAAAGAGGCCAACAATATTGACGTCGGTTGAAATCGGCTGTTATAAAGAGGATTTTTGTGGACTGAGGCGCTATAAAAATCCCCCATTAGTGTTGATGGCAAGATTTGTTTTGCCAGTTCAAGGGGGGAAAAAAAACTCTGTGTGACATAATTTCCCTGGAAGTGTGCGTGCTTGTTAGTTGTTTTAACACAAACGCAAACAAACATCTGCGTTGGACTCGGTGAGTTATTTGGTTGAATCGGCCCAATAAATCTTCCAGGCATAGCATAAAAATGTCTGATGTGCCTTAAATCACCGGCTGCGTGTGTGTGTGTGTGTGTGTGTGTGTGTGTGTGTGTGTGTGTGTGGACTGCAGTGGTCTGTAACACCCTCTCTGCCAGAGCAGGGACGGTATCGCTGACAAAAGCAACTTTCGTGGGACCACATCTCACCTCAACACTCTCTCTCTCACACACACACACACACACACACACACACACATTTTCTGTCCCTATATTATCCAAACTCCCAGCCAGCCTGATTATTATACATTTTTTCTGCGTCACAACGCTGACGCCGTCATTGTCCTCGCCGACGTCCACGCAGAGGACACAGTGTCCCCTGTTGGTACAATTTTGATTGAAGGCTCCACCACAGACAAGCAGCGTCACTCTGAGTTGTTCCAGGCTTTCAGCCCGATTGAAGAGAGCTAAAGCTCTCTTTGTTTACACATGCAACGGCATATAAGTGAACCAAGTGCAGCAGCAACTAGACGGTGAATCAGAAGAATTAGAGAAAAAGTCGGAAGGGATGAACGGCTTAAAATAAGGCGAATGGAGCTTGTTAGTTAAAGTCAACATCGGGACCAGGGCCAATTCGTGGGCGAGCGGCAGCAAAGATTGCAGATCAAGACGAGGTTTCACTGTGAACAAGAGTCAAATACCTCAAAGTTGTTCAGTTGCAACTCCACAAGAGACAAAGGCGTAAATGCATGCTTTTCGTGTAGTCGCCAGTGGGAGTTTATTTTTTTACTGTGATTTTATTTAATGATTTTATCGCACTTGTCGCAAAGAGGAATTGCAGCAACCCTGAAGGATGTTTTTTGTTTGTTTTTGTTTTGTGTTTTTTCTTTTGGTGCCCTCGGTTTACCACCACAGAGGCGTTTCCTGCTGACGTCTCTCAGAGGGATTTGATTTGCCGAGCGGCAGATTAGCTTAATGAGATCTGTGAGTCTGGCGGCATTTTGCTGTTTCCCTCTCCTGGGAATGTCTTCCAGAATGCCGGTTGAATCTTGCAAAAACCTGAAGTTCATTCAAAAATAGGAACTAATTTATCTTTCATTTGCTTGAAATTGGAAGTGTTGCAAAGACAAGTTGGAAGTTTTTCCCCCCAACCTGTTACCTCAGCCGTGAGTGCGGCTACATTCAGTGGAATCTGCTTAATAGTTGACTTATTCCAGGTCCTGGCAGGACAACAAGAGTCTTGTGAGGTTTTCTAAGACTTGCGAGCCTCCTGATACAACCAGGTGCTTCTTATCTCTTTGGCCGCCTCTGCTGTTGGGTTGCAGCTCTTCCACTTCGACCCACTTGGAGGAGTTTCGAGAGGCGAGGCCCGATTTGCCAAGTCGTTTCTTGGCACGCGCGGCCCGTAGTGTCGCCGTTAAACACGCACTTGACCTTCGTACACGTTGAGACTGCAGGCGCCCCGTCGCGTTCGAGCCAAGCGATTTTGAGAGGAATCAGAAGTCGCGTTAAACGTTGGGGTGTTAACGGCGGGGAGTCAAAGGTCACGCATTTAACTGGCAAAACCCTCCGTTTGGAAGTCGTTCAAAAACACGTGCCGCTCTGCGAGGCTGCGTCAGCATCATGAGAAATCATCAACAGCGCTCGCCGTGTCCTGAAAGAAACTCCGGGAGAGCTCGCTGAGCTCCAGGAAGCCGTCAGCGCCTCGAAGGCAGCAACTTCAATCTCGGCTCTCGTGTCGTCCGCGGGCCCAAAATGATGTAAGGCAAATATTTTTCTTTTTGCCAGTTAAAGGCACACAAAGGTTATGTAACATCTGGGAGCGCCCGGCGAGGGATATTGTTAGAGATGTAGCCTCGCGGCCCCCGGTGGCCAAGTGGCTGCGGGGGAGGCTGTTTAAAGGGCGGCAGAGCGGACCAATGGGCTGCACGGTGGACGGGTGGCTGCCGGGATGAAAAGTTCAGTCGGATCTGGACAGCTTGAGCCCGACCTTGTTTGTTTCTAATGCGTTTTGTGTTTTAATTTCTTTGCTGTGTTTTTTTTTTCTCTTTCTATTTATACTTTGTTCATCTCTGACACGAGACAGGCGGCCTCACAGAGGAGCACCATTTCAAGGTCATTTTGTTCTGTGTAATTGTCGATGCTCAATGGAATATATTTAAAAATGAAAATAAAAAGTTCAGTGGGATAATTAACAGCACGGCAGAGTCGCTCGCTGGCGAACCAACATCCGGACTAACGAGGTGCGTGGTGGCTGGAGGGCCGGAGATCCGTCTCGGAGCGTCTCGCCTCCGTTGCCATGTCGACCGCAGTGTCTGTCAGATACCGCGGCCGCTCTTCTTCTTCTTCTTATGGTCTTTGGTGGTGTTTGGTCCCTGCCGCTCCTCCATAGCCATAGAGATCTGCCATGTCAAGATGAGGGAGGAACGTGAGACGTTTGTTCCCGCTGGGCTCTGAGGTGAAGAGAGAGGATGGAAAATCTGCAACAAGGACGAGGGTGAAGGGGGTCCAGACGGTGGCAGGACTGTTTAAATATAGCTGCTCAGTAATATGAGTGACACTACACATTTACTGTAATTGAATAAGTCACTTAAGTGCGACATGGAGCCGCGTTCAAGTGCATTAGTGTGCGTGTTGTTTTTTTTCTTACACGCATTCACATTGCGTAGCGTCAGCTGTTGTTTTTTCCAGCGAGATGCGTTCACGTCAAAGACACACACACACTTGCCCTATATGCAAGGCATACCCGTGCACTTGGCTGTAAGTGTATGTGACCTTGTGTGTGTGTGTGTGTGTGTAGGAGTGTTATATAAGGGCCAGCGTGCCCGTCAGTGTGCGGGTACGCGCGCATGCTTCAGGGCGGTGGCGGCCGCCTGAATCAGCGGTCACTCTCATTTTCCTGCCACACACACACACACACACACACGCACACACAAAAACACAAGCACACACTGTGTTGCCTTTTGAGGGAACGTCTGAGAACAAGAAGAACGTGACACTCACCCACCTATCTGATCAGCTGAGCTCAGTGGCACTGCGTCAACTAAATAACAATCTGCCCACCCGGAGAGGCGCCAGAGTGTGTGTGTGTGTGTGTGTGTGTGTGTGTGTGTGTGTGTGTGTGTGTGTGTGGCATTCCTTGAGACCTTTTGTCACATGTACACATATGTATTAGTGTATTTTGTGACATCACAGAGGGCTGGCCCTGACTCGTCTATTCTCTGGGGAATTTATGGACAGGCTGCTTATTATTACAGTATTATTACAGTATTGTTGTTACACAGCGAAACACAAGGACAGTTTCCAAGACGTACGACCTTAGATGCCTACTTCCTGTTTAGATAGCTGCTGTAGCTCCACGACACCCACTCAAGGTCACATGGTACCAGAGTGAGGAGGTGCGAATGATGTTCTAACCAGCTCGTCCTTCTCTCTCTCTCTCTCCAGCTCCCACCTCTCCCCTATATCCATCCTGCCTGCCGACTCTGCTGAGTAAGTACACACACTCACTCTCACACTCACTCGCGCGCACAGACACACACACACATGCACATGGCAGTAACTCAATACACTCTTTCTGGGGCGCGTGCAGGCTTAAGCACATCAACAGTTTTTATTTTTTAATGACCCGCCACTGGTCGCCAAGCTCCTCCACCTGCAGGCACACCTCTCTGAGTGACTTTGATAAGACCTCGTCTTATATAAACAGCCACAGCACGGAGTCGCGTCGCTACCGCCGTGTGATAGAACATGGGCAGCGGCCAAGTCGGCCGAGGTGTGAAGACGGCAGTAAAGGATTATCTGCGATGACGGTCGCAGGAGAGACGAGAAGGGGAAGAACAGAGATGGAGAGAGGCTGAGAAGGAAGGAGGAGGAGGAGGAGAAAGCGGGCAGGCTGGCCTTGTGTTTTTGAATTCCCAGCTGAAGCAAAGTGCCTCTCATGGCCTGGAAGTTGCAACGAGCCCCGAGGATGTGAACTCTGCCATCACATGACCGTCAGGCCTGTGTTCCAGCTCGTGGCGCGTAAACGGCGTGAAATGCGTCGTTTGCGGCGCTGCGAGTGAATGTGAGGACGGACTGGAGCTGATAGAGTCCGAGCTTGTTGTTTACCTTTATATATTTTTTCAGCTCAGGAATTGATTAAAGGTCTGTATCGCTAAGGACACTGTTTTCAGTGTGTCATCCAACTGTGAGGCTCTCATATATTTCAGAAGTCTACCTACGCTGCAGGCTAAGGTTCGGCCCTTCTCCTGTTTATCCTTCCAACTCGCACACAAACACACGCACGCTCACTTTTCACTCACGGGAGGAACCCGGCAGCCAACCAGTCTCGAGTTTGACCTTAAAAGGCGACGAAAGCTCGAGGCTCGGACTTTTGAGTTTTGCCTCCCGTCTAAAAAATTTTTTAGTGCACCTAACATGCAAAGTATGAGCTTGTGAATAATCCTACATCATCGGTCGGAGGAGGAGGAGGAGGAGGAGTGTGAAGAGAGCAGGGAGGTTCTGCCGCTGCCTGTGAGAGTCTCTCTCTCTCTCACACACACACACACACACACACACGCACGCACGCAAAGGGTCAAGCAAGTTAAATAAGGTGTGTGCAGATCCTGGGGATCAAGCGGTGCGCTTTAGCGTGGAGGAGGAGGTCAGAGTTTGTCCGCCTGCTTTTGCCTTTTATAGGCCGCCGACCTCCTGCGTCTCCGCCCTCCGCCGCTCCCGCTGGAAGCTTCGTTAATCCTTTCGTCGGCGGAGCAGGTATTCACTTAATAAGGAGCCGAACGACGAGCCAGCGCCGGGAAACGTCCGTCACCGCCTCTTCCTTTGAGCCCCGAGAAGCCCTGATGCAGCCAGTAAAGTTTTCATGTGACGCCATCGACGTGCCAACATCGTTTTGATTGGTCAGAGGTCCAGCCGTTCGGTCAGAGGTCAGAGGTCAGAGGTCCAGCTGTGCGCCTTTTCTCCTCCTCAAAAATTCAACTCAAGAGCGAAAAAATAACAGCTGCTTTTTCGCTCCATGGAAATTTGCAGCTTCTGCTCTTTGACAGTTTTTGTCACTTGCTAGTACTTCTTCTGGGAGGTCTGTAGATCAGTGTTTTTCAACCTCTGTGCCACAGCACACTAGTGCGTCAGGTGTGCCGTGACAAATTATCCAATTTCAGAACATTCCATTATTGAGTGACTGTATTTTAAGGAGTGTAAGCCCGTTTGCTCCCTCTGTTCCTTCCATGGATATCAGCTCTGTGTGCATCTAAACAGGCCCTGGTTTGACACTGAGTGATGGAAATCAATAAAGTATATTTTAATATTTTTGGTCTGCCATTGGATTTTTTTCAATGTAAAAAATGTGCCGTGGCTCAAATAAGGCTGAAAAACACTGTGTGGAGGCAGCAGAGGATGCTTGGTACTAGTTCGCAATCATACAGCTCAAACATGGTCAGTTTAGTTTGTTTTTTGTGTTGCGTTTGTCTCTCAGCAAGTGTAGGTGTTGTCCCACTTTTGATTCGGGTTCCAGATGTTACCGACGCACAAACCGACTTGCAAATGAGGCATTTTGGCGACTCTTAATTTCCTGTTTGCCTCAGTGTTTCTGCCCCGCGGTGGGCCGTTTCTCTCTTCGCTTCTCGCTTCTCAAGATTTGTGGTCGGCAAAACTCGCTTTGTTTGAAAACGCGTCAGAAACGCTCGCACATTCAGGCAGCGCACTGGTCGCCTTTGCGGATTTAGCGGGATGTTTTTTTTGGCCGTCGGAGAATAAACGGAGCGAACGCTGATTCCAAAAGCCGATCAGCAAAGCCCCGGGTGAGTGTTTGGCTCCGGTGTTTGTGTGAACGCGGGGAAATCAACAACGCGGCCTCGCGTTACATCGCGGCTGAGCTCGTTCCCGCCAGAGAGACTGGAGTGGCATTGTTGCGCAGCATTAAACGCGCTTTTCAGACGCTGGGCTGCAATCAAACCGTAACTCAAAGTTCAAGTTTGGCAGAGTTCAAAGCGGCGACGTGAACCGAGCGACCGGCGACGGACAAAACGTGAAACCTCTCAGGGTTCGATGTCCTCTGGACTTACACAAGAACTTAAATACTCAACTCCAAGGTGTGAGGTGGAAAAAAAACTTGATGTCCTGCCAGCTGTCGCGCACTTGTTAAAAAACAAAACAAAAAAAAACTGCGGCTGACAATTTAGAAAAAATGAATTCTGTCTCTGTCTGGTGTGTTTTTTCTCAGGATAATCCAGCGCACCATCAGGGCCGCGGTGGAGCAACACTTCCTGGAGCTGAAGACCTCGACCGAGCAGGACCTGAGCAGCTACGACAGCCAGGGGTGGGTAGGAGTGCACTGGCGACGGCTCGCTCGCAAACTAACCGGCTCCTCCAAGTGAACAAGGAGAGCCGGCTCCTGATTGGGAGATTTCTTCTTTCCCTGAAGTAAACCAGGAACGATCGTCGATCCACAGCCAGTCGAGCGGTTTAGAATTTAGAACGATAGAGAGAAAAATTAGAGAGAAACTGAAACTGAAAATTTGGAGCGAAATGTTGTTTGATGCTTTGATGATGCTTTTTGTTTCTTTTTCAAATTTTTGTTTTTATCTTGTGAGGTTTCGTTGATGTCTTCTTTCACTGGTACATCGTTGTATTGGGGTGGGTGTTTCTTGTGGTATTTATATTTATTTCTACAGCACTGTGTTCCATGTTGAGTGTATAAATAATACACAGTTAGTATTTTTGATATCATGAACATCAGTCTTTAGTTTTCATCATTTGCTAATAAATGATATCAGCAACAAAAAATCTAAAGAGCCGCTTGGGGGCCAAAGGAGCCGGCTCTTTTTAGCGAGCCAATCCAAAAAAAAAAAAACAAGCTAGAATTCCCATCACTAGAGTGCACGTCCACATATGCAACACACACACTAAACAATTCCTGCACGCTGCTCGTTTGCGCCTTGCCTCTGCGTGCAGTTCCCGAGGGGTTCAGCGGCGTCAGGTGAGCCGGGAGACGCGTTTCCCTCGTGGTTGACATTGCGTACAGAGTGGCGGCCAGATGGTTTGGTTTCATTCGCGTGCGACAACGCGCCGACAGCTGAGGCGTTAATTATCGAGCTCCAACATTGCAGACGGTTGGGGAGCAGCTGTTCGACTGTCAGCGGCGTCGCTTCTTACGACTGTAACGAAGGGCAGCAGCGTTTGAGGTTGTTCAGCTTTTTGTCTTTGATTAACTGTTTTTCTTGTTTCGTTTTTTTAGGGCTGTCAGCCGATTAATTTTTTTAATCACGATTAATCTCTGAATTTCCATAGCTGACCGCGATTGATCACATTTTGACTTGAATGTTGCTGTTTTCCCCTTTTTGTCCCATATTTATGTAAAGTAATTCTTGGTGTCTTAATTGGGAACCAAAAGAACACAAAGAAAGGATTTTTCCTTTTTGATCTTTCACATTATTTATTTTAAAACAGTGCATCTACACCCACTCAATACAAAGAATAATGAATCCAAGACAAAACATGAATCCTAAGCAAACACGTCAGGAACACTTTTCTTTTTTTCAATATAAACACCACGGACGACAAGGAAGAACGAAACTGTATTTCTGCGCTAAGCTGAATCAAGCGTCTTGTGCTTCAAAACGAAAGTGAAAGTTAAAACCTGCTTGCAGCAGCAGTACCAGGTTGCCAGTGGGTTGCTGGCACGTAGTCAAGTCCCTGCCAGTAGTACGTGGCTTCACGAGGGCCTAAGGTGGAATATAAGCGAGGTTGCATTTGGGGTCACAAAGAAAGAAAGGAAAAAACAAACACTGCAGTCAGTCATTCTGGAACCTCCTTGAAGCGGCTGGCGGGCCGTCTATTGAGGACCACTGCTGTAGGTGGTTTCTTTGAAACCATCACTGCAGTGTCAACTGCACAAGATAAACACAGCACAAGGTCAAAAGGCCTGCGATTAGAAAACAAATGAGCATGTTATGCCTCGTATTTAATCTCATTGCCATTGAAGCGTTAATGCTAACGGCCCTGTTTGTTTTCTTCTTTATTTATTAGGGTCAGCCCCAGCGAGCCTGTAGATCAGGGCTGTGATGGAGACGAGGAGCAACACACCGAGGAGACGCTGCTCGACGACGCCGAAACGCACGTCCCGCACAGCCAGAAAGACTCGCAGGTTCGTGTGAAGAGATTTTTTTTTTTGTGTAACGGTGACAGAAACACAATAGTGGCTCCCCACCCACCCTCGGCGCTCAGTCGGTAACCCACACACTGTTCGCTGCGAGGACGAGCTGGCTGCGTGGGCCGGCCGGCCGGCAGCATATTTCCCATAGCGGAGCTCCTTCCCGGTTCAGCGTCGGGTTCATTTGGAGGCTGAACCTTTGATTGGAGCAGAAAGGGCGCCTTTGTTTGGCTTCGATCGGTGGGATTCTGCTGGTAGACCAAGTGCAGCGAGCAAGTGGACCCACAAACGGGGGTTCTGTGTGTACCGGTACCAGCTGTGTGAGTCTTCTTATTGGGTGGGAGAGAATAATTACACTTGGCTGGGAATCCAGCCACAAAGCTCAAATATATATATAAATATATTTATTTGAGCTTTTTGTGTGTGTAGATGGATGAATAGATAGATAGATAGATACACTGTAGATATAATTGCTAACCATTTATCCAGTTTTGACACTTAAAATCAAATCTAATAAAGTGTTGCTACATACTTATAAAGAATCTTTTGGCTCCCCCCAATATAAAAAGGTCCATTTCAATTCTTCATGTAGATTTTTGAGAGCTGGAAGCCATTTTTCATACAGCTGCAGCCTTTTAACCCTCAACTATGGTTCATCCTCGTTCCAAAGAGCTATTTTAGTTCTCGCAGAACCTCTGGGAGGTCCAGACACAGTCACGTGTCTGATCCGTTCCCTTGGCCCAGGACACCAGCAGAGAGCAGAGGGACACCTGTTCTCTGAAATGCACACTAGAAGCTCACGCTGAACCATCTCACGTGTGTTCTGGCCATTTGGAGGCTCAGCAGTGTTTCCACCTGACGGGAAAGACAAAGACTTTCCAAAACAGCAAGTTAGACTCTCTCCGTTTGTGTCTCGCAGGACTCACTGGACACCGGCGCCGCCCTAGAGGAGAACACTGGAATGGACATGGACGCAGAGGCCGTCACAGACGCTGAGAACAACAAAAACACTGCCAGGTCAGGATGAGCAGAGCAGAAGAAAAGAGGAGAAACACGGCCGATCAAATCTGTCTCAAATATACATATCATGAAAAACATGAGCGACGCCTGCTGGTTCAGCGGTGTAACTGACAGCTGGAGAAGTTTGTGCTTGCTGCGTTCCCCCCAGAGTTGCTTTGCTGGTGCTCGTGTGTGTGTGTGTGTGTGTGTGTGTGTGTGTGTGTGTGTGTGTGTGTGTTTACGCTGCTCCCCTAACAGACCTTCACGCCGTCACACACAGCAGCAGCGGCACCCCTGTGCCTGCACGGACAGACGCACGTAAACATACCGAATTGAGCGCAGTCGGCCGGAGGTTTGGTCACGGTTGCATCCTGCTCTGGCCTCAACTGCTCTGGCCTCAACTGCTCTGGCCTCAACTGCTCTGGCCTGAGCTGCTCTGCACCAGCAGCTACTTGGAGAGCAGTTGTTGTAAACCGCAGCAGCTTGGGGTCGTGAATCACACAGTGTGTGTTAGTTATTTTACACAGTGAGGTGAGCCGACCCTGCCGCCCACTCACACACACACACACACACACACACACACACACACACACACACACACTTGTGGCCCAGAGTCTTTGCGTGACTTTTAGCTGCGAGCAGACTCACGCCTCGCGTTCTGAACTGGGTCACGTCTTCTGCCCGTTGCCACGCTCCAAAATACCTCAGAGCCTCAGAGTTTGAAGCAAGCAGAGCTCCTCCACACGGCCCTTCACTCTTCCTTTCAGATCAACCTGCACTTCTGACTTAACGTCGACATGTAACCTTTTTTTTGCCATTAAAGAAAGAATATATTTAGTCATAGTTTTGCAAAAATGAAAAAGTTTGGCACTCTAAATGCAATATGTTATTTTTATATATTTGTTTCTCTTTCAACTGCAGCTCTACAAAACTGTAATCACTAATAGCAATGACCAGTGAGCCATGATTGGAATAACAATAACTAATTATATGTGTTCCATATGTTGTTTTCATCATTTTTATTTTTCTCTGCACTGCAAACGTACTCAACAGTGACCCCAAAGCTATACCCTAGAAAATATCATCCGCTTTTCTACAACAGTGCTATGCAACAGCATAGTCCAAATGGCTCCACGTCAAGCAACAACAACTATAATGATAATAAATGAATTACTTTCATCAGCATTGGGTTCTGTTAAACACAAAAGTAATAAACCTGTTTTTCCAATGCAATGCAAGGAGAAATAATAAAAAGTCCAGATACTTGTGTACAGTTGTAGGGACCAAGAGTAAAAAGTCATCAGAAAAAAAAAAACACTCAAGTAAAGTACAGATTTCACCTGTGGTCAGTCACATTCATGTTGTTCTCTGTCTTTTTGTTTCCAGACAGGACAGTCAACCCTGTGACATCATGGAGCAGAGCCACACTGTCACCATTTGCTGCGTAAGTCAAATGGCACCGACGACGAGCCGCTGAACATCCCGACTCCGCCTCCCTTCCGAGTCCGGTTCCATTCCAAGTCTCTTTGTCTGCAGAACTCGGGTCCCGGCCGCTGCGACCACAACGCCAACACCAGCGAGTTGGACCGGAGCCGCCTGTCGCCGTGCCAACCCAACTCTGGCCACCACAACCCCCACCTGCAGCTCTTCCCCGACAGCCAGTGGGAAGGTAGAGACGCTGCTGCTGCTGCTGCTGCTCTTTTTTTAATGAATCATTTATTTTTTATTTTGGCTCACTGCAGCGTCAGCGTTTGCGTCTGGTGCATTTTAAAATGTTGTGTTTGCGTCATCGAGTCCGCCAGTCTGTCGTCCTGCTCCGCTTCCCCTCCAATCAGGGTCGACGTAACCACATTACTGTGACCGAGGGGCCAGTTTAGTGTCCATAATCATCTGCACACACACACACACACACACACACACACACACGTTATGAACGAACGTCTGCTTGGATGATTGACCTCAGTGTTCCTCTGCTTTGCCATCTCCTCCTCCTCCTCCTCTTCCTCCTCCTCCTCCTCTTCCTCCCGGTCCATCCAAACAGCGTCACCCCCCTCCCATGCACACCTCCCTCCCATAGACTTCTCATGTATGCACCTGCAGAAAGAAGGCCAAGGTAAGGAGTCGCTCCCAGCCCACAGTCCCTCCTCTCATCCTGCTCTCCTTCATTTTGTTTGTCCTTTTTCTGTGTCTTTTGTTTTTTTAGCTGGGAAGAAAAACAACCTTTATTAATAAAGTTCTCACGCTGTCCGGATGAAAAAAAAGCGCTTGTGTGGTACTGATTTTAACACCCTGCATGCAACACTCTTGTCCCTCCTCCCTCCTCCCTCCTCCCTCCTCCTCCTCCTGCTGCTGCTGCCGCAGGGCCTCTGGACAAACGAAACCCTTTCCTGTCTAAACACCTGTTATTGTTCCTGCCGACTTCCTGGGTTTCTCACCCATCTCGATGTCTTTCAAGCCCCCCCCCACCCCCCCCACCCCCCACCCCGTGCCGTACAGCCCCTCCTACCTCGGCTCAGCATGTTAGCGCAAGAGAAGAAGACGCTGAAGAGGAGGATGAATATGTTGTTTGTCGGGTTTATTGGAGCAATCTAACCGAGATGCACATCTGCCCTCCTGAGGCCTTGTCCACACGTTCATTATATGGGTGTTTCAAAAATATTTCCAAGTTATGGATGTCGTTTTTTTGTTTATACTCACTGAGAGTATGTACGTAAGCTGTCGGCCAATCAGAATCCACCATTTGGCTGGACGCATCGTGTGAGTCCCGACGCTGTCGGGTAACTTGGGAACTTGCAAAGTTGGAGAGATGGAGGTGTATTTTCCATCCGTTTTCCACAGCCGCTTCTTCCTGAAAAAGGAGCCTCTCCCAGCTGTCACAGGGCGACGGCAGGGTGACACAAGTGGTGGCCAGTTCACCACATAGAGACACTCACACCTACGGACAAGTTAGAGTTCCCAAATTCACCTCACATGCATGTGTTTGCGCTGTGGGAGGAAGCCGGAGAACCCGGAGACAGAAAGGTCCCAGGCCCCGGAATTGAACCCACGACCTTCTTGCTGTGAGGCGGCAGCACTAACCGCTGCGCCGCTGTGTCGCCACGTTTATTTTCATTACAAAGAAATACAATGAAATTCAATGCGTTTGCGTACTGGGAGCATCATGAAAAGTCAATACAATACATTGGGGGTGAGGGGGTGGACAGGAAACCTACATTTTCAGCATCTCATTCATTCAGCACAGCCATGTCGACATTGACTCACTGCGCCATCAGCATGAGTGCAATTGTGTGCGTTGGGGTTTAAAAGCACTAGCGCCAAAATTGCCACAAGTGCAGAGCGACATCAGTTATCAAGTTAGTGTATATTGCTACAAGTCGTCCCCTTCACCATCTGACTAGACTAGAATAAGTCAAGAAAAACACCTCATTAAAATGTTGTGGTTCTTTGCTGTTTCTCTGCCGTAGTTCCACAAACATTGATTAACACCCGCTGACGTGTGGACAAGGCCTGGGTCGGTCGGCGGGGGATGGAACCTGTCCTCTCTCTCTGTGGACGCTCCCTGACTGACTAACCCCGCCTCCTCTCTGTCTCCCCCCACCCCCTCCCCCTCCTCCTCTTCCAGACCCCGTCCCCGCCTTCAAATCCTGGCAGGACGACAGCGAGAGCGGCGAGGCGCAGCTCTCCCCGCTGGCCGGCCGCATGGTCCCGCTGCCCCCGCTGCCCCTGGACGAGGAGGGGGCGGAGGAGGACGAGGAGGAGGCCGGCCAGGACGCCTCGCCTTCCTTCTCGCGCTCCCACCCCCACCTGCTGGCCCGCCGCTTCCTGGACTTCGGCGCTCACAGCGCCCAGCGCTTCCTGCAGCAGGACCCCGACGCCACCTCGCCCACCAAGGCGCAGAGGTAGAGTGAGACGGTGCAGGCGCTGGACGCTCACTCAGTGCGCTCGCATGACGCTGAGTTGAAGATGTCTCGTCAGACACTGGCACAGATGTTCGCCCTGAGATTCTCATGATATGATGATAATATCGGATTCTGTGGCTAAAGTCTGGTGTCTTCCGCCCCCGTCAGGCCGCGGCGAGCCTCCTTCGGCTCCAAGGAGGCCATGAGGGGCGGAGACTCGGTGACCCACCAGCTCACCAAGAAGCTCCAGCACCTGAAGAAGAAGATCAAGCAGTTTGAAGAGCAGTTTGAGAAGGAGAGGAACTACAAGGTGAGATCCAATCTTTCGTGCTCATCCCTCATTTTAATAATGCAAGTCCACTCGCTGACAGTGACTATAACAGGCTTGGTCTTTCCAAGTCAGAACATTTTCCACTGGCCCTGTCATTACATTTTTGTTACTTTCACCTTGCGCACCTGTGAGGTGCAGTTAATAGAAGAAAATAACTGCTTTTCCGTTCTCTCTGTGTCCTGATGGCTATCTGTGGCCCTACTCCTCCTCCTACTCCTCCTCCTCCTTCACCACCTTCTCTTCCTTCTCCTCCTCCTCCTCCTCCTTCATCAACTCCTCCTACTCCTTTATCAACTCCTCCTCATCCTCCTACTCCTTCACAACCTCCTCCTCTTTCATCAACTCCACCTCCTCCTCCTCCTTCACCAACTCCTCCTCCTCCTTATTTTCCTCCTCCTCCTACTTCTTCTCTTTCTCCCTTTCTTCCTCCACCTCCTCCTTCTCCTTTTCTTTCTCCTCCTCCACCCCTCCTCTTCCTCCTCCTCTCCCTCCATTTCCTCTTTCTCCTCCTCCTCTTTTCTTTCTCCTCCTCTCCCTCCTCCTTCTCCTCCTCCTCCCTCCTCCTCCTCCTCCTCCCTGCAGCCCTCTCATGGAGACAAGGCAGCGAACTCCAAAGTCCTGAAGTGGATGACGGACCTCACTAAGATCCGCAGGCAGATCAAAGGTGAGCGCCGTCCCTCCTCTTCCTCCTCTTCGCGCTATGTGCACACATGCTCGGACAGCCTTGACCCCTCCCCCTCCCTCCTCCCACCTCCTCCTTCCCCCCCCCAACCCGTGTGACAACATTGCACATGTGCTGCTCCTGCCGTGACGTGTGCACGTGCTGGGGGAGGAGCCTCGGTGTTTCCTTTCGCTGCGCGGCTCCGCCTCCTCCTACGCGCTGGTTGGTGAAGCGGTGGGCAGGACACGAGGGAGAGGGGTCGGTAGGATCCGATTGGTGCAATCTGCCCCATTTCTGGCTCCGAAGCCCCCCCCCCCCCCCCCACCCCGGCCCCCCCGCAGCCATCCGTCGACGGCCGAATCGTCTCTGTTTTCAGATCGAAATTGACAAAAATCGACAATAACACGAGCACCCTGCTCTCCACTCTCCTCCTTCCTCCTCCTCCTCCTCCTGCTCCTCCTCCTCCCATCGGCCCCACCCACCACCAATTGATCCATTGACCGGTGGGCCAACCAGGACGCCAGCACCACCTATTGCCCAGAAGCACGCCGAGGCACCAGGCTTTGCTCCATTCATACAGACGCCACCACGCTCCTCCCCCCTGCTCCTCCTCCCTCCCCTCCACCTCCTCCGCCTCCTCCCCCTCCTCCTCCTCCATCTGCTCACCTCCCCATCACACACTCACCCCCCCGCTCCACCCCTACTCAGGCCTGAGTTGTAGAGCGTTTCACCTCAGTAAGTACCAAGCCCTCAGTAAGTAGACCCACACCTCGCACTCCAGACGGTGGCGCTGGGGCGGCGCTAGTGCAGAGCCACACCCACAAACTCCTCAGCCAGGGATGCAACCGTGTCGTAGTTACAGCGTCCTGATGTCAACCATTGCAAACAGAAAAAGTGTAGACATCTATGTATTTATGTATGTATGTACTGTGTATACATATATATATATATATATATATATATATATATATATATGTGTATATGTATGTATATATGTCAAAATGCAGTTAATCACAGTTAACTATGCAAATTGAGAGCTTAATCGCGATTCAAAAAGTTAATCGTTTGACAGCCCTAATTTATAAATATATACATATACAGTACATGTATGTACGTATATATTTATGTGTGTGTGTGTGTGTGTGTGTGAATGTATGTACATATATATATAAATATATATACATATATACGTGCAGTGTAGCAGTAACCACAATTACTGTCGGTCAGAATCGAGACCCCGAGTGACAAAGTGGAGGTGTGAAATTTCATCATCTCCAGCCAGTTTCACACACGATGTGCAGAAACATTTGTGGTTTCCTCGTGTGGAGAAATGAGAGTGCAGAGGGGACGACAAACAATAGAAAAATAGAAAACAATATTAAGACAATACAGGACATAATACTCGTTGAAGGATTGAAGAGAAAAGTCTTGGGTTACCATTCAAGGATCTCTCTCAGATCCTGGAAGATGAGGATCATTCAAGAAGCTAAAATATAAAACATAAAACATAAAATATAAATATAAATGAAAAAAATGACTTTTTTTTTCTCATTATTTCATGAGCGCTTATTGCGTGCGCTGTTACCACAATGAAAAACATCCCAAAAGTAGCAGCGACAAAGACGATGTTTGCTTGCTGTGTTGTGGAAGCATGAAGTGTCGTGGTTCTTCTGGGCGTCTCCTCCCTCCTGCATGAAGCTCTCGCTGCACGGCGGCCCAGCAGCTGCATGTGCGGCCGCCCTGCGAGAGCGAGACGAGCTCGTCGCGTCTCCGTCGCCGCCTGCCGTCCTCATCCGTCGTCGCTTCATCTCCTCTCCACTCTCCACCCTCCTCCTCCTCCTCCTCCTCCTCCTGCTCCTCCTCTTCTTCCTCAGACGCCAAGCACCGTGCGGAGAGCGAGCTGGGCCCCAACACCCGCCCGCGCAGCAACACCTTGCCCAAGAGCTTCGGCTCCACGCTGGAACACGGCGCCCACGATGCGGTGGCGGCGGCGGCGGCGGCGGCCGAGGTCCGCGGGCCTCGGCCCACCCGGGAGGAGACGCTGGAGCTCATCCAGCGCAGGGTGAAAGGGAAGAGGCAGGAGGACGGCTGGCCCGACGACATCAAGGTGAGCGGGACCAAAAATCCCCAGGAAACGGCACCGTTAGCCCTCTGTTTGCAGCCTGCCAACACTCAAAATATAAAATGACCGAAATTCATTCATAGTTTTGCTGCCTTGAGTGACAATCTACCATGTAAATAGTCATGAAAATGAAAGAAAAACCAAAAATCCTCAGGAAACGGCACAGTTAGCCCTCTGTTTGCAGCCTGCCACCCATCAAACTTTAGATTTTAGCCTCCTGAAACTGAAACCGATGCCTTGTTGGAACTTTAAACTTGGAAACCACAAGGTGGCCCAAGAGGGCGGAGCCAACACCTGGGAATGGTAGCTGTGCAACTGTGTGACATCACAAAGGGCTGATGCACACTGAATAGTGTGTTTTCAGCACGCTGAGTCAACAAGAGCAGTAAAGGATGCAGAGACAGTCTGCTTGAAATTACATTGAGGAGGTGAATTTGCAGTTTTTTTACTTTGTCCCAAAGACAGTCAGAGGTCAAAAGGTTTGAGGTCAAGAGGTCAACTCACATCAACACCAATGTAGCATGCCGTGGCACCATGCCAGCAGCTTCATGTCTGGCTGTGACACCACCGAGGAAGAACGGTTGGTTGTTGTCGTTCCTCCAAACCTTTGATGGTGAAGTTCTAGTTAGCCTCCATTAGCTGCCTCACCCATCAATGCTGTTGCAGGCGAGGCGTTCACATGCTCACCGTCGCACAGGAAGTCCATCCATTCCATTGTCATTTATTGTCTGTTCATTAATTCAATTAATTCCAACATTATTTAATCATTAAAATACCACGTGTTTCCACTGTGCACTTGCGTGCAGAAGATGACCAAGGAGCAGCTGTCGAGCGAGAAGACGGTCCTGCAGAAGAACCTGCTGCACTACGAGGGTCTGCACGGCCGGCCGGTGAGCCTCCAGCGTCCAGGATCAGCTTCCAGCGCCGCGACGGAGCGTCTGCTCAGACACTGAACCCCCTCCTCTGTCCTCCCTCCTCCCCTCCTTCTGCCCCCAGGTGACCCGAGAGGAGCGGATGGTGGTGAAGCCTCTCTACGATCGCTACCGCCTGGTCAAGCAGATGCTCACCAGAGTCTGCATCACTCCCGTCACCGTACGTGAGGAGGGAAAGAAAAGCTTGCTGGTGTTGTCGTACTGGAGAGTGGTCTCGCCTCCAGGCCGCCGCTCTTTAAGGGTCTCGGACTGGGCGGACTCCAGAGTTTTGCTCAAGACCGGTCGAGACGCAGCCAACACTGCAATTACACGATAATAACAGAAATGAATCCAGCTGCTGCCGTTTTACGCCCTGTTTGTGACACCCAGAGTGACGCGCTCACTTATTCCTTGTCCATTTATTTTATAATTTTATGAAGCAAAGTTGTTTTTTTGAAAAGGGTAAAAAAAAAAAAAAAAGTTGGCAAAGCAGCAAAATCAAGAAAACTATTAAAAGATACCCTGCTGAAAAGTTTTCTATTTGATTTAGAAGCAAACTTGAATTTAAAAAACATATTTTTTCTGTTTTCTTGCGATTCTTCTTTGATATATGAAGTCTTGGTCTTGTCTCGGTCTCGATGCTCTCTAGTCTTGATAATGTCTTGGTCTCGGTTGGTGCCGTCTTGACCACACCACCACGGTCGCCGTCACTCAGTGCCATTTTGCGCCCACCAGGTGTCGCCCTCGAGCAAGCGGCGGAGCCAAACCCTGCAGCCCATCATCGAGGGCGAGACGGCCCACTTCTGCGAGGAGATCAAGGAGGAGGAGGAGGACGAGAGGAAGGACAGGGACGAGGAGACGGCGGCGCGGCGGGAGGAGGAGCGGGAGGAGGCGGAGGACGAGGAGGAGGAGGAGGAGGAGGAAGAGGAGGAGGAGGAGGAGGGCGAGAGCAGCGGCGGCGAGATGCAGAGCCCCGAGGTCATCATGGCCGTGGACCTGCTGGCCCCCGGCGAGGGGCCCGTGGGCGGCCCCAAGAGCCAGAGCCAGCGGCCGATGACGGCCAAGCTGGAGGAGGGCTCGGGGAGGCTGGCGCTGGACCTGCGGCTCTCCAGCTCCAACGCCTCGTCCATGTGAGACGCACGCACACGCACGTGAAATATACACGACCAGTCTAAAGTTTGGACACACCTGTTTCTTCTTTATCTTTACGACTTCCTACTGTAGAAGAGATCAGATATATGAGCAAGATATGTTTATATGCAGGGTGGCTGTTCTAGATCATCTAAAATATAAAACTTGTTTGAGTTATTTCACACTTTTTGTTTCATACGAATTTCATATGTGTTCCTTCATAGTTTTGATTCCTTCAGTGAAAATCCACAATGTAAATTGTCACGAAAATGAAAGAAAAACCAAAGATTCCTCAGGAAACGGCACCGTTAACCCTCTGTTTACAGCCTGCCGGCAATCAAACTTTAGATTTTTAGATTCTAGTTTAAATCAGAAGTGTTGTCCAAACCTTTGACTGGCAGTGTGTTTATCAAATCACTGGCTCCCATTTCCTGCCTCTGACCCGCCCCTTCCTGTCCCAGGCCAGAGCTGCTGGAACAGCTGTGGAAGGCCCGAGCGGAGAAGAAGAAACTGAGGAAGAGCATCCGAGAGTTCGAGGAAGACTTTTATCAGCATAACGGGAGGTGAGTGAGACGCCGTGGCACTGCCAGGAGAACCAGTGAGAGTTCTTCAGCTGGATGCTGGAGGAAGCCGTGTTAAAAGTATTCACATTCTGGACTGAAGTAAAGCTTCGGATACTTATATCAAAAATATACTCCGGTAAAAGTAAAAGCACTGATTCAACTCCTTGACTCAAGTACAAGTAAGAACAGCTGAGGGTTTTTTTTCACTTTTAAACACAAAAATAAAGTGTGTTTTTCCAACGTAAGAAGTACAAAGTACAGATATTTGTGTATAAGTGTAGGGAGTAGAAGTGAAAAATACCCTGAAAAAGAACGAGCCGAGTGAAGTACAGATACCTGAAAAATCTACTTAAGTACAGTAACAAAGTATTTGTACTTTGTTACCCCCCGGCTCTGCATAACCGTGTGTGTGTGTGTGTGTGTGTGTGTGTGTGTGTGTGTGTGTGTGTGTGTGTGTGTGTGTGTGTGTGTGTGTGTGTGGCTGCAGGAACGTGCAGAAGGAGGACAGAGTGCCAATGATGGAGGAGTACCGGGAGTACAAGAGGATCAAGGCCAAACTGCGCCTCCTAGAGGTGCTCATCAGCAAACAGGATTCCTCCAAGTCCATCTGAGGAAACACGCAGAGCTCCTCTCTCCCACCGCCCCACAAACGCATCATCACACGCTCCACCCAGCCAGCCAGAACCAGGCTGCTCACATGACCATCGCCCAGCCGTGCTGCATTCAGGTCGCGGAGCCGAGGGGTGAAGTGACTAGGGTTGGCCGCTAGAGGGCGCCAGAGAAGCGTTGACTGTGTTTGAGACGGGACGTGGATGCAGCACCGCCAGCCAGTAGAATCACCTGGAGACACGGAGAAGCTCCTCCTCCTCCACCTCCTCCGGAGCCCTTCACCTCCTCCTCAGACTTTTCACCTTGAGAACTTTTTCGTCTTTTTCATCCGCTGTCGGTTGTTTTTTTCTCCTCCTCCTCCTCTTCCTCCTCCTCCTCCCCGAGACTTCACTTTATTTTCTACGGGACGCTGATTTTTAAATGAGTTCACACGTTTTTAAACATGTTTGCTTTGTGTGTGACGCGTGTTCCTGTTTCCGAAAAAGGAGGCGTGCGTTTGTTTAACGTGAGGAACGTTTTTCCGCTCAACACACAAACGAGAATGAGAAAAGTCAGCGTTTGAATTCTGCGGAGGAAACGATGGAGAAGCGCAGGGTTGTCCTTCAGCTCTCGCGGCTCATCCTGTTGTTGTTTTTTCTCCTCCCCGTCGTCGTTTGCTTCTCTTCTTCTGCGCGTTTCTTGGAGCTCTTCAGTCGTTTTTTTTTTGTTTGTTTGTTTGTTTGTTTGTTTGTTTTAAACGGACGATAGAAAGAAGCGCTAAGACAGAGACGCTCGCTGGAGAGAGCAGACTGGTCAGCAGCTTCTTCTTCATCTTCCCCTTCTCCTTCTTCTCCTTCTTCTTCTTCACCTCTGATCGAGAAGCAGAACCTCCAGTTGAGGTCACGATGCTGCGTAAACCGCGCCGTGCAGCAAAGTGGGTGGAGGACGCCGTCGCAGCTCCTTGTGATGTCACAAAGGGGCCCCCGATTTACAGAACCGAGTTCTGCAAACAGCCGCTTTTGGGAAAAAAAAAAAAAGGTGCAGCAAAGCCAAAGAAGTGGAGCGACGGTGACGGAGAAAACGCAGGTCGACTCTTTTAAATTGTCCTTTTTCACTGGCGGCCGAATGAGTTGATGTGGGAAGTGAATCGTCTGAGTCGCTCGAAGTGAATCGTCTGAGTCGCTCGAAGTGACTCTGATGCAGATGCTCCATTGGAGTCTTTTACGATTTTCTTTTCTTCAGTTCCGAGGCTGATTTATCCATCAGACTCACAGCCGACTGCAGCCGACCGTTCGTTCTCTCACAGCGGAGGTGAAAATTTGACGCTGTTTTTTTTTTCTTCTTCTTCTTCATTTTTGTTGTTTGTTTTCTCGACGAAGGTGGAGAGCGGAACACGTTGCGACTGCTGTTAAGGGACGAAGAGGGTGGGAAAGAAGGGTGGGTGGGGCGGGGGGGGGTGTTTTTATCCAGACAGACGGTGAAAGGTTTGATGTAAAAAGTAAACAAAAAAAAAAGAAAAAAGTCTTTATTTGCACAGCATTCACAGAATGCAGCCCTCGTTGTCGTCGTCGCTGTTTATTTCCTGTGTATTTCTGGAGAGAGAAAAAAGAATAAGCACTACTTCTATACAAATATAAATATATACTGTACATAAAAGAGAAAAAAAAACACCCTGAAGGAATGAATGTCACAAATGTTTAAATTATTCCAAACGTGAGTTTGGCAACCCCCGACCCCCCTGCACCACCCCTCCCCCTCCCTCTTTGGCTCATTATATTTGTGAAGCCCTGACAATGTTGTTATGTTGTTTTCTGTTTGTTTGTTTTTCTTCCTTTTCTTTGCTTTTCTTCTGAATATTGCTCGCACTATCATAGCCATCGTTGTGTGTGCGTGACGCTGACGGTCGAAAATCCTCCTTTTGTATCGACTCACTGAGTGTAACACCAGCTGTAGTTGTCACCGTGTGCGTGTGCGTGTGTGTGTGTGTGTGTGTGTGTGCGTGCGTGTGCAATATAAGCTAAGCTAGAAGCAGCAGCTGTAGTGAGCTTGCATGGCAGAAGAGAAGATATTAATAATAATCTTATGATGATATTAATAATAGTAACACAGCGTGTTGTTTCTGTTATTTGTGCCATGATGAAGCAGCAATAATAAATTTTAAAAAGAAAAAGCTCATCGAGAGGTTTGACAGTATCTGCTGTGTGTGTGTGTGTGTGTGTGTGTGTGTGTGTGTGTGCAGCTCTGTTGTCCCCCCCCACTGCTGGTCGCTTCCTGTTTGTGTGGAAGAGCAAACCAAAAAAAAAAAGAAGGAGAATAAGAACATTGACAAACATTCCAGTTTCCAGTTTTAATCCCCGGATCTAAAAGCAGAAGCGGCTCCTCGTCGCTCTCAGAAACATCGAGTCTTTGTTTCCTTCAGGTTTTTATTTTTTTTGCAATATAAGGATGTTGTGGTATTTCCTGCTGCTCAGCTGTTTCCGAAACGACAAATGAAAAAAACACACCGTCAGTGTTTTTCTTTATAAATTTAGTGGCTTTTTCCATCCAAAGTGAGTGGCAGCGCTGTTCCTACTTTAAAATGGTGCAGACCCGACCGGCTTCTCCTGTGACTGATATTCACACCGGTTTTAGCCCCGTGTGTCTGAAATACTGAGTAAGCCGTCCAGCTTCTTCCGATACTTCTGGAAAACTTGGCGTCTGTTTTGCAGGTCGAACACATCCGCGAGAAAAAGAGTTTGAACTCTTTCCATCTTTGGAAACCTTCTGATTTTTTTGTTTGTTTTTTTGGGGGGGGAGGGTGTTGTAGAAAGTCAGAAACGGGACGCCAGCGGAGGTCTCGACTCTACGTGTTGTTTTTGCTTTAAGCTCCTTCTATCCAGTGCCGTGTCCTGCTTCTCACCCCGACGCCTCGCGCAGTCTCGCCGCACCGAGACGCGGCCGTGCGCATCTGTAAATGTTTTTCTTACTTTGTGAATGCTTTATGTCTGTTGTTCTCTCATAATCATAAAAAAAGAAAAGATGACAAACAAAATACAATCAGAAAAACATTTAACATGCGAAAATAAAAAAAAATGACGCTTGCCACATCACGGCTTTTTGTCTTTTGGGTCTTCTTGACTGATTTTTTTTTTGTTGTTAACGTGTGTAAGGTTTTACTTGGACAAAGTACACAGAAGATGAACCGTCTCCAAGAATGAAATCACAGACTCCCTCTCTGATGGCTGCATGCAACAGAAATGAGTTAGAAACATTAACCGGGTTGTAAAATAGGTTCTTTTAATCTCTTTTCAAAGCTATGGCACCAGTCAGACAGCAACACATTGACCCCCCCCCACTCCCCAAAGTACAACAACCAGCGTATGAACTGAACTTGTGACGCAACTCCAGTCTGAAAAGGATGAAATGCGAGGCCGGCACGGACGCGAGTAAATGCTCTCTTATTAGTCGATCAGAAAAAAACAACAATAAATAGAAAATCCACAGAATCTTATCTTACACGCTAGAATTTTACAGCCGAGCGTCTGCAGTGCATTTTTCTCGGTCTCGCACTCCTTCAGACGGTCGACGGAGGCAAGTCACCGTTTCTAGTCGGTTACAAAAGAATAAAAACGCAGTCACTCCAGTATTACTCCCGTTGCTTGAACTGGCACTTTTCTCTCAATAGCAAACGCAGCTTCAGTTCATTGGCGTCTACGTCAGTGTGTTGGAACGCTCCAGAGGTGAAGCATCAGTCACTGGAGACTTGCAGAGCAGATGGCCGGCCCGCCGCTCCGCATCGCTCAGTGCAAGCCGTCAGTGCATCAGTAGTGTGGCTTCCTGAAGCCTCTGAAAAGAAGCCTCGGGATGATTTGCATATAAAGTCTTTGACATTCCTCAAAGGGCCCGGGTCCGGAACAGGCTCGCCCGACAGTCACGCAGCAAAGTGAAAACTCTTCACCTCGCATCAGTTTTGACAGAATCTGAAGCCCGGGGAGGCTGGAAAAGAGGCTTCCTGCGGTTTCGTCGTCCTTTGCCACCACCTCCGCGTCTCGGCGGGCAGCTGACGCAGACGCTCGGTTGACCGACCAGGAATATTCCTGCAGTACTCGACGGGAGACAAACCTTCCGGGCCAGCAGTCCCCACGTCTCTTCATCCGGTGCAAAGGTTTCCCCCGAAAGTCAGGAGCTTGTCGAAGGAACCCGAGACTTCGGGGTTTTAGCACCAAACAAATGAAACAGCGCCTCAGGAGTCTCTCTCTCTCTCTCTCTCTCTCTCTCTCTCTCTCTCTCTCTCTATCGAGCGATCCACCGTCCACGTGGTTGATTTTCCTTCCCGAGCCTCAGAGCTCAGAGGGAGTCTGCGCCGCAGCAGCAGCAGCAGCAGCAGCGGCAGGCAGCAGCAGCAGCAGCAGCAGCAGCAGCGCACTCCGAGCCGAGGCCCAGTGAGGGTCATAGCGGCTTGTCCACCACCGCCACTCCTGCAAGCACAAACAACAGTTAATGAAAGGAGAGGCAGTCAAGCTGAGGCGTTTTGATTTTTGGACGTTGGAAATTCGACACAAGAGCGAAAAAAATAACAGCCGCTTTTTTGCTCCGTGAGAATTTGCTCCCAGTGCCTAGACTGAAAAAAAAAAAAAACCCAGAAGAAAAGTCATCCTGACCGGCGTAGCTGCGTCCGTTGCTCATGTTGGTGGGGATGAGGCTCCACTTGTCGGCGGCCGGGTTGTAAAACTCCACCGAGGAGAGGTTGCACGAGCCGTCGTCCCCTCCGATCACGTACAGCAGCCCGTTGATGGCGCACACGCCTGGACGAAGGAATCGCATGAGAATTTCAAAGTCAAAACTTTTTACAGAGCAAAAAAAAAAACAAACCAATCCTCCACACACACTGTAGTCCCATCAGCAGCATTAAATCCCAATAAGACCAAAGAGTGGGCGGGACCATCTGACCTGCGTTCCGCCGGCACATGTTCATGTCGCACACCAGCCGCCAGCTGTTGGTCTGCAGGTCGAACACCTCCACGCTCTTCCTCACCAGCGGCCCGTCGTGGCCTCCCGCTGCGTACAGCTGCCCGCCCAGCACGCCCACGCCTGCGCAGGAAACACAGTCATCCCACTGCTCAGTCAATCTGGAGCGCAGCCGCACGGGGGCGCTAACCTGCATCCGGGCGGTGCCATTACAGAGACAGGCCACCGGGTGGGGCTATTTTAACCGAAGGAATTGAGCGCTGGGACTACTGGCTCCCAGTGCGGTGGGGGTGCGGCTCACTGAGTGGCTGTTTGAGCTTCTGATTATTGAAGATTAGGATGAAAAAACGATGACGGTTTTTCGTGGTGAAAAATAATTTTTGGTTTTGTTCAGTAATAAAGTAAAAAAAAAAAACTTTGGACGATTTAGTTTTAAGTTTTAACCTTAACCAGTTATTATCTTTATATTATCTTAATATTAAACACAGCACCTTCAAGTTTCAGTTTGTGCTGGTACCTAAACACTAGCAATTTGAAAACTATGTGTGTGTGTGTGTGTGTGTGTGTGTGTGTGTGTGTGTGTGTGTGTGTGTGTGTGTGTGTGTGTGTGTGTGTACCTGCTCCGCTGCGCCGCGTGCTCATGTCAGCGACGTAACACCACTGATTGGTGGTGGGGTCGTACTCCTCCACGGTGCTGAGGCACTGCCGGGACGCTCCGTCGTAGCCTCCCACTGCGTACAACTTACCTGCACACACACACACACACACACACACACACACACACACACACACACACACACACACACACACACACACACACACACACACACACACACACACACACACACACACACGTGAGCTTTGACTCCCAGGCCTCTAGTCCAGGTGAGTTCCTGCACGCGGCTCCGCCTCCCTCACCGTTGACCACGCCCACGCCCACGCTGCTGCGCCGGGTGTTCATGGCGCCCACATAGATCCACTCGTTGGTTTTGTGGTTGTAGGCTTCCACTGTGGACAAGCCTGGAAGACAGACAGACAGACAGACAGACAGACAGACAGGTTTTAGATCAAGTCTTTACATTCAATTTAAAAAGGGCTTTGGCGATTGCGTTGAACTGCAGGATAACAATTTTCCAGGTCAGGGAGGAGAACCAAAACAGCAACAAAGCATTAAGTGGATCTTTCCCAAAACAGGAGTTTCCCAGAACCTTTTAAGATCCCTAAATCTGCTAAACATTTCATCCAGGGACGAACAGAAAACTGCAATTATTCCCCAGCAGCCACTCCAGCTGTGCGGAAGCTGCGTGAGTGTTTTCCTCCGTACCGATGTTTCCGTTGAATCCTCCCACGGCGTACAGCAGCTCGTCCAGCACGGCGGCGCCCAGCGTGCTGCGCCGCTCCTGCATGCTGGCCGCGGCGCTCCAGCGGTCTCTGGCGCCGTCGTACACGTCCACCGTGCGCTCTCGCAGCGAGCTGTTGAAGCCCCCGACGGCGTAGACCCTGCCGGCCATGGACACCACACCTGCAGCCGCGTGACAACACACACAAGCAAGTTACGGAACTCCACTGGGAACTTTGGGACTTGGACCGAGGCCGCTCGTCCGCTGGTTCGGCTCTGCTTCCATCCCAAACAAACGGGTTTGCACTTCCCGACCACAGGTGAGACTCTCGCCATGCAGGAACTGGTTCAGGAACGCTTTTTTTTAAAATAATAATAATTGCACTATTTTAGAGGTTAATATTATGTATTAATAGTAATTTACCAGCTTCAGTTCAGGTCCAAAGTTTAACTGCAACTTGGATTTAAGGTTTATTGTGTAATAGGTGGAGATTTTCTAAGAAGAAACAGCGACATCAAGTGGTCGCACTTTAGATTGCAGCGCTCTTTCACTTTCGCCTCCTTCAGGGCAGGCAAGGGCAAACTCAGGGGCCAGTTTCCGCTCGTTAAGCTTTTTAGTCCGGCCGCCGAACTTGAAGAAATTATATTTATAGTAAGCAAGTAATAAAACAGCTGTGTTACATCAATTTTTCAGTGTTTAAAGAGTCATTTCAATCAAGAGCTTGATAAAATGGGGCTTCAAAGATAGAAATGTTGTTGTCATGCTTTGTTTTCTCGCATCCCATAATATATTTTTTCCTCCGATGAGGTTGGTCACCTGAACACTCCATCCATCAAAGAGAGACGAGGCAACCAATCGTTGAATAGTTTGCCCGCCCCTCCGTACCTTCCCTCTCCCTAGTTTGCCAGTGAACTACGGTGGCCTGCACACCCAAATCTGGATACCTCCCCTAACTTCTTCTTCGTTGGTTTATTTGAAGACGTGAGCGTTCACCCTAAATACGAAACGGATTGTCCACACAGGCTTCCTTAGAAATAGGGAGGAGCAAGACGGCAGCTACCTGGGAGCAACCTTGTATATTATGTATATTCTAGTATATAAATAAGAGACATTCTAATGGTAGCAAAATCAAATTACTTTTATTGCACTTTGAGTATAAACTTTTATTTCTGTATTTATGGGCTGGATGCTAAGCTTTGACCAATATGAAAATGATATATATATATAAATGGACCTTTGATAGACAGCAAGTGAGAAACTGATCCTCGACCTGCGTGTGGAACAGCGACTCACCTGCCCGGCAGCGTCGAGACGGCAGGTCCGCTACCTGGTACCATCGATCCTCCTGGAAGTCGTAACACTCCACGCTCCGGATGGCCTTGGGAGCCTGGCCGCCCACCACGATCATCACCTGCACGTGTGCGCAGCCACAGTGCGTCAGCGTCACAGCAGCAGCAGCAGCGCGCGTCTTTCTGACTGACTGTGCATTGTGTGTGTGTGTGTGTGTGTGTGTGTTTACTTTAGGGATGCTGATGGGGGTCCGCGGCCGGGTCCGGTCCGTCTTGATGAGGTGCCGCTGGTCGGCCGGCATCAGGTGATACTTCATGGCCTCGATGAGGAAATCCTTGCAGGTGTTGTTGTTCTTGATCAAAGCCTCTTCCTCCACGATCTGAGACAGAAGAAGAGGCTTCAGCACCACGTGTTCAGAAACCACTTTACCAGCAGTCAAGCCCATTACTGGAAACTCACAAACTCTGCTGGACTTTGGTGGCAACTTCCTGTCTTTCTATCTGTGTGTGTGTGTGTGTGCGTGTGTGAACAGTGTTGGCAGCCGCTCTGCAAAACTTCCTTTTACTTTCTGCCTCACTTTGGTCTTTCTGTCTAAACCACCAGCCGCCACTGGCATCCAGTCCGGGCTGTTTGATTTATTTTAATCTCAAATCTTCTGAACATTTTTGCTGTAAAAGTGACGCCTAGATCTGGGAGATTGCGGGCGAGGCGGTCAAAGTCAGTTTCACCTGCACCAGGTAATCTCTGGAGAGAAGAGGAAGTCGGACGTGCTCCATCAGCTTGGGCATGTGCTCCAGACGAGCCGGTTTGTCGTGCTTGATCCAAGAGATCATCGCCTCAAACACCTGGCAGACGCACGGAGAGACGAGACGCGAGAAAACTGGTTAGACGCGGGAAGGTAGCGACGCAGTGTGGCTGCGCGGACAAACATTCGGATTAAATACAGATTATTTTGACGGATATTTTTCCTTTGCACGAAAAACCATTACATCAGAAGTATGTGTCCAAACTTTTGACTGGTCGTGTATATGAGCATTGTTTTTGTTAAATTTGTGTTATTTAATTTGTGAATGCTGCATTTTTTTGCATGTGCAGTTTGAGGGAAAATGTTCCTGGATTTTGAAACTGTGACCTTTTCAAACTGTGACTTCTGAAACGAAACCGCTCTGTCGGCACGACGACAATACCGCATCTACACTGCGGTTACTGTTTACTCGCTGCAGACAGGTGTGCATGTGTTCCACCTTTTCCCAACATTCTGCTACTGCATCTATATGACAAAAATCTACCAAGACAGACAGACAGACAGACAGATAGACAGATAGACAGATGGATAAATAGATAGATGGATAAATAGATAGATACATAGATAGATGGACAGACAGACAGACAGACAGACAGACTTTATTGATCTCCAGGAGAAATTTGAATGTATCTGGAGGGGCGACTGGCGTCTCCGTGGACAGACAGCTGCACGTTGGGAAACCCTAGCTTCCTGCCAAGTGCGTGTGTCTGTGTCTATGTGTGTGTGTGTGTGTGACGGAACCATCCGTCGCCTGGACTGCTCCTGCCGCTCGGACAGCGGGACGAGGCGCAGCTGCTCCCTCGCGCTCTTTCCTGTTGACGTCCTCAGACACGCACGGACGCTCCCCGTCGTCGCTGGGAACGCGGCCGCCGCCAGATGGGCTGACAGGATGCAGGGTGCGCAACACGTGACGCTAATGGAGCTCAAGGCCTTGCAAACGGCCCGAAGTGTATGAATGCGTCGAGGAGGATGTGCGACGTGCGCGACTCGCAAAACACAAATGACGAGAGAGATAAGCGTCGACTGTTATCTCGTCGTCTTTACGCTATAATGTGAAAAGCAGGTACTTTAAGGCTTTTATTAGTTTTACACTTAAAGATTTTGGTGCAATGCCATTAATAGAACAAAATCATCATTAAATGGGTTTTGAAATTTCTTTTTGCTTTTATTTTTGAAAGTTTTTAAGTGACAATGACAATCCCACATTGTAACTTCTTGTTTTGTTTTGGGTTTTTTTGAAAAACTCAGTAGATACACAGAGGTGTGTGTGTGTGTGTGTGTGTGTGTGTGTATTCTCTGACCTTCTCCTCGGTGGAAACAGTGAGTTTGTCGCTCGCGATGAGGCTGCACACCTGCTGCAGAGTCAGACCCAGGAACTCCTCCCCCTGCACCACCTCACAGAAATGCTGCTCTGGGAGACACAAGTAAAAAAAAAAAAAAAAAAACAATAAGAAAAAAATAAATAATACAGTCGGCCGGGCGAGGATTGAGTTGAGTTGAGTTGAGTTGAGTTGAGCGCACGGCGCCGGGGCTCACCGGCGAAGGCGTGGGCCTGGCTGAGGAGCTGCGTGCAGGTGTGCAGGTCGGCGAAGGCCCTGATGCCCAAACAGTTGGTGGAATGCAGCTGAGACTGGAGGAACTCGCAGCAGACCTGCTGCACGTCCATCAGCTGGAGGAGGCTGGCTGCTGCCAGCAGGACCTGCCGTTACAACACGCACACACACAAACACACAAATTTATGCACCGTACTGGATTTTCTTTTCATGGTCAAAGAACATCGGGCGATGCAGCGAGATGTTTTTTGCCTAGGATGACAGGGTAAGGGACGCACATTTCAGACCTACGGAAGCGCATTGCCGCCACCCTAGAAAAAAACAGGACTCTGTGTCCTGTTATGACGTGAAACTATCAAGTTTTTAGGCGATAAACCAGATCACCGGCATCCAACTATATTGAGTTGTAAATCAATAATAAGAGCAGAGAAAAAAAACAGCCAATGACAGAAAAAAATGAGCACGCTTTAACTTTATGCAAACTTTTCATCCCTGCCATAACTTGGCACTTTTACAAGACATGAGCCTTTGTGTTCCCTCTATGATGTAAGTGAATGTGAAGTGATCAGATCAGTCATGTGAGCAAACAAAAAAACAACAAAAACAACAAAAACCGAGCCCTGACGCGTCCCTGGTGTTTATCTTGAACAACATTAACACCGGACAATGACAGATAGACAGTTGGGCAAAGATTCTGTCCTGACTCAATGCAGCGTGCGTTCAGTTCCTGGGTTAAACCCGCTGTGAGGAGCTCTCAGAACTGTTTTCTCCTTCTGTATCCTAGAAGCCTCCTGTTCTCCACAAGTGAAAACAAGGCTGACTGGAAGTCAGATTGGAGCAGTTGTGACACTCACTGAATCACAAACAGCAGCAGAGAGCATGGCCAGCGAGATACACACACACACACACACACACACACACACACACACACACACACACACACACACACACACACACAGTATGCTGGACAGTGAAGCAATCTACCGAACAGCAGTCGACAGTCAAAACACACACACATCAGTTGGGCACCCTGCTAAACAGGAGGAGGATTTCCTGCCTCTCTGCAAGGACGCTTCCTGTTCTAATAATGAGAGGAAGTGTCCTGCCTGGACTGAGATACTGCTGCCCGTAGCCAGACAAACAGGGCTGCGTTCACAAGCCACAGCAATCGCTCTCTGACTTGTCATGAGTAAGGAGCAAAATCTATCTGTTATTCTTCCTTCTTGCCTGTCCTCCTCTAGCAAGTGTCGGCTAAAACACACCGTTCTGGAAACCGGTCCGTTGTGATGTCACAAGGGGGCACCGATTGGATATTTCGCCCTCTGAAATCACCTTGTTTTGCATGAACGGTCCACTAAAGCATAAGCAGGAAACTAAAACCTGGCCTTTGTCGTCGAGGCTGCAGGCAGATCTGGCAAACACAGAAAAGCAAAACGCGCCCGCGCTCACCTGGACGTTGTCCTCCGTGACCTCGATCTCAGCCGTGTAGATGTAGTCCACCAGTTTCCGCAGAGTCAGCCCGTCCACCTCCCTGATCTCCACCTGCTGGGCTTTGCTCTCACTCATATCACCTGCGGCAGACGTGAGTGTCGTCCGTGAGAGTGAACCACCATGATAAAGCTAACAACTGTGCGAGCGTCTGCCTGTACCTGTGAACATGGCACAAAAGTAGGGGCTACAGGAAGCCAGCACCACCCTGTGTGCGGGCACTTTCACGTTTCCCGCCACCAGCTGGACGTCACACAGCATCTTTTTACTGGAGCCGGGGGTGAAAAAAATGACATCTTTCAGTTTGGACAAAACAACCAATATTTGAATTTACAAATCTAGGCTGCAATGAAAAATAATATATAATCATGATTTCTCTGCAAATGTTGCTAGCCTTAAAATGAGAACCGGAAGAACAATGTTGAACGCTTTAATTTTGCAGCTATTTGAAGTGAAGTGGTCAGTGACACACCTCCTCAGGTCGTTCATCAGCTGGAAGGCCTTCCTCATGTGCGTCTGGTTGACAGTTCGCATCCCTCCGTTGGCCGTGTCCTCCTCCGCATCCCTGACACAGTTTGGATGTGCCGAGGCTGGTGAGGCCACCAGACTGGTGAGAGACGACGGGTGATGCAGCCATTATTTTAGATGCCAAAATCAGTCTTTTACCAAGTCAGTGTCCTTAATTAGTATTTAACAATCCGAGTATTAAAATGTTAATTAATGAAAAAAAGAACAGATAAAATTACCTTTTTTTGTGACAGTTACACATAATAAATTGTATGTTTCTGAACACAATACAACATGCAACGTCCACAATGTAAAATAAAGCTCAAAAACCCAAATGTCCACGGTTGTTTGTCCAACTAAAGGGGCAAAAGAAATGCACCGAATGTTGACAAGCAGGTACTTTAAGGCTTCTTTGTAAGAAATTTAACCAGCTGACACCTGACCAGATATCTGACAGCTGGCGGAGAAAGACAAAGATTTGACCCCACAGTTGGAGCAACTAGACTTGTAAATTATTGTTTGGGATATGATGACCATCAACAAAGGCTCGATCAAATGGAAACACAGCTTTAAAACGTTTTGAAACGATGGTTTATGAGACCTTTACACAAATGTTCTATGAATATGCAACATTTATTGAACTAAATGGTTGTTTAAATGGGACAGTTAAAAGAAAACACTAACATTCTTTCAAATTTGATCTCGAAAGCAAATGTTTGTTATGGGTTTGACTGTGTTGAAGAAGCCGCCTGGCTAGCACTTAGCATTGCTAACACATTTCATGGCTTACTGATCTACTATTAGTCACAACCGCGTCCCTTAAGTTAAGTCAGCAGTGTGGGGAACCATTATATACGCGGTCTACCGTTTACAAGAATGTGTCTTGTGACAGACGTCAGATGTTGACGCGCTAATTCGGGAGTTTGGCAAGCAACTTTACAGACGCCGCTAGGCAACCAGCGATGCTAAGCTCACTGGACGGAGCTAACTAGTCCACAAAGCCCAAGCTGGTGCGCTTGTAGCAGCGAAACACTGTGTGGCTTGTGGCCGCGGGATCATGTGGGGTGAGACGCTATCAGACAGATGCAGGGACAGCGTGAAGCTGTGCAAAAAATAATCCCCATCGCTCAGAACTACTCACCCTAGCGACACACCGTCCATCCTCACGGAGTCAGACGCCACAGCGGGCAGTAGCCGCCGCGCACACCGCCGCACAAAGATCCTGTGGTGGCTAGATGACTCACTCAGCCGTTTAGCAAACAGGAACCGATTTGTGCACAATCTCGTGTTATGGAATAGGAAAAACTTCTACTTTGTAATAAGGATTTTTTTTTTTTTAATGGCCCCTTAATTCAACAAGCAAATATTTAAATGCAGTATATTATGTCTGTGAAGGGCTAAGTTGAAGCTGCTTCAAGATCTCTTTGATACAGGTTGATGTAGCTTTGATGCAAGAAAGTTGCTAACTTGCAATATATACAGGTACTACCCGAAAAAATATCAAGTAAAAGTTGTTTTATTTTGGCAATTTAACATAAAAGATGAAACCAACAAATTTTATTGAGCCATTACACGCAAATTAACATATCTGAAGCAGTTCCTTGTTGTAATTTTGCTGATTAAGATTTTCAGCTTATTAAAACCACAAACTCACAAACTAATTTTCTGAGTTTTTGAATTTGAGTTTTTTTTTAAGCTGCAAAACCTGATCAGCAAAATCCAAAAAAATAAAAACTTTAAATATATTGATTTGCATATTATTCGTGTATATGTCAAATTCACCTTTTAAGTTGAATTGCAGAAATACAACAACCTTTTCAGGATATTCTAATATTCTGGGTAGTACCTGTATACACACACACACACACACACACACACACACACACACAATACGAAATTTTGTAGCAAAGAAAACATTGATAAATAACTCTAAATGTCCTATATGAAGGGTGGCTATTTTGAAGAAATTACAATATGAATTGTTTTTGAGTTATGTCACACTTTTTGTTTACTACATAATAATAATACTTTGTTTACTACATAATACCATGTGTTTCACTCATTCATTTATTGTGTTTGATCCCTTAAGTGAGAATCTATGTAAATAGTCATTAAAATGAAAGAAAAATTATAAAATAAGAGGGTGTACCCAAACCAGTGAATTAAATTAATTTGATCTGTCTACCAGTAATGACTCATTGAGTTGTTATGGGAGGATGACACCCCTGGCACTGGTCCTTTTGTGAGAATCCCTCAACAACCTGAAGAGCATTAAAAGGCAGCACTTCATCAACACCTCTCGCATGGCTATTTGGATGAAGGTCCTGTTGGTCCGGATGAAGGTCGATAGACCAAAACAGTGACCCAATGAACAGCAGAACTTTAACATGAGCGCAGGAGCACTTGTGATATTTTTTTTATTCTTTGCAGCATTAAGATAAGGTCCCTAAATATTCCAAAAAAAAGAAAAGAAAAAAAAGGCAAATGTACCAGAGACCATAGGGACGATGTTGTTTGAAGGTGCCAAGATGGAGCAGGTTCTGGACAAGGTATCGCAAGGTGACTGGCAGGCAACCAAAGTTGTAGTCCTTTATCAAGCCATACAAATACACTATTCTGATGACAGAAGTTTAAAGATGGCCAGTAAGTTTATAGTATTACTATATTTTAAATGTGAGGCTGTTAAGATAAAAAATGAAACAGCATAACTTTGCTTCATGGTAACAAGTATCTGTCTCCCGAAAAGTTTTAAGGTCATATTGTGAAAGAAGCTTAGTGATGAGAGTAAATTCAAACAAGTCATATCATTCTGCAATAAAGTTGCCATATTACAGCACTCATTTATTTATCTGTGACAATTGCAGAAAAACCTGACTGACTGAATGTTTAACATTTAACTGGTCATTTGATAAACGCTGACAACAGGTCACCCTTCACCAGTTAAAAAATAAAAATAAAATAAAATTCCATGTTTGTCCATGTTGTCGATGTTTTATGTTTTTGCATTTTACCATCATTCCCTGCTGTTGAAAACAAATAGTTGGGATTGTGACTTCAAGATCTTAAATACCCAAATTATGTGACGTATAAGCAAAAGAGAAAAATAAAGCACTAACTGAGATGCTATTTTGCCACTAAAAAGTAGTGTGGATTACAAACACTAGAAATAGGTTTGTTATTATATTGTTTAACCAAATTTGTTTGTACCTGTTCTAAATTCTTGAGGAGCAGCTGAATGAAATCCAACCACTGACGTAACTTATTGTGGTAACACAAACGCGTTCAAGCAGTCACCTGAAGATCAAGCCTCCCGGTGATAGTGATTGCTCAATCAGATTTTTCCACCAATTAAACACTTCCTGCTACGAAATGGCCGTTGAACTTGGAACCCGACAACTCGATGGTTCTGCTTCCTCCTAGTGGTCGCTACGTAGAACTGAATGAGATGTACCGACACGATTGAGACGTCGAGATCAGGGTTAAGTTTCCATACATTAAAAACTTTAATAAAAGCAGAACATAGGGGGTGAACTGAAGACACTTATTTCTTGAACAGTTTTAATAGTTTAAAAACCTGTGATTGGACGACAACGTGGAAAAGAAAAAATGTTACAAAACAAAAAACACGACAGTACTCCTGAAATGCGCACCGTCACGCAGATTTTTAGATCAATAAACTCAAGCAATCAAGTCCCGTGCTGCCCAAACACACTGCCACCAACTGCACTGAAAACCCTGAGTTCATGAGGGAGGGAAAAATAAAACAAAAAACAAAACAGACGTATCCGGCTGGTTTGCAAGAAAGAGTCCAACTCAAGCCGAGTCGAGAAGCAGTTGACTGACATCAATTACAGATTTACACGTGGTTATTAAAGCAGTCTTTTCCCAAATAACGAGAGGGAGGAAAGAAGGTACATTTTTAATCATTCACCATTCTTTGTAGATAAATGTGTGGAATAGGAAGGGGGAGAAAATGGGGTCCACATGGATGGAGGGGGCCGGGATCTCGAAACAGTTTCATTCATTCTTTGTTAGAGAAATGGCCACTTTCCCTTTGCTGATCCCTTCGCCTCCTTCTCGGATCGCTTGCTGTCTAACGTGTGAGTGTGTGTGAGTGAATTCAAGTTCAACTTTTGAATCAGAACTGTCCCCATGAACATTTCACAAAAAAATATAAACTTGAAGGGGTCGCTAGTATTCACCGTATGCGGCGCCGCCGCCGCCACCACCACGACTATAACCGCCTCTGCTGTATGGAGTCCCGCTCCTGTACGAGTAGCCGCCGCTCCCCTTCATTGCACCATAACTTGAGTTTTGCTGTCCGTAGCCGTCCCCAAACTCCCCGCCGTTGCTGTAGCCGCCCCCCATCTGGTTGTCGTATTCGTTGTATCCGCCGCCGTAGCCCCCGTACCCGCCGCCGCCGCCGTTGTAGCCGCCGCCATAGCCGTAGCCGCCTCCGTAATTGCCGCCATAACCTCCTCCGTAGCCGCCGCCGCCGCCACCGTAGCCTCCACCTCCTCTCCCACCTCCGTAGCCGTGCATCGGTCTTCCGCGACCCCTGCCGCCGCCTCCTCGCTGGGTGGCGGAGATCTCCTGCTTGCTCAGAGCCTTCTTCACCTCCACTTTGTTGCCGTCGATCGTGTGGTACCTGGTGAGCACCGCTTTGGTGGCGGAGTCCGTGTCGTCAAAGAAGACAAAGCCGAAGCCTCGCTTCTTGCCCGTCAGCTTGTCGGAGATGATCTCGGCCTTCTCCACCGTGCCGAACTGCGAGAAGTACTCGATCAGGTTCTCCGCCTCAACGTGGTCCTTCACGCCGCCGACGAAGATCTTCTTCACGTTGGCGTGGATGTCCGGGTTGTGGGCCTCCTCCCGCGAAATGGCCCGCTTCACTTCCACTTCGTGGCCTTCGACAACATGTGGTATCGCCGCCATTGCTGCTTTGGCCTCCTCCGGCGTAGAGTAGGTTATAAAGCCGAAACAGCGAGAGCGACCTTGCGGATGCATGACCACGACGCACTCGTCGAGGGCGCCGAACTGCTCGAAGTGGTTGCGCAGTCCATCTTCCGTGGTCTCTACGTTGAGCCCGCCGACAAAGAGCTTGTTCTGAGCAGTGGACGACATGGTTGAATTTCCTCCGCAGACAGTGTGTTAACACTGCCTTTCTTCTTCAATGAACAACGTCAGGGCGGGCCATTTGACTGGTTCGCTCTCGTAAGACGCCGCTGCCGCTGATTGGTCCGTCTTTGAAAAATCGTCAGACTCTCGGCTGGCTAGCCAATCAATGCGCTGTTGCCTTCAGGTGGTATAGGACACAGCAAAATCCCACCCTAGAATTCGCGGGGATTTCAACCAATGGTTCGTTTACTTGAAGGCACACATAAAGGTAGAGGAATAAAGCAGCGTTCCTGTGTATTAGCGGGATCACAATGAATGCCGTGTGCAGGCAGCAATGAGTTAAAAAAAAAATGTTAAGTGCTATATTACTTGATTGTCCGAGTCAACGATCTGAGCAAACATAAGACCATGCTTAAAACCTCGAACAATCTGGCGATATACGTTTTCGTGTGTCTTTGAACGTAACTCGGCAGACATCTTGATATTTCATTGCAGGAACTCAAGGCGAATTGATTACAGCCAGAGACTTGTGCTGCTGTTGTAATTACTGACAGAGCTACACGCCAATATCAGCTCAATATTGCAAGTATTCCTCAATTGCTTTTTGTATTAAAACAGAAATTTGTACATCCTGTACTTGGGGTTAAATGGCAATCCAATTTTTGTTTTGTTTTACACTACTGCATCAGAGTAATTCCTGTTCACAATAGTCTGTGTGCGTGACTAATTTTGAATGCATTTGTTGGTACATTCACCTTCATACTGTGTTTTAACCACTTTTAGAGACCATTTTCAATTTTCATTTGAATACACAAAATAGTCAATCATTTCACTACTCTTACATGCAACAGCACCAGTGCCTACCTGACTGCCCAACCTTTCATCAGGGGAGACGTACAAACATGCCATAACCAATATAAAATACACAAAACACATCACCGAGTATAAAAAAAATAATTTATTGTAGATGCATATAATCACAAAAATATTTTCCTGTAGAATGGTCCATAATCGCCAAGACACGATATAACCTATGAAAGGTAAAGAGAAATTACAGTTTTAAAATCCAATAGCATGCCAGGTATACACAGCAAAGCCCTTCTGTTGTCTCTTGATACAGCAGGGAACAAGACAGGACTTTGGCTGCGTTCAAACTGCAGGTATATCTGATTTTTGGGGCCGACTGTCCACACCGTTTTTAGCAAGTGTCCAAATGGGGTCTGGCTCTGTTCAGACTGGGCAACATTATTGACCCATCTGACAGGTTGCAAGAGCAACAGTGTCGGAGCGGAGGCATCGTCCAGTGCGTGTAGTGTGCGACGTGATATAATTGCGACAGCATTACTTGTTGCGATCGTTGCATTACGTGCCCTGGAGTTTTGCTTGAATGGAGCTATCTCCCCAATGACTGAGGAGGCAATAGTTTCTTCCTCTGTCCAGGGACAGAGGTAGACTTTGCTCCAAAAGTCTGGTCTGATGCATTGGGTCTTGCGTCGCGTAGAGTGACGTCACGGACAGTCAAAACCGATCGGTGTGTTTGGAACTGTTCAGACTGCGATGCATCCGTCCACATGCGATCTGAAACTACCTCCCGAATGTGGTTTCAATCTGTCTTGCAAAAATTGGATTTCATGTGGTTTGCGACTGTTCAGACTACAAAAGAGCCATCCAGTTTCAATCTGGATGGGCTAAAAATCGGATTTTGGCTGGCAGTCTGAACAAGGCCTTTGTGTCCTCTGGTAAATTGTAAATTGCTTTACTTTGGACTACAGATAATGTTCAACACCAATCACAGAAAGAAAATTGAGGGACCAGAAATAAATGCCAGAAACAAAACATAATATTTCTCCCCTTCATAATATTGTTTGAAAAAGTTTTCCTTTCTGCCAGCTCTTGACTAGCAAAGACAGGTCTACTCGTGTGCAGGTTATTTAGATATTCTGGAACACCAAAGAGAACCACCACAAACTGAGTTCACAAGAATTCAAGATAAATCAGGATATACGTTTTCCTTGCTGTCAGCTCTTTGTCTAGCAGACAGGTCTAGTAGTACACAGATGTCCTGTAACACAAAAGAAACCACAAGCTGAAATTACATAATATTAAAGTTCACCTGAGAGGAGATGGCACACTCTCTCTCTCTGGACCCCACAACTGGCACCCAGAAACAGCCTTTCATGATCAGGGCTGTGGGCGTAGCAACCTGGACAGGAGGAAATAGAGAGAATGAGAAACATGAACATTACACATATGGATTAGCTTTGTTTTGTTTTTGTTCTTTTGAGGGGGTGGGGAGGGGTCCTTTTTTAAAATGAATGAACAATTGTGGGTCCCATCCCACCCACATAATTAGGTATCCCACCCATCTCATTTTTTTTAAGCTTAGCTATGCAAGTTGGATTGAGCGATGAGCAGTATTAAGTTGCTTTTGATATTGAATGATGACATGAGTGCACCAACTCATGATATATTCCATACAAGGATAACCAACACAGAGTGAAGACAGGTTGATTTACATACCTAGTTTGCTGGATGTGGATATCCTAAAGTGATATTTCAGACTCCTATCACAATCGACCCCAGGTAATCAACAGTCCTGCTGTAGCCTAAAACAAACTGCTACGGCTATTTTGGCTGGAATAGCCTACTGGAATACAAGTAAGAACACCTAAATGTAGGAATAATCAAAGAAATATCAGAGCCCTCATGTTCACATACTGTTAATGTAATAAATATGTAAAAAGAAAAATAGAAATATAAAATTTAGCAATATCTAGAAAGCACAGCAAGTTCAAACCCTACAAAGCCTACATGCATTGGCTGTGGGTTGACTACAACCATATGTTAACCATTTCACCCACCTGAGTGCAAGGGTGTAAATGCGATGCCAAGTAACTAAAGGCGATGTCACTTATAAAAACCTGTGGATAAACTCGAGGAAGCCTGGTTAAATAAGTAAAATAACTAAGCTAAGTTGTATAACGTTTTATTTAAAATCAACATACATAATATCAGGGTGTTTGAACAGTGGGGTTTGTTCTGCAGACAAGTATGTGTACAATATACATAAGATATTTGCTACAAATGAAATGAACTTAACAATATAATGGAAACTATTACTATGCGTGAGGAGAAGTGTAACACAATGCGAGGAGGGAAAGGGGCACCGGACATAGTATGTTCCGGCGTTGCTTGGTGTCCAGAATTTTACAAAGCTAGACAACTATGGAGTCCAAGGGGGGGGGAAGAAAAAAACACCACATAACATGCGTTTCTCATCCTCATACATTGAACCACATTAAACTTGAAACAAAATAGGTTGCTTAAAAAAATAAGGATAAATTTGCAGCAAAATATTCCTACACCGAAATCGAACGCAAATAAAGGAAATGTTCTAAACGACAGCTACACGCTAAATAGCGTGCTGACATAAAAAAGAAAGACCAAGAATTTTTTTTGTTGTTTCCTAATTCTTCGTTTTAAACGTGTCCTAATGCAACGGCAAGCACCGTTCTGAGCAGGTTTTCTAGGAAGCGACCTTCCTACCTGTGAGGGTTTTGAGGTCTTCGTTTTGATTTGGGGGGAGGGGATCTCTGTATCTCTGCCGTTGTTGGTTTTCGCGGCAGACGCCCCACTACTCAATTTAGGCCGAGCGTTCAAATCCTGGCTGGAGGTAATCTGTGGCATGGGGGTGGTGGTGGTGGTGGTAGGAGTCGACCTTCAGTTGTACAGTGTGGTTTTAATAGCCGCCGCCATAGCCTCCCCTCTGGTATCCGCCGCCGCCACCGCCGCCGCCTCTGGGGTAGGGTCCTCCGCTCCTTTGGCCGAAGGGCTGTCCCTTCATGGGGCCATAACTAGAGGAGTGCTGGCCATAACCACCGCCGAAGTCGTTGTAGCCGTTCCCGCCTCCGTAACCACCCTGGTCACCGTAGCCACCTCCATAGGGTCCTCCGTATCCCCCATAGCCGCCGCCTCCGCCGCAGTTGTAGCCTCCGCCATTTCCATAGCCGTAGTTTCCGCCGTAGTCCCTGCTGCCGTAGCCATTTTGATTCCCCCTGCCCCGGCCCGGCCGGCCCCTCGGTGCCATACCGTTTCTGCTGGCTGCCTGCAGCTCCTGCTTTGTGAGAGCCTTTTTAACTTCCACCTTGTGTCCTTTGACGGTGTGGAACTTGATAACGACCGCCTTGTCGGCTGCGTCGTGGTCGGTGAAGTAAACAAAGCCGAAGCCCCTCTTCTTCCCAGTCTCCTTCTCGGATATGACTTCGACCTTCTCGATTTGGCCATACTGGTTGAAGTACTCGTTCAGGTGCTCCTCTTCGATGTCGTCTTTCAGGCCACCGACGAAAATCTTCTTGACTTTAGCGAGGGCTTCTGGCCTGTTGGCGTCTTCCCTCGCCACCGCTCGCTTCACCTCCACGGCGTTGCCGTCGACGTTGTGCGGCCTGGCAGCCATGGCTGCGTCGGCCTCCTCCTGTGTGGAGTAGGTGACAAAGCCGAAGCAGCGGGACCGCTGCAGCTGCTTGTTCACGACGACCACGCAGTCGGTGAGCGAACCGAACTGCTGAAAATGCGCGCGGAGACCTTCGTCGTCCGTCTCCACGTTGAGTCCCCCGACGAAAAGCTTGCAAAGCTGGTCAGTCATCTTTTTTGGCTGATAATACAGAAGTGACGCTGAAACGGGTACTGCTTCTCTCAAAATGGCGCAGTAGAATAAACGCAGCTGGTCTTATAACGGTACTATGTGACGTCAAGGGGCGTTGCTTGAAACTCAGAAACGCCTTGTCGTTGCCTTGTGTTTCCGCTCTCCTGTTGAGAATTGATAGCAAATGCAAGCTCGAAGCTCCACTTTTAAGGATTTTGAGCGGCTTTTTAAAGTACTGTTCACGTGAATAGTAACGGTAGAAGGTTAACAAAGTGAGGGGGAAAATGGCGACACCAGACTATATAGTCTTTCGCAGGTTCTTTAATCTGCTCACAGTTCTGTTTGGAACAAATCAAAGTGAACTCCAAGGAACAAAGACTTGGCATTCCGCGAACAGAACTTTTCAGTTCCGCGTAATTCGTCACTGTTCGTTTCTTTGGTGTACGCTTTTCATTAACGCCATTAATATTGGCGTCGGGCTTTGCACATAACCGCGAGTCTAAGCTAATTACATAGAGTCGAAATGTTGATAGACAGCCGTTTGCCAGTTCACTTTTCGCTAACCATGTTCTACTTTGCATTTATAGGTACTATGGTTATCTTCAGTAATGTTGCATGTCTGGGAAAACATGACAATTAAATATGTAAGAGGGGAAACCACGATTGTTTGGGCATTCTAGCCAATAGTCAAGTGTTTTATGAATTTCTGAAAGAATTAAAAAATCTTGGAGGGAAAAAAAAAACAAGACATCAGAATAATCACTGAAAATAATTGTTAGTTTATTACACCCCAGCCACCCCCCCAAAAAAAAAAAAAAAAAACTCTTAAGGAAACACACACAAGTTTTTGCTGAGGCTCCATCAATGTACCTCTAAAAGTACAATGATAGCTCACAAAGCCAATGAAACCCAAACCCTGTTAGATAACAAAAGACAACGCCCTCTCAGCTTTTCCTCACCCAACCCAAGAATGCCTGAATGGTGATCTTTAACTTAGAAAGGGTGTGATTTCAGGTTAATTTCCATATTAAAAGGATTGTGAAACTTCAGAGATCATGATGAAGGACCTGCAGAGCAAGAGAGACGTCAACAAAAGAGAGTAAAATCAGAGTTTGATCAAATCTTTGTAGATCATATTGCTAATGAGGGCAATCCCTTTCACTATTTCTACCAACAAACACATGGGTCTATCATTACAACTACTGTTCCATATCACATATGGACACAAATGAGACTTTTGGTTCAACAAATCATTGGAAGAAATAATTTACTGAAAACTGTAATCTGAAAAAAAGTTTTTTTTGTTGTTGTTTAAATCATGTGTTCAACAATTTCAGGGCTTGTTTGTGCTTATCAATGAATAATGCAGCAGCAGCTGTCTCCGGGAATTTTTCAGTTTTGAGGATGCATTATCAAAAACACGAAAAGCATATTTTAAAACAACCAAAATGATTTGTCTCAATGTTTGCACCTAAACAGACTAAGTGTTAAGAACATGTGGTTCTTAAGACAGTCTGGTGCAGGTTTTCTTTCTTCCTCTTAGTGGAGGCATGTGCTCGGACATGCAAGGTCAAGACAGTTTAAATTATTTTCTGCTTTGGAAATTCAGGAGTAGTAGTTCAGTAAACAGCTTTAAAAAGTAAAAATGGAAGCAATTATATATCAGTTGTAGAAAAAAGTTACTGAGCTCACTTAAAAATAAGGAACTGGTTGAAGAAAACTAAAAATTGCAAATCACACTCAAAAGATAACATGTTTGAATATTTCACTATGGTAGTAAATACAACATAATGAATATTACCATGTCTTTAAAATGGTCTTTCTCAGAAAGTTGCATTGTACAGTCAGTAAGTTTGAGGTTACTGTATCAGATTAGCCCCAAAATGGACTTCATTTTCACGCAATCATCACTGCTCAACTGTAATTTGAATTTGAGAAATTTAGACCAATAACATCCCATGAATGAAGCATGTGTACAGTTTAAATTACACATTTTAAACGTATCCCTTCTTAATCCATGCAAACACATGGTGGCCAACTGTCGCCACGATGTATGTCACATGATTAGACGTAACCATGAGGCTACAAAATCCGCTGTTTTGGGACAAAGTCAAAATTTCACACTGACCTGGTAAGTAGAGTTAACAGTCCTGCTATATTTTAGCAAAACCAAAAAAGACCACTAAAGGACAAAGCAACCTCAAGTGTTTATTTGATGTGGTAAAATCAAACATCTAGCATTTTTTCCTCCACCACTCTTCTCACTGTCATCTCTACTCTTCAGGGTGAGTGCCTGTAAAATAATGTCACGTCATGACAGTCATTGTAGTTGAAGGAATCAAATTTAAAGGACTTCCAGGTTGACCAGCCACATTGAAATCAGTCTGAAAGAAGAACCAGCAGCCTTGAGTTGATCGTGTGTCACAGGTTGACATATTGGGTGTAACTGGAGGGGGAGGGGCACGGGATTACAGCTCCACATTTGGCTCTGAAGGAGCCAGAGCGCAGCCGAGGGGATGACAGCCCATCGTCGATCGTTTTAATATTCAGCTGGGGTTGATCCGAGTGATCACATGATGTAGACCTTCTCCGCCTGAGAGAAACTGAAAATTTCTTTGGTTCTGGGACACACCACTTTGTCATCCTGGCGGATGGACAGAAGAGACTGGGGAAGATGAAGAGTGAGACGATTAGAATTCAATGTGATACTTGCAATACAAAATCGATGTAGGTAATCTATGTCTTGCCCTCACATTGTAGCCATAGACATATCCATTGGGAAGCATCATGGGGGGGTTGTTTTCATTCATAACCTCTCCGGAGATCTTGCACACTAGCCTAGAGTTGGCACAGTGTGCCATGGGAAGCGGCTGGGCCAACTTGTTGAGGGATTTACTACACACTGGGCAGTCTGGGTTCTTAGAGGTGCCGTCCTCCTTGTAGCATTGACTGAAACAAGCCAGGGGTTAAGGAAACAACCAGTCTGATTGTTGGTCTTACGAGTGGTAATTGATTTGATTGCAACAAGTGGGTTAGGGTTAGGGTTAGGGTCATTTCAATTTCTGCCAAGGCAGCATGGTAGGATACGGTGTCTTTATAGCAGAAAGACCAGCCTGCAGGGTTATAGTAAACACAGAGTTGTTCCCCAGCTGGTGCAGCCTGTAGTTGTCGTATCGGAACTGCTGGATCAGCATCTTCCAGCGGTCTGGATCCAAAAGATCCTGAGAACAGAAAGGGAGAAGACGCTCAACACCAATTATACCAACACCGATTTAAAGTGGGACTTTAGTCAAAAACGTGTGGCATTTCAAATATAACTGAGCAAGGCAGAACTACTCTTGACCAAGTCTGTTGTGCATTGCTTACTCACAGTGTTTCCCTTGTAACTGTCAGTGAACTCGGCCTTTCCTTTTGCCAGACTTGGTGTAAATGTAATTGAGGCATTTGGTCTAGGTTTTTGTTTTTATGAGAAAATTGTGATTTTTTTTCAGGAGAATATTGACAGGGTAGGTCTTCTGCCCTTAAAATCATCTTGCACATTGTAACTTTTGGCTGGTGACAATTTATTATAATCTGTAAGGCACAGGCACTTTTTATGCCGGACTATTGGCGCCACCTTGTGGCCACAAACAGGCACCTTGCAATCTACAGACAAAAAAGGGATTTTGCTACACAATAATATCCAGTCTAAGAAAGAGCCCTTACCTTGTATGGGGAGATATGTGTATCTGATGGGAAGGCGAGCATGCCCATCACCTGCCGGACCTCATCCAACTGTCCACCCTCTGCCTGGCTGAAGTGCTTCCTTGCATGTCTGGTTCACAGAGAGGTAACATTATAAATATTAACACACATAAAAACAAAGTCCAATACCATTTGACAGGCTGAAAAGAAGCATACTGCAACATTTGCAGATGCAGACATGGCTTCTCGTTCTCCATTTATGGTTTTCTGTGTGTGTGTGTGTGTGTGTGTTAAAGTGCTGTACCTGACGGCATCCATGCGTTTATTTTGTCTGATGAGTTCAATAAACTCCTGGATTCTAAGACTGAACTCGAGACAACTCTAGAAGACAAGCAGACAAAACACACACACATTAAATCAGATACATATTCAAAACTTTTCTTCTGGAATCTTCAACACAGATGGGTAACACGAAAACTTCAAAAACCTGGAGCTGCCGAGGGTCAATGTGGTTTTAAGGAACTAGATGTAAAAACATGTTTGACTGCAGTGGCTGTGGCCATTTTACAAAAGAGGATTAAAGTAGGCCGGGTGGCTCATCATATCTCGGTATGCAGCTTCAGGAAATCTGTGAGGCCTTAAAAACTAAACCTTTCCTGATAAAAAAAGTGCGTCTGCTAAAAATGGGATACCTTCATCTTCCGGAGGCGAGATTTGTTGTCATGGCACCAGGCAAGGCACGTAGCTGTCTCCTGCCTCTCCAGAGACTCCTCTACCTCCTTAGCTGTGAGGAACATCTCAATGTTCACAAGGTCCTAAAACACACAGGGACAAAAAAAAAAAAAAAAAATCACAATCAGCAGATTAACAATGAAAGAATGCTCTTTGTTAATCATTAGAAATGCGGAATACTGTGCGATCAGACTCCAAAAAGATGAAGGCACCTCTATGCCGCTCTGTCTGGCCAGTTTTACAGCCGTGTTGTAGTAGCCGCAGCGCAGGAGGTGCTCCACCATCATGCGGTCCATGCGTTTCTTCTTCCACAGGTTGACCGAGGCTGGCTGGTCGCTGCTGTGCTCCTTCAAGTGCTCGATGCGACGCTTGCACAATTTGGCACTTTCATCTTCTGCTTGGATGGACTCTGCAGCCTGTAGTTCACACACACACAACACACACGACACACACACACACACAGGTCATAAATACCGTACATTGGATAAGAGATGAAAAATATACGATGCTTTCAGGACACTCCAGGTTGTGTCTGAGTGAGAAGCACCAAACATATTTCAACATCTAATATTCAATAACAGTACACAAATATATAATGAAAATGGGATTTAGACGCTGGCCAACAACACAGTGTGCGGACAAAGAGGACAAAAGAAGTGCACGTTTTAATCACATGGTGTTGGCCTTAATGGTGGAACTGGCAAGCCTGCACCGCTTTGGTGGGAGAAAAACAATCCAGTGAGGCCATGGTTGTTAAAATGGGAAACTGCAACCACAGTGATCTAATTTTCAACAAGCGAGCCTAATACGACTGTTTAACAGCTGCCTCGTGCTGAAAGATCTCTGCCATGAAGACATTCTGCTTGGGTGAGTGTGTGTATACGTCACCCACCTTCCTCTTTAGGGCGCTGAGTTTCTCCACCACTCCATCCAGCAGTGACACCACAGAGTCGACCACTGGGAAGCTGCTCAGCGTCTTTTCCAGCTCTGCGACAACCATCGTCACGTGACTCGTCTCCCGGTCAATGTTCTTCTGAGCTGCCCTGAAACGTTTGTTCAGAGTCTCATAGGGTACCTAGGACCACAAAGTAGACGGTCCGGTTAAACTTGAACAAGAGGAGTTGCAGTGAAGGGATCATTACTTGTGTCACTCTACCGAATGAGACTTCAGTTTGTTCACACAGACATAATCCAGAAAAAAATCAATATATTCGTTTATTGGTTTTCACTAAATGGGTAAAATAGAAATTACCTTGAGAAACACAGAACAAAAACAGTTTCTATTATATCTTGCTGCTGTGTTTTCTTTGCCATTACTGCTTGTAACACAAGTACAACCACTGATAACATTATTTTAAGAGATAAGTTGTCAAAATAAAGCTACAGCGTGACAGATCACAGGCCAGTGTAGAGCATCTTTACAGGCAACAGTGGTACATGTGGTTTTTGAGCGTCTGCACAGTCATCTAATTCTCGGGTTGGTAACATTTATTAAATTATATATTATATTTTAGTATTTACTACAAGTACTATTGCCATGTATTATTCTTCTTGCGTGTGTCCAAAGATCAAGCAGCCAAAATTATTGCCATATTCAAATGTACAAACATGGCAAGAATGCACTACATAAAAAACATTTCAAACTTAAATCTGAATGTGTTTGGAATGGGTTGGAACGCAAAAACATAACAATTGAAAACATGTTCTTTTAATAAATGCACAAGTTTTTATGAAAGAAGGTCTGTTCCTCGGCTCGAGTCCATTACCAGTGGCATTTTCCTCTACTACATTGCTCAGCATAGAACTATGACTGTCTTCAATATGACTGACTAGAGAAAAATCTATTTTCTGAGTTACTAATTTTGCTGAAGAGTAATTGAATCCACTCAAACACATTTAGAGACAAAGTACTTGAACATGTTCAGTCGTGTGGCATAACATGGAATGCTTTACTGGAATGACATGTCAATATTAGATTACAGATCTAATTAAAGATGAGAATGCCCCCGATTCAGTTCACACGTGTAGCCAAATATTCAAGAGTCTTCTCTTGGCAAAAACAGAGAGCTCATTCTTTGACTGCTGCATGAAAGGGTAAATATGGAAAGAATTTATGTCGGCCTACACAACATGTTACCCCTCGGGGTGACAGCGAGACTCGGTGTACTTGTACATATTTGGGTCTTATGAAGAATCGCTGACTATCGTGTCATCACGGTGTAATGAGCCTACTAACTGATAGTGTCACTCAAATTTGCACAATAAAAAAGCAAGCTAGAGTGCTACATCAAGATTTTAAATACATATATTTTTAACAATCCAAAACATTCTATGAACAATATCCACTTAAATTCAGAGTATTTTACAGTATTTTGTTCAGTCCAAAATGCAGAGTAAAACTAGAATGGTTAATGTGTGAATAATATTAAACAGTACTGATGAAGGGAACATTTTTAAGATGAACGTCTTCAGTTCCATTGATTAAAAAAAAAATCCATCTGATGGCTCATCAGTAGTTTGGGGTTACCAGTGTGAGCCAGGGGTGTGTTTAGTGGTGATCTTAAATGAAACATCCAGCACTGACATCATTGTAAGAGGACGACCATGGTCGATAGTCTGTGAAGGTAGCCGATTTGAGGGGGTGGGGAGAATGCAAAACGCACATGCAACATTACAGCATATGCCAGCTGCAACAGGGCCTGCATTTTCCTTTGGGTTTATTACTGCCAAACTAACCGGCCAGCATTTGATTTGCTCATTGTCTCCAACATAAAACTGTACACATAAAGACCTGACTAGATTTTAAATTCCTTACAAATGCATTAGATAATACTTATACTTGCATGACTGTGAGGTAATGTCTACAAAAAAACGGCCTTACCATACATCATGTACACATCATACCCTATATTGCAGTATGCATAACCCACAAATATATCTCTAAAAAAAAAATAAAGCGGCCATCACCACCACGCTCCCATTTAATGCCAATTACCACGACCATCCGTCGTTTATAAAATGGTGCCCATCAGCCCCACTGCAGCATCCAAAGCAGAGACAGACATGTAACCCACCCCTCAAACGCAGGGCCACGTTTCACGGGGAGAAAAAAAAAACAAAAAACATGGATTAAACATCGCGAAGGATTTCACAGACACGTTTACACGCATCATGACAACGCCACGCCAGTAACGCAGAGCCCAATATATAAAAATATATGTATTTAAAAAGAAGCCGCAGATGCATCGCTACTCACAAAACGTGCGCTGCGCGTCGACGCTTGTGCCGGGTGTTGCGAGGCTGCTGGGCACCGGGAGCTGTCCGGGCTCGTTTCAGCTCGTCTTTTAGCTGCGGTGTCGCAGCAACGTTGTGTGGAATGGAGGATGGGTGCGTGTGTACGGCGGCGGGCTGTGATTTCTCTCGCTGGCCATTTTGAAGTGCAGGGAGGCAGCAACAATGTGATGAGACTGCGCTAGCTCGCACGGCTGCCTGTATGTTTAACATCACTACGAGGGGGGTTCTGCGGCAGATTTTTTTTCTTTTTAAATCCTCCCCAGGTCACATTTAAAAAATATATTAAAAATAAATCGAGGCTTGACATTATATTACGTGTTGAACTTGTTTTCCCACTGCTAACGATGCTTTGATCACAGAATACTAGTTAGTAGGCCGACCATGCCTGCAAGTCACCTCCGGATATATCACGCCCGACCATTTTCAGCTCTAAAGGGCACAGTTGCCCACCTCGACAGCACTATTTGTGGACTATTTATTAGCATCGGAGCAAACGATGGCGTGAGAACATTTGATGTTGAGTGTGCACAACACGTTCGATACAGTGTACGCGCACATATTTCATGACTGCACTGCTAACAAGGCGTCAGTTAAAGCCACGTTGACTATCCGAAGACCAAAGCCGTACATTACAGATCGTGTAGTCAAAGTATCGGTTGGTTTAAAGGCAAAATGCTGAATTTTAAAACGAAGGTTAACAGCTATCTCACCCGCCGCACTTTGTGTGTGTGTTTTTAAAATAACAATTGTCGCTAACATTAAGGAGCCTAACTAAACCAAACACATCTCTCATTTCCATCATAATCCTTCCCCTAGGTAGTCATCATCTGATTTGTTAGTGGACGCTGCTACCTACTGAAGCTAGCCAAGCTAATGTTAGCCTCCCTCACCAGTTCGCTAGTAACTATATCAAAGGAACAAATAAATCGCCATTTTCAGAATGACGTCAAGTGCAAGCAAAATAACACGGCCCTCAGAATCGACCGACGATCGGTGTGCAGTGTTTTATCATTTGGTTTACCTTCAAGGTGGGATATTCTTGTACTTTGAGAGCCATGGACAGTTGAGATGCTGTCTCCTGCACCGCCATCTTGGTTTTGTGGTTTTCTTGTGGTTGTTTGTGTTTTTTTTCCACCAACACAGAATGGCCATAGTGCGCAGTACTGCCATCTGGTGACATGGTGTCAGTACTGCGCTCAAAGGTTTTAGAACGCTTTCAGCAATTTCTTGCTTTGAATAGTATACGCGCATTTTTACGTTTTTAGGAAAATAAAAGTAATATACTAGAGATTAGAAGCAAGAAAATACTTTTGACAATTTTCTTTTTCATGATCACATCACAAGTTTTGATTTTGTCTACAGTCACATTCACAACTGTCTCCAACTACAAATGTCATTGCATACACGTATACAAGAGTGCGAAAAGGTTTCTGGACACCATCAAAATTTCAATTTCAAATACAAATTGTTGTCCTTAATTATCTGCCAGATAACGTTTTTGCATTTCAAAAGGTTTGGAAGCATTAGAGACACACGAAGAAATGAAAATATTTTGTTGTCAACTTCATCGTGCTGAAACAGTTGCTGGGAAGTTCAGAGCTGAATGCAACAGTGACGTACAGCATGTGGGTAAATGTTGGTCGGTGACTGCACTAAAATAAACTGCACTTGCAGACTTAAGACTGATTCTTACCACATACATTACAAATACATGAGGTGACAAAAGACCACCATGTTTTTCAACCATTATCTGTGTTGTACGTATTCAAATATCGAAAGCCCAAACTATACTTAATGTTTTAAAACGTATACAAACTTTATGTGGAAGAAAATAAAATATTAAAACAGTCATGTATTCTAAATTCTAGCACTAAAATCTGATTTCATTTAGTCACTGAAAAATGATTCAAATGGTAAATGCAACGGTGCATTTCTAGCCGCATTTGAAAGCGAACTCAGTGCACTACTAGAGCCAGCGAAGCCTATCTGTGCTGCATATTATTGCCACTTTTTCGTTTCCTGTGTGAGTGAAAGCGCCCTCCCCCCAGCTGTGCTGAACATATTGTCATTGGCCGCTGTCCAGAGTCAGGCTGTTCTGATAGGTCGGCACAAGCTGTACTCCTCTACGATTGGCTTACTATCTTCTGCAGGGCCCACCCCCAGTCGGCTCTGGAACGAAGTGGAACAGCGGAGAAAGAGAGGAAGCGAGGTTTGTGAGTATTTTTGGCCCCGTTGTGTGCCTCCTGCCGTTCGTGCGTGAATGAGCGCCAGTGTTTGTGTGTTCAAATGTGTGAATTTGTTTCATAATACAAAGCCGGGCCCGCAGATGCGTCCTACAATGTGCCACAGCTTGACTGCGATAACTTTGGGCCTCTGTGTCACATGTATGGCCACAGTACAGAGAGGCTTCATTGTGACTGCGTATTACAAGGGTTTGTGTCATGTCTGAAACTGACACTTGGGAAGAAATTCAGAGGTACCAGTGCTGCTGCCTCTTCAAAGTGACATTTGTACAAAGTGGATGTTACACAGTGTTGCTGCCTTTAAAATTCTCAAAGAAGTTGACAATCTAAATTCTTGCTGCTGTCAAAATGGTTCAATCATGGACTGAAGTTTTAGATGAAACATAGTCATGGTGCAAAGTGTCAACCTTGACACTCCTATTCACTTTCACTTGTCTTGCACTCTATACTGGACCCAACCCCCAGAAGTCTAGGGACTCACTTTGTTACACACTTTGTTGTGTAAGATGATATTATTAGGTGAGGAATTTTATTTTATATATTACTTCACATTTATAATGGTATGTTACAAATTATGACTTTCAAGTAGGTTGCTAATTACATAGGTTCATTTTCTGAGTAATTATTATCTTTGTGGGTTTGCTCTTCTTTTTCTACATATTTGGCTTTGCATTTCTTCTGCTTACACCATACCTAACAAATGTATGACAATTTGTGAGGCCAGTGATACATAATGGTCAGATGAAACGTATCTCTTTCCTTATTTTTTTCCATTTGGTTTTCCTTTCCACCTGACTACACTCCCGTGTTCCTTCTGTTGACTCAACCTGTCCCGCTGGTCTAACAGAATCGTCTCCTGCCCTCCTAATTCCTATCGTCCTCGTGCCACCGTCTCCTTCCACTGTTCACATGGATTAGACTCTTCCTGGAGTGCCCATCTTCCTCTATAGTAGATTAGATTTCTTGTTTCCTCACTATCCGCTCTGTTCTCTGTGGTGACACCCACTGGCTCAGCAGCTCACTGTCACTATCTATAAATCCAATTTGCTGTGCGTGTGCATGCACGCCTGTGTGTGTGTGAGTGTCCCCGCATCTGCACATTTTCAGCTCTTACGATGGCACACATGTGGAAAGTACATTTCAAGGCATTTGTGCATCTGCGTCTCTTTGCGAAAAAAAGGTCCAACACTTCTTGTTCTAAATGCTTTGGCTACATTTGTGTGTTTCCTGTGTTTGCATTCCAATCCAGAACAAGAGGCACTTGTGTGCATTTGCTTTGCAGCCAAATGCTGGTGTCACTACGCATCAATTTTCCCATCGCGGGGACTCTACCTCCCAGCGTGAGCAGTATATCTGCGCCATGTACATTCGAGTGCACGTGCGACAGCGATGGCTCCGGCAGGCTGTCAATCTTGATAAGGCCTGCCGTTGGGAGGCGTTAGTCAGGGCTGACGCTCGCCCAGCATCCACTTGGTGGATCTGCTGAGAAGGAGCAGAGCCATTAGACACGCTGCAGTGACTGAGAGACGGAGAGGGCGGGGGCGGGAGGCGGCGGGGGGGGCATCTATAGTGAGCCGCTGGGAGATGGAGAAACTGCTCAAGATGTGGGACTGCACAGAGAAAGAGGGGATCTGGGGGGTAGTGGAAGACAGGAGGCGAGATGGGAGAGCGGGAAGTCAAGGGTGACAGTAACTGGGAAACCATGTGAGGGGAGAGGGGTGAGTCAGGGAGGCACGGAACCAGACAGCTGAGTAATGAGGAGAGGAATGGCCGTTCATGTTAGTGATCCAAACTCAGGGCTACAGACTGTGACACACCACAGAGTGCGTCACAGCGTACAGTCAGATTTCACTAGGTTGAATTAGCGTGGGTGTGTGAAGTTCAGGTGAGAAGCACAGTCATGCTCCATACCTTGCATGATCCCGCGTCGTGCTCTTGTCAGCTACGTGCACTCGGTCCATAAAGTGCAAACCTGCTTTGTTAAATACCCACTTTGTCCGTGTGAAGCACATTTGATTGTTTATTTTATACAAACAAAGTGAGGAGAGATATGATGCGTCGTTGGCCCAGCTCAGTTTTTATTATCGCCTCAATCCATGTGACAAATTGGTGGCAAAACGCCTTAAAATACATTGTTTGACATTTCATCTTCAAATTCTTCATTGCACCTTTGAGCGTAATTTGCTAATAGTTGCAATGGTTTTACCTAATCTGGCGAGATGACAATAAATGTTGTCACCTCCTGTCTGCCACCTCCTCCTCTGTTTCATCATAATGAACAAAGAATACCGAAATATCCTGTTTGAAAACCGCAAACCTGCTACTTCACAGTTCCTGTCTGTCTTTTCATTATGCGCACATCCTGGCGTGCTCTAAATCCAGGTCTAGGTGTAACATTTTATCAAAGCGTCCTCGGATAAAGAAAAGAAGATATTGTGAAGACTAAAGAAAGGCATTATGCAACAGATGACTTTAGTGGTGGCAAAAAAACACAAAGCAGAGCTTTGTTCATAGTCCCATAAAGAGCGACACACAATCTGTCTGTGCTGAATTATAATATATAACTGCACTGTATTATTGTATTGTATAATTCCACTGCCACCAAATGCCCATTAGTAGCGGGACATCACCATGTTTTTTGGCCAGTGGAATTGGGGCTAAAGTGTCACCCCACTAGTGGTGTCAAAACCCCTTTAGATTTGAACTGTCAGTGGAGACAATGTGATGCAAACATCACGGGTGATTAACTCAGAGCCTGAGGACTCACATTGACGTTTGAGGCCGTTTATAGCGCTGTAGTTATCAGGTGTCTCTGTATTCTGCTGAGAATTCACAGTAAAAATGGAGAAATCATATGAGCAGGTTTGCTTCCCTTTTTTCTTTCCGGTAAAAACAACTCAACTTTATCTTGTAACTGCAAAGACAAACTTCAGAGATTTTAAAAATTTGTATCGACCTGTGCGTTGGGATTTAAAAAAAAAGCTTCTTCTTGTGTGCAGCAGCATGTCCGTACTTATTTCAGCTGTTATTAAGGAGCTGTTCAATGGGTTTCCAGACAGGAAGAGAACAAGTTTTTCCTCTTTTGCTATTGTAGCTGCACAACTCTTTTCTTTTTTCCCCCTCCCTGTCGTCTTTCAGGAAACAAAAGATGAATTTTTGCCAGCACAGGCTCCTCCCCATTCCTGCTCTCTCGCTCACACACACACACCCAGTCTTAAACACACACTGTGCTCTCTCTCTCTCTCTCTCTCTCTCTCCACTCCTTCTTCTCCTTCAAACTCTCTTGCCTCGGTTCGCACATAAAACCCAGCAGCACTTGCTCTATTTTGTGCGCTTTATTTTCTCTGTTTGCACGCGCACACTTTTGTGGCGTTTGGTGAGGGTTTGTGTTGTTTTTTTTTGGAGGGGTGGGGGGGGGGGGGCATAGACGAAGGACCAAAAATAAATAAATAAATAAATAAATAATTGCTGCGGAAAGTGGCGAAAGAAAAAGGGGAGGGGAGGCAGCGAGAGACGGAAGGGAGGGAAGCAGGGAGGGGTGAGGCGGAGAGATAGAGAAAGAGAGAGAGAGAGAGAGAGGACGGAAGGGAGGGGAGAGAGAGAGAGCGAGCGAGGGCGCGAGGGGGGGAAACACATGTGTATGCTTGTCACTGAGGGGCTGGGAGAAGGACTGAGGGAAGTGCGGTAGCTGGCCACGGCCGCCATATGCTGACTGGATTCCTGTTCATGTCTGCCGTGTGAAGCCCGCAGGTCTCTTGTCGCGCGTGTGTGTGTGTGAGACTGTGTGTGTGTCCGTGTGTGTCTGTGTGTGTGTGTGAGTGCGCGCGCGCTGGCCGGCCGGGGAACACGCCATGGGAAGCTCACATCTCCTCAACAAAGGCATGCCTCTAGGTAAACACGCAGCGCTCTCGGCTTTTATGTTGGACGAACGTGTGAGTGCGTGTGTGCGTGCGCGTGTGTGTGAGAGTCAATATTTATGAACTACGGTGAACGTTATACTGTGCCTTTATTCCTCCCCTCCCCCTTTGCCTGTCTCTTCTGCTCCTTTTCCACCACCTTGCCGCTTCTTAATCCTCTTTATTATCTTTGATTATCGCTCAGCCTTTCTCCTGCCACACAGGAATGGCTGGCCCATTCTCTGGCTGTGTGTGTGTGTGTGTGTGTGTGTGTGTGTGTGTGTGTGTGTGTGTGTGTGCGTGCACGCAGAGACAAATCTCTGCTATCGAAGGCTGTTTGAACACCTCCATTTGTGGGGACAGAAATAGATCTCCCTCTCCTTCGAGGGCTAGCAAGGACATGACACATATTTCCCTCCCATTGTGCTCTTATGTCGGACAGCGTTGCCTTCACAGCGGCGGAGGAGATGGGAGGGAGGGAAAAAAATGCATGCATGCAAGCCTTGCATGCTCGTACGTTGATTTTGGGATGACAACTGCCTACATGTACTGTAGCGCGGGCTCGCGCCAGCAAGGTGCCAGGTTCGTGCATACAGGTGATAGCGTTGCGGTAGCCTTGTGGTGACAAGGGGGCTGGAATAGACTATTCTGGAAAATAGGATAAAGGTAGGGGTTGCTACAGAGAAGCGGTGGGGGTGGGGGTTGGGGGGTGTGCAAGTGGAGGAGGAGGAGGAGGAGGAGGAGGAGGAGGAAGCCGTGAGGATGAATGATCATCTTCCCTCTAGGCGAATCTCGTGCGTCTGAACGCTGGAATCTAAATCTGAGTGGGGTTTTCTTTGCCCCCCCCCCCACAGCTTCCCCAAAGCACCTGCACATCTCACAGTTTGTAATCTGTGATGTCATCAACAGGCTGCGGGCTGTATCTCTTGATGACATCAAAGATGAAGTTTCGGCTCTGATCTTTTCCCATTCCTCCCCGTTTTTCCTCCCCCATCACTCCGGGAGAGATCTCCATATCCGTTCTCACTCAGCCCCCATTGGCTCAGTAGTCCCAAGGTCACAGGATCGACGCTTTAATGATGCTCGCGCACAAGCCGATCACATCACTTGATTCCTTTTCAAGGATGCAGCAGTGATCGTTCAACCTGAAATGAGTCTCCTCCCTCTGGTGATCAGTGTTTGTGCACCAATGTTTGCGCTGAATTTTGGTACAAATGCAAATTCCTAATTAAGTATAATACTACATTTTATCTGAAGGTGTGTGTGTGTAGTAGCATGGTAATTGGAGTCAATAAAATTCAGCCGCAAATCACATAATTGAATGATGCAAACCCGCTTCAGGCATTTTCCCATAAGGCGTCTTGTATACAACTCCGAGTCACGAGGGGGGAAAAAAAAAAAAGAAAATCGAGCCAACTGCTCATGTGGTGACAAGTTGTCTGCTTCTCGAAAGGCACACTTAGTATTGTGAGTCCAAAAAACCCACACAGCAGCGTGGGAACGTATAAATATAGGCCCTGTTAGTGCGTTATACAACATTTGAATTTACAATTTTGAAAAATTGAAAGAAATTATCATTGCGTCAACTGCGTACATTTTAAAGATTGCAACGTTGATTCTGAGCTCATGAAATGCAACTGAGTGGCTGCGTGTACATAAATTATGCAATGTTCATTTGATATCTTCAGAGAATTTTAAATTTTGATATAGCCAATGAAATTCTGAGTTTGATGGAAACATACTTTTTAATCTAACATCGGAATTCAGATAAAAACGGTAGTGAAGACAGGTGGATTAATATCAGAGTGTAATCAAAGGAAAAAAGAAAAGATGCTGGTTGATGGCGTAACATGCCAAAACAACAATTAGTCTGTAGCCTACAGTTCCAATGAGCTGGTAATGAAAATCAGCAGAGTCGAGCTAGTATATAATTAGAGGACGATGTGCATCTTTAACAATGTGGCCAGCTGGTGTTCCTTTATTTGACACTCGGAGCGGTTGTCCCGCTCATGTCAGAGCATAAATGTGACTCCAGAGACCAACAATAAACAGAAGAGACCAGACACCCACAATAGACAGAGCGAGCCACTAGAATACACCCCCCCCCTTCCCATTTGTCTTGTTGGTGGAAACCCTTAATTCACTCTGGAAACCCTTAATCTGTAATACGGCACACGCTGTATATGCCTAATAATCCTGAACCATCCTGTGTGTTTCAATTGAGCCCAATCCAAGTCAACCTCCAGAACAACTGTGACTTTCCGGTGCATAAGCATAATCCAATGTAGTGGCTCTTGCAGCCATACAATAATCCACTTTGAGCTAGTATTTTACATGCATAATCTCTCAAAGTGATACTGTACACTTCCAGTGCGAGTCAGTTCATTGGTTCCAGTTTTGAAAGCTGGAGAGGTCAGTGTTTATTCCCACTCAATTCAAAGACACTAATCCACCAACCCAGGAGAAATCTTGGCCGTGCAAATAGGAATTAGACAATAGCGACACCAATATGGTCACCATACTGTATGTGTTGTATGACTGCATTCACTAATGGAACTGTGTGGCCAAGAGTAAGTGTGTGTATGTGGGATGTGAGGCTTCCATAACTACTAAATAGCTTATTGATCTTGACCAATACAGTAGAAATCACACAGCTGAGTGGCTCCAACACACAACTGTCTTTCTCTAAAATCTAAGAAGATTAAGTTAAAAGCAATACAAAATGAATAGGGCATGATTTTGTTCAGATCATCATGATGATGCAGATCAACTACAACATTTACACATTTGAGCTTGATTTTATCCAGATATGTTTACTGCTAGACTCTTCTAAAAAGAGCTATCAAACCAGGACAAACCAGAACCATCCTGCTGATGCAGATAAACGTTCTTTATTTTTACTTGTGTGCCGCCCAAAAAATGACAATGTTTGTTAGAGAGAGAAAGAAAGTGCAGGTGGTGGATGTACAAAAAACTAGAAACTAGAAAACACTACATGGTGATTTAATTTTATGAGCGAAATTCATTGTGTCATACTTCTGTGAATGCTATTTCTTCTGTGCACACAAATTAGGTCAACACAAACTGCTGTGCACACATTTCTTCTGCAAATGTGGGTTGGTCAGAATTTGCATGTGGATTTTGTGGTTTAAGGCAGAGGTGGAGGTTTGGTACATGCAAAGCTTAAGGGTTAAGGTATTTTCTCAATCACCTTTCATGAAGTAAAGGTGAAAGAGGAAATGTGACCACATGAAGTGAAGGTGTGATAATGCCATTAGTGGGACTGGGCTGTATTTGGTGGGAGGGAACATATCCTTCTCTGTTCTTCCTTTTAAGTTCAAATGAGGTTAATGAGAAGATGGCAAGAACAAAATCAGCTGAACACCGGATATGCAGTGTTATAAAAACAGGAGTTTCCTTCAAATTGGAAGCACTGACAGGAATTGGAGGAAAAAAAAGGACATGGCAAGAGAGACAAAGAAAGGCCTGGGGAATAGGAAGCGGAATAGGAGATGGAGCTCTGAAAACGAGTCAATAAGGGCTGAAGCAGCGCCAGATTAGTTTACCGAGGGGGTAAAAAAAAAAGAAGAGGAGATGGGGGCTTTTGAACCAGGTCGTGTTGCTGCTTGCCACAAGGGCTAACATCACAAATCAGCCGCACTGTGACTCACGCTTGATCGCAGACGGATGTGTGATCACAGGTGCAGGTAGCCTGCCCACCCATGGCCCCTTCTCTCACCTGCTCGGTGGAAAATACAGACAGTGCAGCTGGGCTTCAACAAAACATGAGTGTGCATTGTGATTTTTTTAAAGTGCCAGTCAAAGCTGGAGACTTGCTGCCCCTCCAACCCCGCTCTATAGGGGATAGGAAGTCCTCCCGCTGACCCGGACATTTTAAAAACGCATGAAAATTGCTGATCTTTAACATTGTCTCCGTTGACTGACAGTGTGAAAACACAGACTACTTCCTCTGGGGGACAGCTGGACGCAGGCAGACTTGCTGGGCTTTCCCACTGGCTCCCATGATTCACTACCGGCAGATGTTTTTCCATTTCAAAATGTCATTCAAATGGCTTCAGTGCCATTTTGGTCTGATTAGAAATTTTCACAGAGGCAATTTTCATACTGATGTAATTTGGTGTCCCGGGCCATTGAATGCATATTGCAAAAGCAGAGCTGTTGCGACGCAGATGGTTGGTTGCAGTCAACAATTATTACCAGCATTTGTGTGTGTGTGTGTGTGTGTGTGTGTGTTTTAACGTCCCTGACTCGTTCTTGGCTGCAAATGGCTAATAATCTTTGATTTATTTTTACATTTGTATGCAAGGTGTGTGAAAAACATGCGCTAACAAGCAAACCGACTTATTTTAAGGTTCAGATGTTCAGATGCCTTTGTGGGCAAAAATCCAACAACCAAAGAAAAAAAAACTTGGTAGGGAGAAAACAACAGCTGTCAGAGTTGACACTGTTACAAAGTTGCAATGAAATCTAACAAGCGCTTTCTCCTGTCTGATTGTCATGCTCACAATCACACCCTTCCAGGGCACTGTTTGACAGTGGGAAAGGGCTCATATATGATTCTGATGACATGATAACCAGGAGCAAAAATATCATGATTCATTACAGTTTTAAACTGTGCTAACCCAAAATATCAATATATATATATATATATATATAAACAACACATAGAACATTCCTAATACTTTAAATAACCCTGTATGTCAAGTTAAAATAATAATATTGTTAATATTAGATTGAAAAAGGAACTGATTTTCAGAGAAGATGAATGCCAGACCCTGGCTGCTTCGTGAGACTGCTAATTAAGTTGTACACATCAAGGTGTCACTCTAACCTTTCCCCGAGTTATATTTCCTGCGCAAGGACGTGTTCTGTGTGAGCAGCATGTAGAATTACAACACAATCTGCTCATTAATATATCATGTTGCACGTGGAATAATGAGTAACACAGAGACTAATGACACAAACAAAGAACATCAGTGGTCTCTTGTGGTAGTTAGTCTTTGAGAAAAGCCCTCGGAAGTCTGAGATTGCAGAGATGGAGCTCTGGCCCCTGTTGGCTGCTGAGAGGCCTGTTTGCACTGTGAAATCTCCCAGCAGTCATTCAACCCCAGGGCTACGGGAGGCAGAGACAGCAAGAGAGTCTCAAGCATCGAGTATAATGGCGAGCTGGGGGAGCGGAGACGGTGGTTTTAGATGGATGAGGTTTATTAATAGAGAGAAAAAGTGTTTCAATTTAAGAATTAAGAATTGAATGGCTACTTAATGTGCCATGAAAGCCAAAAAATATAGATATATATTTATATTTTCATTAAAACTGACAATGAGATAATGGCCATCTGAGTTGGTCTGAATTCAGGGAGAGCAGATATGAATTGACAGCGTTGTCGTGCCATTTGCGCGCTTGTGTGTGTGGGACAAAGGGAGGAGGATGAACGGGTGTTTATCATGTAGTGCTGCTACTCAGCAGTCACTAGTGCCGGTCCTTCCAAGGTCACGCTTGGTGCTGGAATGAAAGCTATTTCCTCTCTTGCTCAGACCAAGTGCGAGGCTGGTAAGTGAGTGGAATCTCTTCTACATTCATGGGGGGGAGAAAAAGCCACTCTGCGCCGCCGCTTCCTCGAGTGGCCAGATGTCATTACTTTCTGCAAGTGAGCACCGTGCCTACTTAATTACACACACCATCTCTGAATCGCAGTCAATTCCCAAGGCCGGTGTGGTAAAATGGAAAGATGAGTCCACCACTGTTGGCGAGTGACGCTGCCACGGGCAAGTGTTGTTCTTAGGACTGAGTTTTAGAGCAGGTTGTAGCTGAAACCTGACAGTACATTTGTACACTCGTTGGATTCCAATTTCTCAGCTATGCACCATTGATTTTGTGTGGATATGTAAGTGCAGTGACTTCCAGGCAAATCCAGTTATGGAAAGCACTGGAACGCTTTATCAGCGTGCAAAAAGGCATCGTGGAAATGGTTCTAGGTTTCACCTTACTGGTCTCAGTGTTCAGCTTGATCAGATTGCCCTTCGAGCAGCAATCTGACAATGCATGGAAGAAGGCAATCAAGAGATGAGTGACTGTGGGCTGCTTCCGCTTTTCAGAATCTTCAGACTACTGCAGGAAATGTAGTTAACTATTTCTCAGTAAAGATCAAAAGAAGATGAACATTTTTAGATGAAACTTGGTGAACTTGGCCAGTCTTTATGAACATGTCAGTCTGCACATCTCAGACAGAGAGGTGGAGGAATGACTGCGGTCAGCATCAGGGATGACTGGTATCTTCTATCTTCTAAGGGCTAATATGGGACACTACGTTGTCTGCCCAATAAATCAAAACGGAACAGCCTTGATTGTCTCAATTAAAATACTTCCGCCCGAACAGGGACTTGAACCCTGGACCCTCAAATTAAAAGTCTGATGCTCTACCGACTGAGCTATCCGGGCCCTGAGTGCCTGCGCGGCAGATTCAAATGATTGAATCTGCCGCTGCTCTGACAAAATCAGAAAAATAAAAAGACCCATTATAGATTTCCTGTTTCAACAATTTTCACTTTACCTCCCTTAAGGATGGCAGGACCTTAAGGTTAATGATGTAGCCTGTTAAGGTGATTTATTCAATATTCTTCAGGAATGTAGAAGTGCCTGACTGCTGTTTCTTAGTCATTCAGCTAGTGGCCAACTGTCCTTAAAACAGTTTGGGCTTACTACCAAAGCAAATGGTCATGATACTTTTAACTCTAACCTCCTTCTTTCATTGCCTCATTCGTGTAGTGTAAACCATACTAAGAAGTCATTTCAAGAAGAACACGCTTGAATAAGGTGGCAAAATAGCTGCAGAACATGACCTCATCAACCAGGAATTGACTCAGTCACTCAGAGGCAGTTGCTTTTGGAAAGACCTTTTATTTCTCACCTCACCTATTGTCACAGTTGTCATGGCAACTGCATCAGAACAGGGTGGACACATCATGGGATACAGATTAACCAGGACCTCCTGTGTGGCCAGGAGCAGAGGAACGTCTTCAGTGTTAGATTTCATAACTGACAACCGAGCCAACGTGGAAGGAAAGGCAAATCAAATTGATGTGTGCCTGCAGGCCTAATTGTGCAGCAGAGAAACAAATACAGTCTTAAATGCAGCATTTCTAGTTTGTTTTTTTCTGCTGTGCTGCTGTGCGAAGATGCTGCATTGCAACAATAAAAAAAATAACATGTTGTTTCCCAAAACTTCACAGGGTAGAATTTTAATTCAATCTTTTTGCCATTTTTGGTCTGTGCACCTGACCTCTATTTTACCAATTTTTTTTGTTTTTTTCTCTCCTTTTGTTGGCGTATGCTTGTATACTGTAGGTATCAGGCCACCCATTATGAATGGGCCTATGCACCCACGCCCTCTGGTGGCATTGCTGGATGGGCGTGACTGCACTGTGGAGATGCCCATTTTGAAAGATGTAGCAACTGTGGCCTTCTGCGACGCACAGTCCACACAGGAGATCCACGAGAAGGTAACACACTAACACACACGCACACACACACACACACACATCTGTGTATCTACTAAGTTAAAAATTGGAAGAAAAAAACCAAAAACAAATTGCGACATATGATTGTCATTATCACCTATAAACTTTCAAAAATAAAAGCCAAAAGAAATTTCTATTTATGGTAACAGTACTGGACCAAAATGTTTAAGTGTCAAAATAAGATTAAAAATTCTTCAATGAAATTCTTCGATACATAAAAGAGAAGATGAGATAACAGACAGAGTAAAGAAGAGTATTACAAGCCAATTTAAAATGTGGGTCAGGCTCAGATCTTCCTGGAGCTACTATGGATTGTAAATGGGTTTTTATGTCTGGCAGGGTCAGGTCCTGTTCTGGGTGTCTGCCAGACACACTCTCTCAGAGAGCGTGCTCAGTAGGCCACAGTGTGGGAGAAACAGATGGCACTGCCTCGCGCTCACTATCTCTTGCTCTCTAGTTAGCAGCCACCTCATTGTGTAATTAAAAGGGCTGCTTTCTTGTAATTGAACCACATGTCACTTTCATCTTCTCCCACAGACTATAAGGAGAGTGTGGCAACGGTAAAAAAGATCATTAGATATTTTCAAATCCAATTATAAGGTGGCAGGATTCCCCCCCATTCCCACACGCAGCCACACTTCAACTCGATTGATATCATTTTAAAGTTATCTGCTTGAGTCATGAAATTACATTCATAACTAAGACAATAAGGCTTCACCCTACTTCCTGCAGACTGAGCCTTGCTTTGATCTCGGGGTTACAGAAATATGAGAATCCCACACAAGCAGAGAAATAAAAACAGGATATGTCAGTGATATAAAAAGCACATCCTGTGGGAGGTGGGGTTTCAGGGGGACCACTGATTATCATATTTTGAAGGATATGTAATTTATCCTCCGCATTTGACCCATTCCCTGAGGGGGTGCTGAGCTGCATTCGGAAATCACTGGGTGATCTCACCCCTCCCAAGTCCAACCCTAAATACTGAGAGCCAAGCAGGGAGGCAATGGCGACCATTTGTATGTATTTTTATCTATGACCCCGCCGTGGATTGAACGCACTACCTCCCAGTCTCAGACACTACCACTAGGCCACTGTACTGAACTCATGACAATGACAATTCCCATAGATGCTATAATTTTAAACACAGAGAACAGCAGGATTCTCTATAGGTTATCTCAGAGGCTACCCAGGAGTTCACTCATGTGGATATTTAACACATCTGGATGTCTAAACTGTAGGGCAGGGAAGTGTTAGGACAAACACCTTTAGGACAATGCCCCTGGCATTGATTGTTGTTGTGTGTGTTTGTGTCTCCAGGTGCTGAACGAAGCCGTAGGAGCTCTGATGTACCACACCATTACTCTTATGAGAGAAGACCTAGAAAAATTTAAGGCTCTGCGCATCATTGTCCGGATCGGCAGCGGCTACGATAACATCGATATCAAATCAGCCGGAGAACTCGGTGAGAGGTTTAATTGTGTTAATATCACGAGTAAGTTTTTTCCCCCAAACATAACCAGCTACTGTCTGTCCAGCAACAGCAAACAGGGCGTTTGTCCTCTTATCTGTTGTCACCCAGGCAGGCACGTTGACCAATTTAGGCTGCTAGCAGTCGTTTCTTTTTCCCTCAGGGAGAATGAAATGAATTAAAACAACTGTTGAAACCTTGAGTCTGTGCTGCTCCCGAAAAAACAGCTCGCACTTCATCTCCCTCCGTAAATGGCACAAGACGCCGCTGCTAATCTCTCTGCTCTCTGCCCAACTAGGCATAGCTGTGTGTAATATGCCAGCGGCCTCAGTGGAGGAAACAGCCGACTCCACACTCTGTCACATCCTCACCTTGTACCGACGCACCACCTGGCTGCATCAGGTTTGTATTCTCTGGGTGTTGAGAAATGGGACTGAAATTGGCCACTTGTCACAGGTGTATATAGAGTTGTGTCTTTTGTAGTTTCGGTGCTCACAGGCAAAATTTGAAACATTTCATTTCCTTTAGAATGTTGCTGTATTTGAAAGACGTTGATGTAAGATGTAGAAGGTACAGTCAACTGATTTCAGTTATGAGCTGTTTGGATTCATTGTACTCATGCCGCTTACAAAAAAAAAATTACCGGAGCTGGTGAAGTCTTTGCTGTCGACACAGTGACTATGTGTAACGAGTAAGTGTTGCTCGCGCAGGCCCTGCGGGAGGGCACGAGGGTTCAGAGCGTGGAGCAGATCCGCGAGGTGGCGTCAGGAGCAGCGAGGATCAGAGGAGAGACACTGGGACTGATAGGGCTCGGTGAGACGCACCGCACCTGTCTGTGTCGCATCTTTTCACGCTCAACTAAACACAAGTTTCATGTTGTATGTTTGGCAAGTTTTCCAAAGCCACAGCTTAGTGAAGCACGTCAATGCTCACCAAATGGTAACAACAATTTTGCTTCAGTCTTAAACACAGGAAACAGAAAAGGTTTTGTTTTACACATTTTGAAAAATGCTAATGCTAAGACTGCATTTACTTAAGTAAACACAGTATTAGACTGTTAGATTATTATCATAATCTATCACAATAGAGTATACATATCTTTTCTATGTGCTGTCTGCAAGCTAATAATTGTATGCGTGTGACGAGAGAATTATGTAACTTGTCCAAGGCAGAGGCAGTGCCATGGTGCCTTTAAAAAAAAAAAAAAAAAAAAAATTCAACGTGTAATTCATTAGTCTGACTGTTGGGTGCGTGTTTATGTGAGCAAGCTATGAGTTTGTAAATTCATGTGTCTTCAGGTCGAGTGGGCCAGGCGGTCGCCCTGCGAGCGAAGGCCTTTGGCTTCGGCGTCATTTTCTACGATCCTTACCTGGCTGACGGTGTAGAGAGATCCCTGGGACTGCAGAGGGTCACCACGCTACAGGTAAGCACGCACGCAAGGAAGCGTACTATACATTTTATACTGTTCAAATGCTTATCTCAGGAGGGGTGAGAGAGTGAGAGAGTAATACTGTCTCTCCCAATCCGGCCAAAGCAGACATTATGAATGGGGATTTTCTTGAAAGGTGATTTATTTTTGCCTCATTCATTCATTCTCATCAATTTCCCTGCTGATTTTTCCCTCCTCAGGACCTGCTCTTTCACTCTGACTGTGTCTCTCTGCACTGCAGCCTCAACGAACACAACCACCACCTGATCAATGACTTCACCATCAAACAGGTAGGGATGGCGCCAGTCAGACGGACAGGCTCGTTAGATTTAAGAAGGAAACGGGAGATGGTATGAGGTGTGCGCTTCTGTGTTTTTAGATGCGCCAAGGGGCATTCCTGGTGAACACGGCCCGAGGTGGCCTAGTAGATGAGAAGGCGCTGGCTCAGGCCCTAAAGGAAGGGAGGATACGGGGAGCTGCCTTGGACGTCCATGAAACAGAACCTTTCAGGTGATTTAACGCAGCAGTTCAAGAAGTGTTTGAAATTCATTGCCAGCGACTGCGATCGGTTACACGATCCGCGCCTATGTTTCAGTTTCAGTCAAGGGCCGCTGAAGGACGCTCCCAATCTGATCTGCACCCCACACGCTGCCTGGTACAGTGAGCAAGCATCGCTGGAGATGAGGGAGGAGGCAGCCAGGGAGATCCGAAGGGCCATCACAGGTCTTGTGCCAACTCCACAACACGCACGCACGCGCCGCACACACACACACACACACACACACACACACACAGATGATTGATGACCTCTGCTGAAAACACGAGTCCAGAGATATTTTTAGATGTTCCACATCAATCAGACATAAACTGCTATTATTCCTGAAGAAGCGGCGACCTTCAAGGTCGGCCTATGCCATTCTTCCAAAATCGTAGCAGCTACCAGACGAGCAAAGTATGGACGCATCGTCATCCTCATAAGTAAGGTATCCGCATAATAACGCCTGCCTTTGCTTCTCTCCGTGTAGGTCGTATCCCAGACAGCCTGAAGAACTGCGTGAATAAGGAGTTCCTAACTCAGAACAACCACTGGACTGGAGTTGACCCAGCAACTGTCCACCCAGAACTCAACGGGGCTTATAGGTAATAAGTCCGTCAGTGGCCCATGAGCTTAGCCTTGTCACCAGCAAACATGAAAAATGTAACCAATACGCTGGTCTTGGATTCAGTTGAACAGTGGCCATTAATATTTTTGACTTTATGATGGTCATATTTCAACATCTAAACTGACACAAAATGATACAAATCATTGAGAATCCACGTGCCAAGCAAAGTGAACGATGCTGTACTATGACAATAAAGATGACAACAAATTTTACATGGCTTTTGAATGACTTGAGAACAGACATGGCTGGTTTGCTTTCTCAGATGAGGATTTAACAGGTTTGTACAATATAAATCTGCGAGAGCAGGTCTGGAATGTATTCAGTCATAAAGCTAAGCAGGCTGACAATGAAGTCTCATACCATTGATGACTCACCTGTCTGTCTCCGTCACTCCTTGTCCTCAGGTATCCTTCAGGGGTGGTTAACTTGCCAGCTGGCGGCCTTCCACCGCCAGTTGAGGGCATTGTGCCCAGCGCCGTGCCCATCATGCACACCCTTCCGCCCGCCATCTCACATCCCCCCATGCCCCATCCCCTGGACAAAATACTGTCAAGCCACCAGAGGGCGACAGAGAGCAGCATCCAAATGAACAACTGTAGCCAGCCACCTGCACGAAAAAAAACACACACCCCATACATACACACATGCACATGCCGTGTTGTCCAATGACGAGAAGGTGACTGGCATGATGGCCAAACAGCAAAAGTTCCCCAATGACAAGCTCTAAGCAGACAGACTGACAGAGTATTGGTTTTACAAGTAAAGGTTCAAGCCAATTTACGTAACAACACAACTCTCTGGCAACTGGGCTCACATCAGCTGGAGGGCAGGGAGGAGGAATATGATAAAGGGCATAAAGTGGATGATGGTTAGTAAGGTACTTGAATCAAACGGCAGCATCAACTTTCTCTGCTTCAACCTGAAGTCCTGAGAAACTAGACAGGAAAGAGCCAGATGGTTATCTTCACATAACCACAGTAGAATCCCGTTTTCCAAGCATTCTCTACCAAAAGCTCATTAAAAAAAAAAAACTAATAATAACTACCTGTTAATTTGGAATGAGAAAATACTGAATCAAGAGTTTTCTTTGTCTTAGACTGTAGTGTGTCCAATGTTAGAGGGGCCTGTTACATGTCTTTTTGTTTCCGTGTTTTTTTTCCTTAGTTGATGAGTTGATGTGAGAGCAAAAGTAGTAGGTTATGAAATGAATGTAACCTGTCTTTGTAGTTTTTTGACGTACAGAAAGAACATACTGATATTCAAATTCCAGTCTTAAGATAAACAAGAATTATTTGATGGCACTATGTAGCTGAACAGATCTGAGCAAATAATAACTATTTCTGTTTTGTGTTTTTCCTATTGTTCCCAAATTAACAAACCCATCCCAACACAAGAAAAAGGAGGCAGCTTTTTGCACACCATCTCAGGAAATTATGTTTCTGCAGTTGGCATTTTGTTATAATTGTTTTTTATTTTCGAAAATTATTTTTTATGCCACCTAGTGCTTTTGTTTTATTTTACATGCTTGCCTTTTGTGTCCCAGTACAACAGTATAAATAATTTTAACAAAAGCAAAAGTTAATCCAATGTTTTTGTTATGTGCAGCATGAGACTTTGCACATCGAGCTTCATTCATTTTTGACCCAAAAAGACGGCGCAAAGCAGACAGGGAAGTGGCACAATGGATGCTTGGCTTGGATATCTTCTTACAGACGTAGTTTGCATAAAAAGGAAAATGAAGTGAGTGATCTCTCTTCCTCACCTTCAAAGAAATCTGAAGGTGAGGAAATGTTTTTTTTTAGTAGTTTATAATTTGAGGAGAATTGGTGACATCTTCTTGTAATCAACTAAAAACCCCAATAACACAGCACAGAACTATGGCATAAACAGCTTTGCATGCAAATCATATACCACAAAAGTCAACATTTGGTCAAAGGTGAGCTTAATAGAAAGGATGTTGAATTTGAATGTGTAGGAATAATATATTATTTGTGTCGGACCATGGCTGTGCATGTTATTGTTTCTTAAAATCAAGGCAGAAAAAAACATTTCAGCACACCAGAGTACCAGGAATAATGCACAATGCAGGTCAATCTGTCGTGGCTCTATGCTGCCATTCATTTTGTACTGAAATTAACCTACAGGCCAGGGATTCCTTAAATTTGGGGGAATGAACCCCATTTACACTATTTTCTTTTGTGCCAATAGACACATTTGTCACATCTGTCAACTGTATCTTAAAATGAAGGCCAAAGTACATTTTTATTCCAAGCAACTCCATAATTGACTTGACTAAAAAGAAGAATAAACATAGATCGTGGTTCCCTTTCTAAGAATTTTTTTTTCTCCCATGAGAAGAACCAATTATTACTTTTTTTAAGTAACATCATACATGCACAATAAAGAAAATGTTTTACGAAGGCATAACGGAACATACTGATTACTCCTATCTAGTATCCCTTTAACAATTCATGATGGGTCCCTCTTGGGTATACCATTTTGCCACCATCTGTGGCCTCAGTGTCTATGTGTACATATGGTGTTCTGCCTGCCTGTGTCAATGTGACTTGGTTGTATCTGTGTCAAAAAAGCAGCACTGAGAGGAGGGGGTGACGGCTGGTACTTTCCACAAAGCACCTTTGCAAGGACAACCTACAAAATGATTTGCAGCGTAAAAAAAACAACAAGAGAAAATTCAAAGAAAAACTAACCTTAAGGGAAACAAATTGGGCCAGTAATCGACAATACTAGTGGTAACAACCTGGCAGCACAAACAAAATACTGATATTTTCACATCAGTGTAACAATATACAAAACACTTTTTGCCCATATTGAGTAGTATTTAGAGATTTCAAACAATGAATTCTTAATGTCAGTGAACTGGCCAAGTGACGGTGCTTTTTGGATCCCCTTCTACCAGCAGCTGAGTAGTAAGAACAGTTATTCTTGCCTACCTGGTCTTCTTTATGGTGAGGTAATAAAAGTAGCAATCAGGGATGGAATTTACAAAAGCCGATAAGTATTTTAGAACATAGTCTAGCTCTGTGTTTTCATGGACCAGAAAGTGATGACTGACCATCTTATTTTCATCATCATTGATGTCTGACCTAACGTGGAAGGTACTGAAAGGACTTTCAGATGTTATTCTGAATGATTTCCTCACTTTTTTTTTTTTTTTTTGTAAAAACTTGTTTCGTCTAAAATCCCTCTGTCATTTTTTTTAAGGAACTGATTGTTTCCATAAGTTAAAAAAAAAAAAAAAAAAAAAAAAAGCCAAAAAACATCTTTGGCCACAATGGTTCTTGAAATTCCATCCCTGGTAGTAACACAGTCCACTGTTGCCTACATTGGTCCCCTTTATGGTAAAGTAGTAGGCGTAGCAATATACAGTATACATACTCTATATTCTAAATATCCTTATTTTTGGTCAAAACTGACAACCTGACAAAGATATGTTTTGTGACTGTATGCATTTGTATGAATTATTTTAAAAGGAAATAAACTGTGGAAAGGTGAAATTTCTGTCTTTGTGCGACAGCTGAGTTCATTTTTCCTTTCCCTCCCTTCTACAACCATTCTTTGGCCAAAAAGTGAAAGAAAAAAGAAAAACTATGCCAACATACAAAGCTTTTATTATGGATTACACATAAGTGAAGTAATGTGTTGCATGACCTTTGTGTAAACTGAGAAAAGAAGTTACAACTTCATTCCAGTAGATGTCAGCAGTACAACTGCAGCGGTCTAAATGTAGACACAAGCAACCAAAAACCTATGGAAGAGTGCGCAGGGCGCAATGATGCCTTTTATATTTGGCTTATGCCAATTGGCTGAAAAATTACACTGTTGTGAGAAATTCATTCATTTGCATTTTAAAAGAGCTGAATTTAAGTTGTAGCTCCCCAGCATTTCAATGGTGATATTGTGGCATTAGCTTATTTTTTTGCAGGAGAAATGTGGTGGTCAGCATGACTTTTAAGCCCTTTTATCATTGTTAAGCTCAGCTCAGACAACCTTGTAAATGTTGAGGCAACACTAGCTGACCCCCAGCCTTGCTTTCTTGTTGGTCTGACAGAATTTAAGAAGGATAAGGAGTCATTTCTAAGGCTACCACAAAACCAGTGATCAATACATGAGATCAATTGGAATGAATGAGCCTCGTATATCTGTGTAAATATTGACAAATCTTAATATAGGTATTAGCTTGTTAAAATTAGGAAAATGGCTTGGCTTGTGGACAAAACTGGGCTCCTCTTGTTTAAATTTTGACACGAGAATTAAACGATGAATTTACTTAGAAAATATCATTACATTTTTTGATTACAAAGACTTCCATAACTCCCCACCAAACATGTGTTACTGCCCAAATAAATTCAAATAAAACATTATTATCCACAATAATGTTTGTCATATGCCATTCCAGAGAGACCTTTGCAGCAGTGTAGAACATTGGTAAATGTAACGTTAATATCATAGCAATGAAGTTAAAACCATTTTAGATCGATTCCGGGTTGGTTGTAAGGAGGACTAGCTTGTGCTCCATCAAGCAGAAGCGCTAGAAATCAGATACCTCAAGGGTAAATTTTAGACTAGATCTTGAGCATCCCCGTCAATGCTTACCATAAAGAGACTTTCAAAAATTACGTATACCTTTTTGCATCCTTCTATTGCCAGTATGTGTACATTTGCAGCATTTGAATTTGCACATGACCATTTCGTTTTTGGTCACAAATGCTTTCCATATGGCACACGCACGATACGCAAAATCTTCCTAAAACCAAAGCAGTGGTTGAAATGCAGACGGGCCAGTGGAACGTTTTTGTTCCCGTAAGAAAAGTATCCACAACTCAAGGATTCAGGTATTTTTTGGTGGAAAAGAGCTTTTCGCGTTTGAATGGCTGGTTTCAGCAGCTCTCCATAGTGTTTTACAGGACCCTACCACCCTGCCAACAATAATGTCTAGTGGTGAATAAACACCAGACGCTTGTAAATACCGGCTGCTACCTAAGAGGTGTTGACTTCAGTTGCTGCTTTGGCAGGTTACCGTTTTTTTGTTGGAGTGAGCAAAAATGATGCCGATCCAACTTGACTGAAAGGGATTTTAAGTTGACTGCGGCCGTCAACCACAACGGCCAGTGAAAGACTGAACGACGGTCTGTTTAAGGTTCCAATATTATATCGACTTTCACATGCATATTTTTCCTGCTGGCAGCTTATTGTGATCTATTAAGAAAAAAACAACACTTTTATAGATCTGGGGGACTTACTGTATCAGATGCCTCTGTGACGTCACAAAGGGACCTTATAAAAAAGTGGTGGTATTGTTTAGGCCTTTGAGTTTATTGTTAGACTTACAAATACAGCTGATAAAGAAAATAGAGACTGAGACAAGACAAAGTAGAAAACATTTCCAGACACGCACACACGAAAGAACAGCAGAGATAGAGAAATTAGTGCTTTGAGAAAATCCAGTCTTGTTGGAGCGCTGGCATAATGGAACACTTCTAATTCGATCCGAATGTTAACGCTTACTTGCCAGTGCTGTGGTCACGTTTTCACATTTTCCCTCAACGTGTCGTGTAAAGGGTGCTGTCTGTGTGCGTGTTTACATGCTTTTCCCAAATGAGCCTTTGAAGGAGGTGACCCACTTTCTGCAGCCAGAGTTTCCTAAAGGTTTTTTCCCTCCTGTGCCAAGTGTTGGAGGAAGGAGATGCTGACACCTGACAGATGCCCTGTGGTTCAGATAAACACACACAGGTGTGTGTGTGTGTGTGTGGTTTAGGAAAGACTGATGATGATAATTATAACAGTATCTGTTAAATTTAGTAGGTACCCAATGTGGGTTTGATAACACTTCCTGGTTTCACTGATCCAAGAAAAGTTAATGAAAAAATAGCAGGATCAGGCAAGATATAAAAACTAACCTGCCATACTTCCAGCCATCCATCCATATTCAATAGTCAAAGTCAAATGTATGTACACAGAGCTAAAAAACAAGAAAACAACTGTGGTGGAGTTTATAGGATGTAGGAGTGGTTCTGTGTTTTGTTTTTTAATGAGAACATGTCACAAACATGAAGATTTCAATTAGACTGTGTTTGAATGTCCAATATTTCCTGGACTAATTTTATTTTCATTTTTACATACATCTAGTCAAATATACATCCGTGTCTTCGGGTTTGCATTTTGCATTTTGTTTTGCATTTTATTTACACTGGTTTATGCCCAATTGTTGTCATTATACACAATGTGCATAAACCCACATTATCATGCAAACATGATGCTGGGACAATGTCCAGTATCTTTGTCTATTTCTTTCTCTATCGCTTCATTTCTTGTATTTCCTTTTCACCCCTGCCAGTCAAAGCAGATGGCCACCCTCCAGAGTTGGGACTGCTGTCACTTCATACTTAATGTGGAGGGATGAGTTTCTTTTGAATGAATTTGAATTTGAATGTGCAATGCACTTTGAGATGTCCTTGGATGATTGATGTTCTATGTCACTTCAAGAAGGCTGAAACTACCCTGAGTTTTACGTATATGGCACAAGAGATTCAGAACATAGTTCCAAAGTCAAGTGGAAAGGTTTCATTTAAACTTTTGGCTTTTGCTTACTTTTGACTTTCACTCTGAATCTGACATCACTGTTTAACATGCTGAGGGAGTGAAATGGCGTGTCTGGAGAAACAAAGCAGATTAAATCATAATTTGAGAGAATTTTATGAACCAATTTCCGTTGTAAATGTGCTGCTTTTTTGTTTTCTTCAGCTTTTTTCATTTTCCTGTCAGAGCAATGTCATTGTGGTAAGAAAAACTAGCTTTTCTAGGCCATTTTTTAGCAAAAAATGTTTTGTCATCATCATATGTACAGTATGTAACCATTATCTCTACTCTACCCTAACACTGTCTTAGAAATAACATTCTTTGCATCACATTTTCAACAAAGGAAACCATCTTTGTTTCTACTGTTTCAACAGGTAGATGATGGATGTCTTTGAGGGTTGAAATCTATGGTTCCTCAGGGGTTTGAGGTTCACTCAGGATCGCGCAAAAATTTAATATGTCCCCTGCCTCTTCATTTCCAAGCTATTAGTAACTCATCTGCCTAGAACCTAGTAGATCAGGAGACGTCTGATGAGCAGACAGGTCCTCCTGCAATAACAAGTCAAAGTACTGGGCACCTGACATTGGTATTTCATTCAATTTTGCCCTGCATAGTTCTATGGAAAGTGAGTAAATAGTTTGAAAAAAACAAACAACAAATGGATTAAGATGATTCTATTCACAAAATATTTCTTTAAAATAATGCAGGTGGTGTCATTCATTTACATGGAGGTTCTTATGGAGATGTTAGCATTGTGTTAGTTTTTAAACTATTCTTAAATAAGTATTGTCACTTCTTAATATGGTACTGAGCCACTTTGAAATCCTGCAATAGAGATTCCACAGCCTCATAAAAGCGTGCGTTTTGTGAACAAATAAAAGGCGAATGACAGAAACTCCCCCTGATGGTTTTACAATGCAGGTACATGGCAGAATGACAACAACAGAAACTCCCACCCCTACATAGTGCAAGTGGGGGGAAAAAGAGTGATTGTTCATCACAGCAAGAGTATCATTGGAAAAACTGAGATTTTTCCAACATCCGGCCATCAGCTACATTGAACTGACGCTCAACTGACGTATTATGCAATATGATCAATGATTTAAATTATTGTCCTTGACATACATTAACATCAAGACCTATTATTTAAAAAAAACCTTTCAATAAAGGACACCGTAAAGCAACATCATCTGATGATGCAATTATATAAAAAAATATTGAAGGAAATTAACTGCGAAGGCAGCTGTGCGATTAAAGTCGCACTCAACTAAATACTTACTCTGCCATTGGACAAATTTTCTGTAAAGCCTTTTCACTTGACCACTCTGACACACCAATGCACTGAACATCCACCACAACGACAGCACCAGGAAACTTCAATACATCACCTTGACTTGGCGCAAGTAGGGAAAAGCCATGTTTAGGAGAGCAGCCGGTTCTGGGGAAAATAAAGTGCCCAGATGCAGAGCACGGCATTCTTATTGGTTGTTTGCAACCACTTAGCTCATTTTCTCCTGTGGGCCTTTCACGCCTTTTTTTCCGTGGCCCACTAGCACAGCAGGTTGGCACTGTGACTGTGCTCTTGTTCTGAAGTGATCACAGGACATCACCAAGGGTCAGGGTTGTTGTTATTTTAGCATTTCTTGTTAGGAACATGGGTTTTCTGTTCAACTCAACTGATATCTACTAGTCTGTTGCCAGGCATCTGTTTTCTTCCCTGGTTGTTGCTGATGAACCAGGCATCAGTGTGGGCTTGTTCCACACGATTACACTGGCAATCTTCTTTGATTAGTCTGCTCTAACTTTCCTTTGATTTCATTGTACAAGAAAAATTCCTTCCGTAATTCAATATTGTTTTCTGAATGTGCAGTGCAGCGTACAAGTCTAAAATCCATCGTTTCTCTTGTTTGAAAATATTTCCAAGTAAAATGCAACAATGTGCACATATTAATATTCATTTTAATCACTATTTTTACAGCTAACAGGTTCTCTGTCATTTTTGTAATTTCGAGCTATTTGCTACTCCACATCTCGTTGTGTGGTCCGATTTTCAAGTTTTTGACATTTCGAGTCAAACTTGAAGTACGACTACTGCACTGAAGCCCAAGACTACCGAGCTGGAAAACTGATCTTTCATTTTCTTTCTTTTCCCCTTTTTTTGTTTTTGAAGGGGCCCTGTAAATCATGTGCTTTATACCTCCGGTCGGGGGTTCACTGCTTCACCGCATAGTGGGAGGAGAGCATGATGGGAAAACATGATGTGATTTTACTTTAGTGGGTCAGAGAGACAGACACTGAGATGAAGACATAAGGGCCAAAGAAAATACGGCTATGTGAGGCAGGGGGAAGTAGCCATTCAAACTTGATGAGGAAAGAGACATAAAGGCAGTGGGGGATATGACACTACACATGCCGACAATGCAGGAATAGAAAAAAAAACCCAAAACCTGCATTAACAACAACACTTCTAAATATACATATGTAAACCTCTCTATATCTACTTGATTTCACCAATTACTAATAGTGCAGTTAGACATTTCCTTGCTGTAGCTAATTTCAGAATCAAAAGCAAAAATCCCTGGTTGCATGGTGACAAAGCAGATATTTTGAAGATCGTTTTAAGAATAATAACTTTTTCTAGCAGTACATATATTAAAGGCTGCAATCCAGGTGTGAGCGTCTCAACAAATCACCATGGGAGACACGTGATCATTTGAGAGTGACTAAGAACCGCAAACTCAGCAAGTTCAATTTCCTTCAGCCGAATTTATGTGTTATGTTTTAATACTTTGCGGTCACCGAAGACACTGCACCCAAAGCTGTATATTCATGATTCTCAAATATAAATTTGGTCTTGACATCTAATATGAGCACGTCTGACTAGTGGGTTTATATGATTAATGGCACAACTGTTCAACAAAGTCAGTTTCAATCCCATCAGTCTGTTTCTGCAGCACAGACAGAGGGTACGGCTATCATTAAATGTCAGTGTTTTTAAATTCATTGGCTGTAAAACCGTGATCCTGCATGCAATTGGATTGCTGGACAGATATTTTCAATGTAAAATCCTGATCTTGGTTGGTGTAGGACCTGCAGCCTGAAATAGCCAGACCCGAAATTCATTTTTGAAATGCATTTGCTTCACATGGTGTTTTGTTGGCTGGTGCCAGACTGGACAAAGACTTTGTTTGCAGAACCGAAGCCATCACAGCCGTTTACAGCTACCTATCATGTATGAAGCAGGCTGAAGGCAATAAAATTTGGCGTCTAGATCTCATCTCCCTTTTTCAAACAATACCTATGCAATAATTCATCGCTGCTCGTATGGACGATGAGTGCAATCGTGAAACATGCCATCTAACGGGTCAGAATTATTGCAACCAACTGAATACCTGCTTCAGTACCTCCAAGTGAATAAGAGGCACTAAAGCAAATTCTACTTGCATTAGCACAACAGAAGCCTCGGCCGAGCCAGACTGAGCCACGTGCCACATGGAAAGACAATACCACCACTGGCCTGCTGCTCGCATTACCAAAGGACCCATTCAAAAATACACATGAATTGGCCTGAAAATGTGCAAACGCAGAGGCGTTTTTTTGATGAAGCAAAAAGATTTCGACAAATCCAGGGGGAAATGTAGCTCCAATAATGCTCGGAGGACATTTTACAACAAGATCTAGTGATACAACAACAAGTTTTAGATGTGATTGCCGTTGGGACGAATGGCTGTGTATTTGTTACTTGGTGTATATAGCAACAAGGATTGCTATTACCTCAGACAAACAAAGTCGATTGGATCATTTGTAATCAATGGCATGCTGTGATTTCCAAAGAAACAAGAATTTTGAATCTAATGTCTGGGAGTTTCTCTTAACCGCTTGCAAATGTACAACTAATGATTCAACCTCGCTCTGAGTCCATGTCAGCATCTGTTTACAGAGATCCCCCGCAGTTTCTTATAAACAGTGCCAGACAAGCCTTGATTCCAGCAGCAACGGCAACAAACAAACTGTGTTCTCCTGTTTACAGGCTTTTTCTTCACCTCTATCAGGTGAGCATGTGGTGGCCGCTATGTCACCCTTTGCATCCTGAGACTCGCCAGGTTACTAGAATCAAAGTGCTTTGCCTTACTTCTTTCTGCTAGATAGCTCAATGATGTTTTACAGCCGTGAAGCTAAGTCCAGCTTGAAAACCATTTTTTTTTTTTTTTTACCAATAAAATGAAAAAGCAATGAAAGTTTGTGCCCGCATATAAAACAAAGAGACAAATGTAATCACTGGATAACACGGTTTTTGTATGTGAAAGGGACACCTACAACTAAAAACTGAGAATTTTTTTTTTTTTTTACAACATTTTTATCTGGAATGTACTTTTATCTGTGTTGTGTTGTTGATTCATGGTTTGTGTTTATTATGCAATATTCATGGACAATGATCTCCTTGATGAATATTAAATTAAATTCCAAGGAACATGACTAACCCAGCGCTTCTATAAATATTTCCCTCGGGTCTAAACGACACATGACATGTGGCAAGTGAGCAAAATAATTGTGTGTCAACAAGGGAAATTGAGCTTTAGTGAGAAGTGTATGAGACACAGCTGCTGGTGTTGTCACACTACTCCTGCTCAAATCTGACTGTTTAGACGGCGGCGGCCAACGTGCTGCCCTACACGGTGCCACCTCGATAAAACAGAGCACAGTGCAGCTGTGTTTAGCAAGCACAAGGCACCACGGAGGTGATGAGTTCACTTTCCCCTTTTAAATGGCACTGACTGAAAGCAGGCAGGAGTCCAAGGTCCAAACCATAAATTCTAAAACAAAAATAAAAAATAAAAACTGAGAGAGGGTTACTTGATTCTTTCCGCCTGTTCGTGTAGGTGGGTCAGTTTGTGTTTTTAAGAAACGTGACCATACGGAAATAATTAACATTGGGGCTGATTCAGCAGGCTTGCACATTGGCGTGTTTGCACGTGAGTATATGGAGTGCCGCTCGCCACCTCCAGGTTCAGTAAGTCAAGTACCACGCTCTCAGCTTCCACATGTAAACACACTCTGCACAATACAGCCAAGCACACCCCGGACACGCAACGCAGGCTGGAGGATCAAACAGGAGCCGTGATGGTTGCTGTTCAAAGACGTGGGAGTTTCACATCACACGCTGTAAAACAGTGAGACACTACATTTGCGTTTCACGACCAGTGCATCGCCACAGACACCGCTGACGCTTCCTGTTGGTTGCCACTGGGGGTCAATTACAGTAACTCTTCTGTTAAATGAGAGGAAGACGAAAAAAAAATCTTTGGAGGTGGTCATCGTCAGTGCTTCGTCCCCTGCATCCAAAAAAATGCTTCATTTAATGGACTGTGGAAGCCATTCTTGTGTACAGTGCAGCTCACTTTCATGTAACTAGTCGACGATGATTTGAGCTTTGTGTCGTTACGCTGTTGGAAAGATGGTCCAGTGTGGTCATAAAGTGATGAACACGGTCAGCAGCAACACTTATGGAGGCTGTGGCTATTAAATGGCCCACGATAAGCGTGTCAAGAAAATGCAAAGTACAACATTTTATGAGATAGAATACTTGAGCAGAAGGACAATAACCAAAGTAGAATAAAATAACAATCAAGTAGAACAATGCACTACATTACTTCAACCAGCCTGAACCGCTGATACAAAAAAGCAACATGGATCAGTGCTTTCATGTCCTTTTCTTCAAATTCTTCTTCTTGATTCTGGCCTCTGACCTCAACAAGGCACGTTTGGCAAGGGAAGTACTGCTCACTGGGTATTTTCTTTTTACAGAACCCCTTCTCTTTAAACTCTAGAGAGGGATGACACAATCCAGACAGATCAGCAGTTCCTGAAATAGTCACTCTGTCTGGCGCCAACAGCCGTGCCACGTTCAAAGTCATTAAATTGCTCAAAAAACCCTTTCCTCCCCAATTTGGATGCTCGGATTGAACTTCAGCAGGTCGTCCCGACCATTTCAACACGCTTCCCAGCGCTGAGATGAGCTGTAAAAAAAGCAACACAAAAACAGGACAATTTTCAAAGTATATAATTTTCTGCTGGTTCCTGACCCGTTGCCATTACACACAGCCTATTTTTAAAAGTATTTGATTCCCTGACATGTTGTTGGATGCCACCTTGACTTTATGAGGTCTTGAAAATCACTTTAAAGAAGTTGCGAAAATTGACTTTGACAAAAGAAGCGTGACTCCCTAAGAGTATGATAAAAAAGTTTTCACTTTTCACTGAATCTACTAATTGAGCTACAATAAAGAAATTATCAATATTTAATTTCTTTTCTTCCACACAAACACACACACGGTCTAAAATCTATAGTATGTTAGCATAACAGTTGCGCATGCCCTCGTCTGTACAGCCAGAACAGACAAAACACAACAGGCAGATGGTGAATAAGAGCTACAGCAGAAAGGCCTGGAAGAAGGCAGCATATTAGTCATTGATTAGCAGCAGATAGAGAGTATTGAAAGAAAACGTCAGTAATCTGAGGAGGGGAGTGGAGCCGGAGAGAAAAGGAGGGGGAAGAGGAAGTCTGGGGGGAAAGGGGTGAACCTCCTGGAAGAAATAAATAGCGTAAAGAGCATTTGGAGCCTTGCAGTCACTCTTCCGACAGCCACTGCCCATCACTCTCCTCTCTTCTCCTCCTCCTCACCTCCGGCCCTCCTCTCCACTCATCTGCTTCATTCATCTACAGCCCTGGACAACTGCAGTGAGTACTATTCCCACTACATCCTCAGGCCATTGACACGTTATGCTTAAGAAGAAGAAGAAGAAAAAAAAAAAAAAAATCACATTCGGAATACTGCATGCGTCTGCAGTAATTGCTGAACATTTCATTTGTTTTGAGGACTACAGTGATATCTGATCAAAGACAAGTAGGCAGTGTACAACAGCAAAATAAGAATGAGTGTATAAAATTGCACAAAATAACCACCATCACTTTTCAAATGTTTCTTGTAGAATGGATTATTTATCATGTACAATGAAAATCTTTGCCTTTTGATAAAAAAAAAGAAACCTTAGTGCCATATTTATAATAAATGCCATGCTGATGCTCCCTGTCAACGCATTACATGTTAGCAAGGACAAGATTACCAACTCCCAGGAAATTTAACTCAGCTGCCATAGCTTCATTTCTGCTGGATTTTCCTGTGACTCACATGCCCCGCTGTTTATACTCAACCCTGATGCTGGTGCCAGACGCTTTCCGCTTTAACAAACTCTGCTTGTGAGTTTTTCCATGTACCAGATCTGACAGAGACAGCACATATGTGGCATGCTGCATTTAGAAAAAAAAAAAAAAAAAAATACATAGAATTTGCCTCCCCTGAACTGTAAATGTTTACAGTCAACATTAACACAAGTAAGAAGTGTTATAAAAAGGTTTATGAGGAAAATTTGAACGATAAGAATGTTCACGTTAAAACTGTCATCCAAGAATAAGTAATGGCGCACTGTGGAAGCTCTAGTTTCACTGTCTACTGTTTCATCCTGGTTCTTGTAAACCCCCATCAGGTCCTGCTTTCCTAATCCAAATCCACCTCCATCATGAACCCTGCAAGACGCATCATCTCTGAGGAACTATGCTACTTACTTGTCACGCTGCTGACAATGGGTACGCAGTCTGCGCCATTTCCCACTGACGTCCCCGTGTGCACGGCCTCAGAAACAGCCCATTACCAGCTGACCTTCACTGGCAAATGGTCCCGGTCAGCCTTTCCTAAGCAGTACCCTGTCTACCGTCCTCCTGCACAGTGGTCCAACATTGTTGGTAAGTCCTCAGCAAGGTGGTTTCATTGTGGTGTAATTGGTCGAGTAGTGCGACAGGGACATACTTTGAATGCTCCCAATGAAAGACGACAAAAGAAATCCTTGCATGACATTAACTTGGGAGTGGTATCAGTGCATGTTCTGACATCCCAAGTGCTGATTTCCAGAACTGTTAGTAAAAGAAGGCAAGGATGGACAAATTTCAGTCCTAGGGAGTTCACTGAGGGGCTTAACAGTTTGACTTCATTATTTTATTTGGAAGTAAAAGTAATCTGCACTTTGCATAATATGGGACTGTGGATTATATTTTAATTTTGATAACCAAATGTGCTGACTGATCACTAGATTACTGCCGGCTAACACCTGCTGTAACAAAATCTTTTCTCTCCCCTCCTGGGCTTAGGGGTGACTCACAGCACCGACTACCACATGTGGCAGCATAATGACTTTGCCAGCAACGGAGTGAGGGAGTTTGCAGAGAAAGGCGAGGCCTGGACGCTTATAAAGGAAGTGGAGGCTGCCGGCGAACGCATCCAGAGTGTTTATGGGGTCTTCTCAGCTCCTGCTGTTGTGGGAGGCACGGGCCAGATGAACACTGAGTTTGAGGCTTTCGCAAGGCATTCCTATGTAAGTCACTAGGTTTTCATCAGTCTAAGTCTGGGGCATTAGGTAAAGACGAGGTTCTCCAGTGGGTCAATGCGCACACCAAGGTGACACGTTGGTCAAAGGCTAACTCACGGGCATACAAAGCATTTTGATTATTTTAATTTAAGAAGCAATTTTTACACTTGAACAAAAAAATAAATCTGTGTAAATTTTCTGTTAAGCATGATGACTAACTCGTGCCTTGACATTATGCATTATGTTCCATTAAGCAGGCCAATTGCAACCCTATTAAAAACTACAGCAGGCTCGTTCCTCATCTGGCCCCTCTAGAGAGCCTATGAAAGCAAAGCAAGCCTAATTCACTTTGTGTGTATTCAAGTTATGTAAAACTCTGCAGGAGTTGGCTGTTAAAAACATCTCGCTCGCTGCTGAAAGTCTGGGAAGGTCATAAAGTCAGAGACAGATGTGACCGAGTAAACGAATAGGCTTGGCTCAGACAAGGTCTGTCATGAAGGTGATTAAAATAAATAATAAAAAAAAACACTTTGCCGCAAGGTGTTCTCTAAAACTATACTTTGGGGTAGTAAGAGAGGGGCGTGAAGAGAAAAAAATTGTTCAAAGAAGGGCAAATCCTGTCTAAATCTTTGGCCAAGGAGCCGTCATTATTCTAAAAGAATTAAAGCTACATCAAATGAATAAACATGATTAAAATTTGATGATTTTGCCAAAGATGTTTAGGCCTAAACATGTCTCCTTGCCTTGTAAAAGTAAATACAATGAATTTTACCCAGTTGGTTGATATATTCTTCTGTTTCTTTAAAGACTTTTAAAACTCAGCTTAAAAGATTGTAAATCAGAAAACTAACTTGAATTAACAATTATTTTTATTCTTTCTATTTCCAACGTTTCTTGTCTACCTTCCTTTATCTCTTTATTACCTGGCCTACTTCCTCATCCCCCTACTCTTATTTTCTTTTGCCACGCTTCAACTACCTCTCAATGCTCCACTTCCGCCTGTCCAACTCCAGCTGTCATTCATCGTGAGAATCGTTCCAAGTCCGGACTGGTTTGTGGGCGTGGACAGCATCAACCTCTGTGATGGCGACCAGTGGAAAGAAAATGTCTCACTGGTCCTTTTCCCATACGATGCGGGAACTGACAGTGGGTTCACCTTCTCCTCCCCCAACTTTGAAACCATACCACAGGAAAAAATCACACAGGTGCGTAAACTAAGTCATTGTGAAAGCACAAAGCCAAAAAAAAGATTCCCAAGCCAAAGCAACAATCAGTGGTGTTGTAAATTCAGCTTTCTGAGTGATCCTAAATGCAGCTTCTCTTCTCTTTGCTTCCTTTAGATCACCTCTTCCTCCCCCAGTCATCCTGCAAACTCCTTTTACTATCCCCGACTCAAGCACCTGCCACCCATCGCCAAGGTAACTCTGACCAAGATAAAGAAGACCAATCAGATCATCAGCCTACCTGCGGAGGCCACCCAATCCAACCAACTGCTCACAGGAAATGAGATTGAAGACACACTCATAAGTAAGTCAAGGACCCACAATGCTGCGTTAAATACCTGACTTGGAAGAACTAAAATTGTATTGCCATTATGTTGCCGCTGTAGTGACATGGATCTGTTGCTTCGGGATCATTTGGAAAATAAAAATAGGAAATCAAATTAGATGCAGAGATTCATTTTAACTGTTCTCTGAAGGAAAATAAAGACCACATGTAGGCCACACAAATATTCCCATGTGCTAGCGTGTGGGCAATAAAAAAAGCTGAAAAACAGTTGTGTGCAACAGTCGTGTACAATTTCACATTATACTGAGAGTTTGGGTGTTTTTCCTGTTTGGAAAAAGTCCATTTGGGAATCGTTAAAAGCCACACAAGCTCATTTACCCCCAGCAAGTGTAGAGGCCAACTGAGGATAGTATATGAATAAAACGAGGGATGGATTTTTGAGGAGAGAAGATCACTGAAAGTTACATCAAGTGATTTGAACAGGATGGCTTTGGGAAGGTTCAGGACAGCGTGTCAAACTTGTGGCAGCTGGAGGGCAATTGCACTCAGAGTTCAGGGTGACAGTAAAGATTTGACTCGGCGTCACTGATTACAAATCCGTTCCTCTGACAACCCATCAACAAACAACAGCAAGGGGCCAAGAATCTGCTGGGATTTCCTGCCTAGAACCCAACGCTTCAATCCGTTCTATCCTCCCATCTGTTTACCATTACCTCCCCTCTGCCTTCCTCCCTCCACAAAACTCTCTATCTCCCAAAATCCCAGAGCTTGAACAGTAGCCTTCAGCAGACAAGAGCAATCACCGAGACTTGATCATTTCCATGATATACAACATAGACATAGATCATGTATATCAGCATAGACACGCTTTGTATTGTGAACACAGCATTCTGGAAAGACACGTCTGTATCATCCTTCCATTTAGAAACTATACCGCGGAAAAAGACTGGCCGTCCAACACTGGACCTCTTACTGTAATATGGTGAGGCTAAAGCAGTTTTAAAAGCAGCACCTTTTTAGTGGCCTTTCAGCAAAACTCTGAGTCCCTGCAGCAGTAAAACTGCTAATTGGTTGGGCTATTTAATAACAATATAAATAGAAACTCAATAAATAAAGCAATTAAAAAGTTAGAAATACAATCAAATTTGACGCTTTTGGCGAAACCTGAGCTCTGAATCTTTGATGAGAAGCTGTAGCTTCATAAAAAAGCTGCGTGTGAACATTTAATATCCTTTTAATACTTTTTTTTAGTAGAAAGAAAAGTAAGAAGAGCGTTTTCTTTCCACTCACACCTATAAAAATAAACTTGCAACGCTGCCTATAAATGTCAGCCACTACATATTTTATGTTGTAAAGCGCTCCATGTTACGACTTTTGCACTGGAAATTGATGTTTCAATCCAAATGACCAACAAAACTTCAGCGTACTTTAACCACAATGTCCTCTTTCATGCAGACACCCCTCTGGACTGCGAAGTGTCCGTTTGGTCCCCTTGGGGTTTGTGCAAAGGCAAGTGTGGAGACTCGGGTGTGCAGCACCGCACACGTTACATCCTCATGCATGCGGCCAACAACGGAGCAGCCTGCCCTCTGCTGGAGGAGGAGAGGAAGTGTTTCCCAGACAACTGTTTATGACTAGGCCAGAAAAGGAGGGAGACTAAAGAGAGGAAGGAGAGGAGAGCGCGAAAAGAGAGGAAGACCAAAAAAGGGAGGAAAGGACGGAGACGGAGAAACAACAGTAAAAATGTACAGTGATTCTCTATGTATGACAATTTCTCTCTCTTGTTCTTTTTTCAAACGTTCCCCATTTTTTGAAACAACTAACATTGGTTTTTGTCTTGGATTGGAAGTGGCACTCTCAAGGCAGAGGATAAATCTGACAGCTCTAAAGAGGTGTAGTTTAGAGGATTCCTATTAGACACCAATTTAGCTTTGACAGACAATCCAACTTGTCAGGGGATGGAAACACACAAACAGAAGAATTTTGCGTTGTGGTTTGGTTTGACAGTTTCCAAAACCGCATGCATACCATAGCTCTGAACACATTGGAACTTCCATTTTCAAACAGAATCGCAAAAGCTAAGACAAGAAAACACAGTAGTTCTATTAAAGAAATGTCAATCGGAAAAGTGAGTTGACCTTTGACATCACTGTGTGGTAAAATTCATGCATCATTTCTAATGGATCATTGTGGTTTGTGAGGAACCTATTTATTGACAGGATTTTAACCTGTAATGTAAAGTATGTCACATCTGACCGTATTGAAGTGTATCCCCTATGTTATTAAGATATGAGCTCATTATAAACCTCTTTGTAAAAATCCTGATTGAAATATGTTGTGGGAAATAAAGTGTAAATAAATCAGACAGTGTTGTTGTAATTTCATGACACGGTGGCGCAGTGGTTAGCGCTGCCGCCTCACAGCAAGAAGGTCGTGGGTTCGATTCCGGGGCCCGGACCTGTGACCTTTCTGTGTGGAGTTTGCATGTTCTCCCCGTGTCTACGTGGGTTCTCTCCGGGTTCTCCGGCTTCCTCCCACACTCCAAAAACATGCATGTGAGGTCAACTGAACATTCTAAATTGTCCGTAGGTGTGCATGTGAGTGTGAATGTTTGTTTGTCTCTATGTGGCCCTGCGACAAACTGGCGGCTTGTCCAGGGTGTCACCCTGCCTTCGCCCTAAGACAGCTGGGATAGGCTCCAGCAGACCCCCGTGACCCTGAATAGGAATAAGTGGGTATAGAAGATGAATGAATGAATAATTTCACGTAGAAGAGAAGACCTGTGACTACTATTTGGCTATAAATTCCACATGTCTGAGCGTCTGAGCCATTCCACCTCTGCATCTACACTTTTCCTTTAGGTCTTCTCGGTTATATTACCAAGAGCGCGGCTGGATGATTGTACTGCAAAGAGAAGGAAAGGCTTTAACCTGGGTGACCCGGGTTCAAACTCATGGATTGGCAGTCAGAGATTAACCCTGATGAAGTGTTGGTCGTAAAACAGATGTGCTTACCAAGAATTCAAATCAGTTTCCCAAATGTTGATTTAGATTAGAAGGCCTGAACGGTTTAGGTCATACCGGGACATCAAATGACTCATAATCCAGCATGAACCTGGAGTCGGATTTAATGGGCGGAACAGAGACCAATTCCACGAAACGATACATCACAAACTGTACTCCAGATGACAAAGTGAGCAACAATAGGACCCCAAAAAAAATCTACTGCAAGGGGGAGTGCAGAGCAGTATAAAAGTGAATCCAGTACTGAGATTTCCTTTGAAACAGCAGAATGACCAAAATGTCAAAATTACAAAATATTACCGGGATCAGGCATCAAAATATATTATGCTGCCAAGGACAAACTGCATAGTTTGGAGTTTTTACAAAAAAACAAAACAAAATCAAATACCTTTAGATTTATAATGCCCTATGTTAGTGTATAATTAGGTTGTTGAAGACATCTGGGAATCATCGTAAAAAGAAATAGTGATTCACCACTCAGCAATTTCAGTTGTTTACAGCGATTTACATGTTCATTATTTCTTGATATGGGTTGGAAAACATGGAAGAGAATTTTTTTTAAGGGGCATGATATACAGAAGATAATCCAAGGTTTATACTGTGTCTGTGAATGCCAGAAACGTCAATATTTTGATTGCGTATTGGCTCTTTCTGTAACATTACTACGGCAGTGGGAGGAAAAGGGAAATCTGATTCTTTGCTTTCATTGATGATTAACAACTTCTGCAGATGCTGAATGTGAGCACATTTAATACCCTGAGTTGGGGTTTGCTTTGTAAGTGACCTCATGTAAGTTAAGTGTATGCCAAGAAAAGGCAGCTATTGGCTAGGGGTTACAGTTACATCAACTTTATTCCAGAAATTTGGAATTTGGTGTATATTGTGATGTGGGGTTTTTGAGTCCTTACATTTTAGTATGGGTTTGCTCAGAAATACCTTTGCCTAAGTCTAAACCCCATCAGAATTAAACTACATTTAACTGATAATACTGTAATTAAATAGATGCAACTGTAATTGTTGTATGTCTAATGCAGTATTACCGGTGATGCCTTTGGTATTACGAGCTACTCCCTAGTCTATGTCTGTTGCATGTGTGTTTTTTTCACAGCTGAACACTATTGGCTCTCAGGTAAACCAGTCACAAAACTTCCACAGTGTCTCGTCACGCAAGGCAGCAGCTGTGGATTTCTCACACTCAACTGCCTGGCCTTTTTGCTTTAAACGTTTGATACATGCCGCAGGACGTGTTCTTTCCCCCCCTCTAAAACCCAATTTTGGTAACAAGTGCCAAGTCACTTCCAGCGTCTAGTAAAATTCACTAATTTAAAGTGAAAATGAGTTTGCGGGTGGTTGTTTTTTTTCTCCAGTGCTTTTTCGTGTTGGCAGCAGCCATGTTTTTTGATCTTGGAGAGCTAGAGGAGAGATGCATTATTGAGGAGATTCCTATTGACACGCTTGTTACTGGTAAGTCTTTTAAAAAAATAATATTTCTCCTTCGAGTTCACACGTTGCACATTTGTAATGAGTGAGGTATTAATTGAAAAAGACTGTCCAGTAAATCGCTTTTTAATGACCAGGTAAGAAGACTCGACAAGAGAAGCTTTACTCTGAACTACACAGTAGCGAGACATGAACTTTACAAAGACCTGGTGTCAGTGATTGCATAAATGGATGAACTCATGTCTCCTCTTACCTGCAGGTTACTTCTTGCTTGAGCCTTGGCAGAAGCAATCAACCTCCTCCCCTCATCTTGGAGTCACAGTGACAGTGAGAGATCCAAACCATGAGGTAGTGCACTCAAAGGACAGCTATATCACCATGCGGAGGCCGCACAAACATAAGTTTAACAGAAGACTAAAACATGTGATCACTGGTTTCTCTATTAAAATCAAAGCCAAGCTCCTCTGAACAGTATTACATAAGTTTGATAAAAAAAAAAAAAAACCCAAGGGCCTTATTAATGATTAGTGAGGGGTATAATGAGCCTCTCCTTTTGTTGCGTTTTACTGCTGTCTTACGCCTCCACTTAAGTTGTTGATTATCTGGTCACGGTCTAAATCACAGTTATTATACATGCTTAAATGCCAATGTTATAAATATGAAAGTTTGTATTCAATAAATCCCTCACTTTTGTCATTTATCAGAGAAAAACACCAAACCACAGTAACATGAAATTATGCCTGAACAGCATTCTCTTTGTTTGTTTATCTAGCTTCAGATGACCAAACGCTATGGTAAATATTCAAAGTTTACCTTCACAGCTCATGCATCTGGTCAGCATTACTTTTGCTTCCAAACCAACTCCACAAGGTTTTCTGTGTTCGCCAGAGAAAGGCTGGTGAGACCTACAGACACAAAAGAAATTATTTAACACAAGACACGGGCCTTCATGCAGTTTGAGGTCTTTCTAATTATGACAACTTTCTTTCATGATTTTTTTTTTTTTTTTTTTTTTTACAGAAGCTACATTTAGATATTCAGATGGGAGAGCACATAATCGATCACCACGCTGAAAAGACCAAAGACGGCATGCAGAATCTGGAGGAAATCCTATACCACCTTACTGATCAGGCAATATTAATTACCCGCCATCAGGTGTATCAGAGGGTAAACATGAATCTTTTTGAAATGTCTGTAAACATAACTAACAGAGGCACCATTAACGCTAAAGAGCATGTGCCAGAGGTTTTATCTACACAATTAACACATGTCTGTTGTGTGCAATATTTTTTTTCCTAGGAGAAAGAGGAGAGATTTCGACAGGTCAGTGAGGACGCCAACCATAAAGTGCTGTGGTGGGCGGTGGTGCAGACCACCCTCCTGTTGTCTGTGGGATTCTGGCAGATCAAACGACTCAAAGATTTCTTCATCTCCAAGAAGCTCGTCTAGAGATGATTGCAAAATAGCTGCAAAATACAACTCAGTATGCATCTGCCAAAACTAATTTGGTTTGGCTTTACTTGTGTAGCGAAGCAGCTGGTGATATTGCAAGAAAATGAAATCTTTGTACGGCTGAAATGTTTTCTGATAAAAATAATGAGTATAATAAATCACAAAAACTTGGACAGTCTCCCTGTACCTTATATAAGTTCCTTCTCTTGTTTTGATTCTTCAACCTTATTGGCAAACTGCAAATAAGGTAAGTTTATCAGGTGCATTTCATCAGCTGCCAACACAAGTTGCCCAGGAACTCCCAACCAATAACTCACACCCCTTTATTCAGAATTAATACAAGGAGGCCTAATGTAAAGCCACATTGATATAGTGGACAAGGAAGATAAACATAAATAGATAAAACACATACAGTCTAAGTCGTTGAGACGTTTTGGTATTTTAGAAATGGTCGATGAGCCAGCTAGCAAAGCGGGGGAAATTACGTCACCATCGCCACGAGCCACTGATGACCGAGGTGGACGGTAGGTGGGCTAATTTTGTGTCAATAGTAATTAATGTTTCTAGTTATACAGCACACAACACACACTGGGTGGTAAGATTTTTTTTTTTTAACATATATATATTCATGCACATATAGTGATATTTCATTTAACTTTTCAAAGACTACCTTCCTGTTAAAGTTGGCTGTTAAACTGCGCTAGCTTAAAATTAAGGTCAGCGGCGATATGATCCATTGGCCATATTCTACGTCACGTCTTCGGGTTTATCGCGAAAATGTTTTCCTCTTCAGAATGTATTGTTTGCTGAAATAAGATTCACATTGCATTTAAACTTTTCAAGTTATTCTTTGCGAGCGAGGTTACCTTGTTAATAACTACGGTACCTGTCCTGCAGGCCTTCAAAATGGCTTTCTGGATTTCTTGCAACTCCTGCTTCCTCTCCCCCGCCAACGACCGAAAACTGGCCTTGACATCATGTGGTCATGTCATTTGCAACGTCTGCTATGGAAAAGGTCATTTGAGTACAAATAGCAACTGAGGTCTTGCCATGTAAAGTACAGCACCGTATATTCTCTGACGATACACTGGTGGTCGGCCTCAACTGGGGAAGGGAGGGAAAAGTATTGATCCGACAGGGACATCTGCTGGGCTCTAAGTGGCACTACAATTCCGCTTATGTCGTAGTTGATCTGTTTTCCTGCTAATGCAAGATGCTCTTGACACACATCAGGTCATAAGTAGCCGCTGCTGTACTTAAACCTTTTCACTCTATTATTCATTTTTCATCATAATCATTAGAGTAGAGTCTCCTGTCAAGTGTCCCTTGGGGGAAAGTTAACATTAATTATCACATTCATCTTAAAAATTCTTGTTCTAATGCAGAATTACAATGAGGACCCAAGAAAATCTACTGGAAATGTTACAGTGTCAGCAAATCCTCTATTTTTCACAGCCCACAGATGTATTCATTTTATTTGCATATTTGCTTTCCTTTTCTTCAGGAAAACCAGGCAGTTGCTTAATATGCAATGCCAAATCTAAAATCGCCCCTCTATCTGATAAAGTAAGTGCAATTTAAACTAAATGGATATTTGGCATGCAGCAATCTAACACTTGCAAACTTTACACCCTGTCTGCCATTGACTGCAAAAAAAGTATTGCGTATCGTGTTTTCAGAGCAGTACCGAGGTGAAAGCCCTGTTCTCCGACCTCAGTGTTGTGGCAAAGAAACACTTGAAGGAAATCAGCGAAGTTTAGTGATTTTTCTTTTTTTAAATAAAATATCATATGTTCAAAATCCTGATTCAAATCCTTAAGTAGTTCAGGATTTAAGTATGTTTCACCATTGTTAATGGCCTACTTTAAACATTATGACATACAGCATTGTCTGCTTGCCAGGTTATTACGTTTCAGTCAGGGCACAAGAGGAGGCTGCTCGCATACTACCAGCAAAAGGTGAGTTGTAGTGAGAGGAGCTGCTGTAGGTGTCGTCCACTTGACTTAGCATGCAGTATGCAAAGCTTAGACGTTAAGCTTTGCATACTGCATGCTTAGGTGAGCTTAAACACAACTTAAACACCTACGTACTGGTGTATATCTTGCCGCTTTTATAATTGCAGAACGAGAAACAAAAAGAGGCCTTAATAAAGCTGACAAATGAAATACAACACATGACAAAGTAAGGTGTAATGTGCCTTGTGCTTTTCTTTTAATGCATGTTTTTAAGAAGCAGTGATTGACATTTTTCCCCTTTTCAAGGAAGTTAAATGAACAGAGCGCCTTCATTTCCAAGCTGGAAAACTCCCTGCAGTATCAAAGGTACTGCCTCGAGTCAGATTTTATTCTAAACGTTTGGCTCCAAGACTAATATGCGAATTATTTATTGAGATTTCGAGTAATCCTGTGTGTGCATTCAAAAATATTGAAAATGCTTTCAGGAAAATGGGATTTCGTCACTAGGTGTCGCTCTAGGCACAGTTATCCTGTGACAACCAAACTAATATTAAAGAGGTTTGAGAACAAACCTTAATCTCAACTCTTAAGTTTCCATGTCTCTTTAATTTAGTCCCAAGATTTCTTCAGTGCCTCGAATGACCCAAAGCCCATACCCAACTCATGGCCAAAAATCTGGTAACTGCCTTAAAGTTAAACACTGATGTATCGTTGTCTTTTCAGCCAATGCATGCCACTGCATTCAGTCGTAGTCGTTGCAGTTCCACCATTATGAGTGTGTGATTGGTAGTGTTGTATTTCTGTGTCCCCACAGTTCCAGTGTTTCAGATCCCAAGACCGTCCCCCACGGTCCTCTCCAGACAGCCCTCACTGGCTGATGTGTGAGTGCTGCTAGGCCACCGTGTTTCTGGACGTGTTCAGCCGTCTACTGACGGAACGTTTCATTCGCGCCCTGCACTTCAGCCTCATTATTTTCTTTTCTCTTTGTCTCCATCGCCTGTCAAGAGAGGAAACGTGGGAGGCGTCTTACAGAGCAAACACACTACATCCCGGCTTGAGCCCCAATGTCTTATGTTAGCTTTAGCTGCTGCATAGCCTTGCCCTTCCCTGCGGCTATCCACACTCGCAGACCTGAGGAGACGAAGCTTTGCTTTAGTTTGTTTAGGATTCTTCACCGGTGTTCTCGACGCAGTTGACATAAGGCCGATTTTGGTTGGTTTTAGTATCACAGGTGCTGTTTGTTTGAGCTAGGTTAGCGGCGCACATGTTGTGGTGGGCACATTTAAACACAGGATCCTGGAATGCTGCCACTCCTAATTTTTTTTTTTTTTTGGGGGGCGGTGGAGTCTAGGATGATTTATACAAGACTGGAAATGCTAAATTATCGAAACCACATTTTACTGTGAAATATGAACAGTCAAACACACTTACATTATTAATCCATCTACTGTATTATTGGCTTTGGCTATTCTGGCTCACTCTTTGTCGCACTGCAGTAGTTTTGGAGGGAAAAAGAAGGAAGTGATGCCTTAAAGGAGGGGTATTTATAACCTAAGTTGGTGTGGTTGGAGCTTGAGTGCCTGCCTGTGCAGCTTAGTCATACTTATTATGTAATTTGAAATGTTGAATCCATTGAAAATTAGTTTTTTCATTAAGTTACAGATGTATAAGTATACATTTGGGATTGGTTTACCGATAGCTTCAAATATCACTTATTTTTCAAAAGAGAGACAAATTGCATGTTTTATGTCCAAAACCTAATGCAACTAATGAGTCGTGGTCCCCCTGCAGCACTGACAAAATGGAGATCGACGGAAGAAATTTGTTCGGCAAGGTGGGTTTCATGACGAAGGAGTCACTGAATATAAAATACATAGATACAGAAATAAATAAAAAGTTGATTAGTTTTATGCATTTTTGTCTTGTGTCTACGCTTCAGCAAAACAACCTCCCCAAGGTGTCACTAATCAACACTTCACGGAACAGACAGATAGGTATGCGCTTAGTTATGTCTGGCAGAAACCTGTTTGTCTCTTGCCTCGCTGCTTCCAGTGAACTCACAGGCTTACGACACAAACTCTGCAATTTAACTGTGGAACCTTTGTCAAGAAGTCATGTCAGATCTCTCTTGTCCCATGTGCAGAGATGTTCCCTCGCAGACCAAGCAGTCAGGTCTCGCTGGCGAACCGCTCCATCGTCTCTGCCAGCATCAGGTGAATCTTCTCGCGTGCAGACAGCTCTCCTCCTTTGGAGAAAACGCACCAAAGATCGTGTTTTCATTTCCTGTGTGGAATAATCTTCCCTCCTTTTCTTACCGGCTGTCTGTCAGTCGATCTCAAGGGCTCCTGGGGACTCCAGACACCTCCTTCAGCCACAGCTCTGGGTGGAAGTCTCCAACCTTCAGACCTCCGACTTCTTTCAGACACTCCATGTCCTCCCTCGTCTGCTCTCCTCCTTAACCAACACCCCCATCCGGTGGCCCGTAGAGCAAACAATTGTGTGATTTAAAAAAAAACAACAATCCTGGAATGAGTCACCTGCAAGTTTGTGTGTTATGGGAAATCATTAATTAATTGATTGGTTCTTTTAATGACCACACAGCTAGGCTGGTGGAATGTGTTTTCAGTGCTGTTATGTGGTACAGGTTCCAACATTGCATCAAGCATTAAACATATAACACAGATAGTTCATAAGGGCCTTAGCGTTCAGAGTTCAGAGTACTTATTGCAATACTAACAAATCCATTTTGTAATACATTTGTTCTACTGTTAACTAATGAACGAATAAATTAATTGCTGTTGTATTGGCGCTTGCTGTGTAGGTGCGACTGGCAATAAATATGGTTGCAAAGTTCCTTTGTGTCCTCATGTCTGCAGGCTTCCCTCTCTCTCTCTCTCTCTCTCTCTCTCTCTCTCTCTCTCTCTCTCTCTCTCTCTCTCTCTCTCTCTTTCTCTCTCTCACTCTGTGCTCACAGGCCTGGTCGTCCCGCAGAATGTGACGCCTGTTGTTTTCTGACTGAGTTACTTTCACTGAGCCCAGACCAACATGCCTCAGCTCACTGTGATAAATGCTGACTCTGCGGCTCCAACACCTGTAGCCTACAATTTACAGAGATGAGCGGGGATTATGTCTCTGAAAAAAAGAAGAAAAAAAAGTCCATCTAGTGGGATTACACTTGAAGTTGACAGACGTGCGTGCCAAAAAAGGTGCCGCCGCTTCACCTCCCCCCACAATGGATGCAGCTCACACCCTCGGGTGAGGGTGGGGGTGGGGGGGACCTGCCTCGTCCAAACCTGGCCAACGCAACACGTTGTTTGTATCGCCCTCAAATCTTGTTACGAGGTGGCTGCAAGTGGGGGCACGGCGAGAGTGTGTGTCCTAACAGAAACGTGATATCGCCCGAAGCCATCGCAAGCGCCCCCCCACTCCTAGTCTCGGTGCAGCCGAGCGGCGGGGACGGCCAAATGTGTTCAGACAGGTCGGCCCTCCTCTCCCTGTCGACCTGCCCTTCTGCCTCCATTGTCCCCGGCTGTCAAGGTGCTGAATGGCGCCTATTGAGTCGGGCTCAAGTGTAGCCTGACAGTGTGTGTGTGTGGGGCACGCTATGTTCTGGCATGTGTGAATTTTTAAAAGACTGTTGAGCCAGTGTGGGTCCCCGTTCGAGGCTGAACTCTCTCGCCGCTCCGATGGGACATTTTTCGAGGTCGTTTCCTGTTTTTTAAGGTCCACTTAGCCGAGAAGACGGCTCCCCGGGGCGGCTTAAGCTGTCATGGTGTCAGACAGTGGTTGGCAGAGGACTAAATCAGAATAATCTCTTCCTTATGCGGCCCACACACACGCTCTCTCTCTCTTTCACACACACACACACACACACACACACACACACACGGCGACGTGCACACTGGGTAATTATCTTACTCTCCTCGCAACCACAGGTAGATTGTTGTTTTCCCATTCAGGGCCACTCACAGAATTCTTGTATTGCACACAAGCTCGTTTCCGCTGCTCATCTGCACACACACACATACACACACACACACACACACACACACACACACACACACACACACACACACACACACACACACACACACACACACACACACACACAAACTTCGGCATGGCTCCGGGCTGTACAAATGAGCCCTGCCACTTCAGAGAGCTAAAGAAAACTATTCCGATGTCAGTGGTAATTATTCAGCAGCGTGTTCCCACAGCCTGCCCTCCTCCCTGTTTGTGTGTGTGTGTGTGTGTGTGTGTGAGAGAGAGAGAGAGAGAGAGAGAGAGAGAGAGAGAGAGAGACACTTCTCTCCTAATCTGATCCAGATTTCACACTCTGTCACTCACTATTCCAGTCTTGTACCTTTGCCGCTCTAAGTGTAATCCCCCTCCAGGCAAGACATGACATGAGGTAAATGATTTCACAGCGGAGCTATTTGTCTTCCCGAGGTGCACGGAAGGTGTTGCTCTGTGGCCCCTGCAGCTGGTAAAACCTGCGATCCCTTCACCTTTACTGTTTAACGCCGTTTGATCAATGACAGCAGACGAGGGCCGGGTTCAAGCTGCCAAAAGAACGTCTTTTGTCTGAGTGTTTGCTCTCATTACTGATTAACCAAATAGGCGAATGCACGGTCAGCAGAAAAATATATTTACTAAGAACTTAATTTTTGTGGACTAATACTGATCCCAAAGTAAAGCTGTAGTTCTCTGTTGGAGCATTTGATCATATTATTTCATGAATATTTTGCTCTGGGGGCCCAGTTGGTTTTTTCTCTGAGATGTCTTTGGATGTGATTTAGTGCTGTACAAATAAAAGTTAAAAAAAAAAAAAAAAAAAAAAGTTGATTATTTCATTTATCATTATATTTATCCAGTTTGGACTCATTATTAATTCAATTTATTTCCCTGTTAATATTTCTGACAATAATGTGCAGTTCATCCTTTCATGCACTGGATGCTTTTCGTTTCGTCCTGTTGTTCACCCTCAGTTTTGTCACCTTATTGTTTTCTTTCTTGTACTCTACTTGTCATTTATGTCATTGTCACCCGAACTGCATATTGATGATTATATGTATTACTGCAAATATCTCCTGTGTGGTACTACCAAGAATGGCCTGTAGATGGCACTGCAGCTCATCCTAGTTTTACATAAGCATGGCTCAGATGGGGAGATACGTCCACCTAGTGCATTCCTCCGAGTGTGTGAGTTCGTGCGCGTGTGTGCGTGCGTGCTCACGCGCTCGCAAAGGCCAGTGGAACACAGCTGCCTTCGATAGGGATCAACCAACAGGATGAGACCGGTGATGCACAGGTACACACAGTCACACACACACACACACACACACACACACACACGCCCGTTTACATCTGCTCCTTGAGAAGATGACGCACACACACGAAAGGCACGCACATAAACTGGCATCCCAGAAGTGATCAGGTCCCACTTGTGACTGACAGATGTTTTCACCCCCCCCCCTCTCTCACATACACACACATGCAAAAAAAAGTTTTCTAATTCTGCTCCTCTTTACTTGCTTGTTTTAACTGCTTTTTCAGAACACGTGCGCTCTTTGCTGTAGTAAACACACACGTTTGACGGCTCTATACCCTTCATTCCGTCTTACACACAAACACAGCAGAAGGCACACACACACACACACACACACACACACACACACTCTTGGCAGGAAATGCATGGAGAAAAAGGGGGCTGAAAGACAACACCGAGATTAGAAGGCTTTTGTCACGGCTCTGTGGCAGACTTTAAAGGCCTTGGCTCTCTTCCCCTCTGCCAGATTTCTTTCTTTTCTCACCCTGTCTGTCCACATCCCTCTCTCCCTCCCTCCCCCACTCCCAACAAGAGGGGAAGGTAAACATTTGGCGCGCAGAGAGTGAGAGGTGGAAGTCTGGCAGGCAGGCAGGGAGGGAAGGAGGGAGGGGTGGAGGGAGAACGGAGGCGGCCTGTTGCCCCCTTTTAGCCTCTTTATTGTGTTTTTGTTGTGTTAGTTTTAATGCCGGCTTTGTGGCTGCGAGGAGGATGAGCGCCGAGGAGGGAGAGCTATGCAAACAGAGCGGCTCTTCAGTGGCAGCCAGGTGTGTGACCGCGCGACTGTGTGTGTGTGTGTGCGTGTGCGTGCAAGACCTCTGCTCCTCTTCCACGTCGCGCCTGAGTAAAGTGCACATTTTCTTTTCTCACAGGTTTCCGCCTGTGAGAGTTGTGTCGCCCCGCTGGTGTGTGTGTGTGTGTGTGTGTGTGTGTGTGCGCCCTTCATGGTCACTGACTCCATTCACCTGAGCCGTCCTTTCACAGTGAAAAGGCAGTTGCCGGTGAAAAAGCCCTCTTGGACAGCTTCTCTTCATCACCAGCCCACAGCTGCTGTTGACTCAAGCACCCAGGAATCTCCTCCGGGAGTTTACACCCTTTGTAACCGGCCCACCGCACAGTGCCGCTCACTCTGTGGGCATGGGAGAAGAAGAAAAACAACAAAAAAAAGGAACTTCAAAAAAAAAAAAAAAAAAAGTGAATGGGAATTCTGGGAATTGGGGTGGGGTTTTTTTTTTTGACAAAGGTTTGAGTCGAGTTGAGGAGCAGGTTTTTGATGCCTTTTTAGATCAGGTGGATGGAATTGATGTCCTGTAAGAATTTCCCAGAGTTTGAGTTGAGTGTAGCCCGCTGTTTGCAGCCTCCTTGCTAAAAGTGCCAGGCTTCCTTCATTCATTTTTGGACGGGCGACAAAAACAAAGGGATTTCAGAGGGAGGAAGCAACACCCAGCTGGAAGCGCTGTGTTGTTGGAACCTGATATAGGGATCAGGGCCCTTTGTGACATCACCCAGGCAGATTTTCCCAGAGATGCAGGTGTCACCAACGTGGTGCCCACAGGACCACATTGTTCGAAAAATAGCACAACTCATTGAGCTGCGTCTAAAATTCAAATTTTGACTCAGAAGCAGCTCTCAGGTTCCAAAAGGTTGGTGACTCCTGGTTTAGCACATGCATTCCTCAAAAGCGGAGTGAACAAAATAAGTAATGGATGAACTTTCAAAGTTCCGGGGAGTTCAGCAGCAGACTGGAGACACAGGCTGATATCTTACACATTCTTAAATGGAAATATTTGGGGGAAGAGGTGCAGGTCGCATCGCATGAAAATCTTTTGAGAAATGTTTTGCAGACAGTGGACCTTTGTGATGTCAGCTGCGACCTTCTTGATGAGATGACTCACCGGGGAAGAGTCGGACGGGAGATAAGATCAGGCCTCCATCACGTTTCCTCCTCCCTTCACCTTCCACCCGTCCCGAACAGCTTTTCACTGATCTCTTTTCCATTTTCTCATCTCCCCTCATCTCCGCAGAGGAGCAGCGAGCTCAACACATCTGTCAGCAGCTCCGATCGGTGTCATCCTCCTCATCCTCCTCCTCCTGCTCCTCCTGCTCCTCTCCCCCATCTGCCCTCCCAGAGTCAGTCAAATTCGCAAGAATTTGCACAGGCAGGAAAAGGCTAATCTCTTAGATAAGGGGAAAAAAAAAAATCTAATTCTCTCGCACAACATTCTTTGGATCATTTTGAGCCATTTTCCATTTCTTGCACTTCAGAAATGTAAAAAGTCAAATGTTTTTTCTTTTAATCTTATAGCTCTGCCATCTAAATGCATGTAACGGAGAGCTTTGCCAGATGCCCAGAGGTCCGTGATGTAAACTCTCACCACCGCCAGCAACTGTTGACTTGGCGAACTCTTCAAACCCGCAGATTCCTGCGAGGTGATTTGCCTCTTTGTGTATTTTCAGTCCTCCTTTACCGAAACCTGGTTTTCCCTTCCGCAGCCCCCCTGAGCCCCTCATTAAATCCCTGATGTTTACAATTTAAAAAGTTAATGAACCAAAATGCAGAGGCAATAAATGAGCTTGAGCTGTTATAAATGTTCTTTTTATCTTATATCTGACCCAATGTCGATGGAATTTGGGGGACTCAGAGGGGAAAAGCGAAGCCAGTGCGGAGAGCCGGGCGAGCCGCGGCTCTGCGGCCCTGTTCTGTCTGACTCACACAGGATGCATGCTCCTTTACATCTGTATCAAAAGTGATCTGACCACAAGTGGGCAGCTGAATGTGAAGGCGCGAACGCACGCTGGATGCACACACTGGGGGATAAATCCGAGATCCGGTTTCTCCGGGCCGCATTCTGCGGTGGCGTGGGTCACATGTCGAAAAATTCTTACATCGGCGCGAACGCAAACACATCCTTGGCCGAGGCCGACAGCTGACAGCTTCAGAGGCCGCGGGGAGATGGTGACTGATAACTTCGTTTCAGTGACTTTGAGCTGCTGGCTATGTGGGCAGTAGGCAACAGGTTGTTATTGTTTGTGAAAACAAACAAACAAAAACAATATAACTATGGATACATTACACGAATGTAGGAGAATAAAGTATGACACATATATATACCAAGTGGTCTCACTGGTCACTGAGGCTAAGAAATAGACATTTTTTAGGGCAAATATCTATCTATCTATCTATATCTATATCTATATCTATATATCTATCTCTCTCTCTATATGTATATATATATATACATATATATATGTATATGTATATGTATATATATGTATATATATATATCTATATCTGTATATATATAGACATATATATATCTATATATATATATATCTATATCTCTCTATCTATCTATATATACATATCTATATATATATATATCTATATATATCCATATATATAGAGATATATAAATACACATACACAAATATATATGTAAGTGCATATCTTTGTATACATCTTACAATGAAATGATTAGTCTATCATTAGTGAACTCAAGAGTTAAGGTCCCATGTTATTCTGACTTTTCAAAACTTTACATCCTGATTCTGGACTCCAGTGAAACGGTCTCACATAATAAAATATCCAAAAAAGAATCAACAGATCTCAAGAAAACAGCATGTTTCACCCTCTGGTTACAGCCTCCTGCCAGAAACGCTGGGATCGGGCCTCCGACTTGGCCTTCAAAATAAAACAACAAGTTTAGAGGCAGATTGACTTGTGAAAGGCTTCTTTAACTTTCCAGGAAAAGCATGGCGGCTGCATTTGTTTTCAATTACACACCAGTTTATTGCTAGTTTTGTTAAATAACTGGACTGCAGTGGAGCAACTCAAAAGAAACAGCCCAGTTAGCCGTCTGTTTGCAGCCTTCTGCAAGGACAGACGCTCTGCTGGACCAATCACACGTTTGGGAGGGGACACAACAGGCAAAAGAAGTGAAGGATGGACTTCTGCCATTCTGGTGGAATTGCAGGATCGTGGAGGAACATTTGTAAAGTGAAATTTGCTCCAGAAAGAAAAAAAACTTTGACAGAAAAACCAACGCCTCTCCAAGTGATTAGCAATCATCCTCTGTTTCGGCGCGTTCTTTCGCCGTCTTCTTCTTTTGTGCGTCACACACGGACTGAGACGGGGATCTTTGTGGGCCTCCGTCTGCACGCAGCTCGCGTCCATCCGTCATCTCGGCGGACAGACACGCTGACAGATGAGAAAAAGCCAGCTGCGGCGCTCGCGATCCAACACAATCCCTGCAACCTTTTACAGCACGACAGCCACTCGCAGGAGGGAGCAGAGTGGAATCTCTCCGGATGCCGACGGCCAGAGGCGGAGGGAGGGAAAAAAAAAAAAACACACTGAGATTTTCCTTTTTTTAATCGCAATAATATGCTTACAAAGGGAAAATAACATATATATTTTTTATCTCTTACCTAAGTGACAACAGACTGTACAATATCATCCATAAGAAGATTTGAGATAAATTTTCATATATTTCATCAGCTTGTATAAATACAGTATCTTACAATGACATGGGGTTTTTGATGCTACATAGCTTAGGTTTACTACTAGAACACAGATTCCAACTCATGCAGTATAATGCCCAATTATATGAAATAAACACACAAACATGTCTAAATGAAAATAAGTTAGAACAGCGTCTCAGCCTCAAGACGAACATTTGACCCTCAATTGGCTTCTGTTATTCCAACACTAATGTCTCTCTGTGTGTGTGTGTGTGTGTGTATGGGTGCTAGTGGTAGTCGGTGAGATACACACACGCACATTCGTTTTACTGGCAGTCCGAGACGCAAATAACTTAACTTAGGTTTTGGCATGTGAAATGAGGGACAGCCGTTTCTTTACAACAGTTTAAAACCAAAACTTAAAACAATCTGAAAGTTTTCGAGCGACTATTTAAAAAGGGGAATTACGTCATGCGGGATAAATATGGCGGTGGTTCAGATTCCTGATGGCACGCACGGGATCGAGAAGGTAGATATTGATTGTCATGTTGTCACCACCCGTGACGAGAAAGGTCCCGCCAGGAGCAGTGAGAACCAAAAACGAAAAAGTCTTGGAACAGAGCACTGACATTCGCTGACAGTCCAAGGCCGAAATCACCCAATTGTGCAAATGCACATTTATGATTCTAACATTTAGAATGATCTCATTTTGAACCTGATCTTTTAAAAATAATTTCAAGCCCATTTCATGACTTTATCTTTTGGACATCTGGATTGTCTCGTCTCCTCGGAGGAGTTTCCCTCCTTGTCTGAGGACCAACTGAAACTGCTTTCATTCCCTCTTCAGGTCGCTTTGTGAGACGCCTGAAGAAACGTCCAAAGACTCTGATAATAAATTCCAAAAGGTCAAGCCGTAGACGATGACCCTCTCTCCTTAAATCTCCAAATCTCGCGACAGATTACTGAGAATTTATGTGACACGGCCGCTGATCCGACGGTGAGCCGCGGAATCTGGAAACCATTCCGAGAGGAGAAGGCAGCGTTTTTACGAGTCTCCCTGCGACGGCTTGAACATACGAGCGCCGATCTGCGACCTCCTGCTTCCTGCTGCTCGTCTTACGCCAATCGGTTCGGTACGGTTCAGACGTTACGCGGACAATTCTACGGAGCAACCGGCAAATTGATGGCGCGCGATGGCTCTGCTAGTGGACATTTAGAGGGCAACACCCAGAGGAACATCAGCACCCAGGAAGACAAGAGTCTAAATTTGTCACATGGCAGAAAAATGAAATGATCTTTTCTCTAAATCCTGAGGCACCTGCGTATTTCTACCTAACACCTAACGATACAAAAGCACAATCTGTCAATCATCCAACACTGAAAAGCAGAGACGCAAAGAAATGGTAAATGTCACAATATCAAAAATAAAGATGAACCAAGTCTGCATTTTTCTTTTGTGCCAACGTCTGATATCTAATATTTAGTGAAAGAAGCAGAATCACTCGCTCTTTGAGAACCGGGGACTCGGGTCTTTAGTCCCCAGATAGCAGCCGAGCAGGAAAAACAAAGAAAACAGAAACGAAACACAAACCTTAAAGGGTGCAGTGAAAGTTTGTGTGTGTCCTTGTGGCTCAGTTGTGGCTGATGCCTGAGATACATTCTGAACTGATGCAGACAAATGCAGGTTTTACTGTAGGTTGAAAGTCTGGCACTGGAGTTGTTTTTTTCTCTCCTATTGTCTTCCAAAGTACCGCACGTCATTGCATTTGTTTTGCAGCTAAAAGTGAGGCAATTGAACGGAAACGGATAACTGGCGTACAAAATGATTACAAGGCAAACAAATTTCTAGGATTTTCCTCTTCTTTCTTTCTTTATAATTTCACCTTACAATGGCCTCCATCCAGGTGGGCTCCAATAAGGATCTTCTCTCTTTACATTCTTCATCTTGGACAAGTCTGAGTGTTGGCAGCAACGTTCCGTCCTCCTGTCATTTCCTCTCCGTGTGAATCCTCTTTCCTCCCCACGTCCGTTTGCGCCGTGCGCCAGGAGTTTGTACGAGTCGTCCCGACTTCAAGCAGGAAGTGGCGGGCTGTTAACACTGGTAGTGGATGTGCTGGTGCTGGTGCACTTTGCCGTCCACGTGCGAGTGTGTGTGGGTGTGGATGTCGGTGTAGATCTTGGGGTAGACCTTGGGGGCCAGGCCGGCGCCTCCCTGCGCCAGGAGCAGCTGCTGCTGCTGCTGCTGCTGCTGGTGGGCCACGTACTCCTCGTACGTCAGGCACTCCTTGTCGCCGGCGGGGGCCGGCTGAAGGGCGCCCCCGCGCGCCGCCGCCGCCGCCACACGGTGGCGGCGGCGGGCGGACGCTGGGCGCCGGGAAGGGCCGAGGTGGAGGAGGAAGAGGAGGAGGACGAGGAGGCGGAGGAGGAAGAAGAGGAGCAGGTGCGCTTGGACTGGCAGAACCAGAGGAGGGCCGTGCCGACGATGAAGGCCAGGCCCGCTGGGATCCCGATGATGACGGGCCACGGGAGGCCCGAGGAGGCCACGGGGGCGGGGATGACGTTGCTCGGCGGCTTCAGGTCTGCACGGGGAGGAAGGAATCAGCGACGGAGACGACAGAATTTACATTGATTTGGCGTTTTCACATGTCTTCATGAAGGTAGCGTAGCGTTAGCCAGTGAGAGATGAAAGGACCAGTGTGTAAAATTTGGATTGATTTATATATTTTTAGATTTAAAAAAAAAAAAAAAAACTTTTTAGATTTTTAAAAATCAGATTTTTTTTTTTATTGACAAAAGCAGGGGCGACACAGTGGCGCAGCAGTTAGCGCTGTCTGCTGGAGCAAAACGGTTCTGCCGTGGCCTGTCCAGTCAGTGGGCGAAGGCAGGGTTGCACCCTGGACGAGTTGCCGCTATAACCCAGGGCCACACAGAAAGACAAACAAGCTCTCGCGCTCCCAGTAACAGACAATTTAAAGTTCCCAATTCGCCTCACATGCATGTTTTTGGACTGTGGGAGAAAGCCGAGTGCCCGCAGTGCCCCGTTTGTCTTTTGTTGTTGGCTAATAGCAAGAGGATACCAGCTAGTTAGCCTAAATGCTGTTAGGGGTTTGCTACCTTTAATTGTATTTATTAGGAGAGCGCACTTAATCGACCTTGCTGCCGGTGTTGGTCAGCCGGCTGATTCAATTTGTTGCGAGCAGACAGCGTGCTTTGTCCAGCTGAGCAGGTTTGCCAGCCCAAGAAGAAACGCAGCCCTTTAAGACAGAACCTAAGTAAGTGCGTGTTATCAACCCAGATAGCATCATGGGATAACGATGTGAGTTTGACACTAGCTGCGTTTCCAGTATAGTTTTTTTGCGAAACAAAAGCAACAACAAAAACATTTTGACAAAGTTCAATTGCGATTTGCAGGTGTTTCCATTGAATGGTGTGAATCGCATGAGCCGTAATTCTTGTAAAATCCCGTCCGTAAATCTGCATTTCCACGTTGTTTGCTGTCAACAATGGTTTTTATATTTTTCTCTTTGGTTGCTTTTTTAATTGCGATATTTAGGGTTCCTGAGTTCTGGAAGAAGCAGGTATTGAAAATGGATGGATGGATGGATGGATGGATGGATGGATGGAAATCTAGCATATATCGGAAGACTGCCGTCATCATACCTGGGAGCACTGTGAGGAATGCACTCCTGTAGCTGTAGCCATGGGAGTTGGCCCCCAGGCACACGTACATGCCGGCGTCGTCCTCCTTGGCTCTGGTGATCAGCAGCTTGTTGAGGTAGGAACCATCAGGGCGCGACCACACCTCTCCCGTGGGCAGGACCACGAAGCAGTTCTCTCCGAACTTTGGGTGAAACCACACAAAGATGATGTAGATTCTGCAGATTTGAACTGCGGTGATGTGTCGGTGCGCCCTCACCTCTATGGTGGAGTTGAATTTGCCCTCTTCGCCGGGTTCGACCCGCTTTAGCCACTGAATGGCCGGCTTGCTGTCGCTGCGGACTTTGCACTGGAAGGACGTGGTTCCCCCGTAGACCACGGTGGTGTTGACCGGGTGGGTTCCGGTCAGGATGGGCATGGAGTTGGTGCGCTCTGTAAGCAAGAGAGAGACACACGGACAGAAAGTCAAACAAAATGCTGTTGTTTTTCACAATGCTATTTATTCGAAACGAAAGCAGTCACGTGACTTCTGAAGGAATGCGCACACCCTGAGAGAATATAACCGTTTTTTTTCCCCGCTCATTATTGACACAGTCTCAGCTGTGTTCAGCACCACATCCTCTCTCTGCGCCGGGGATACACAAACAGAGCCCTTATCTTAAGCTTCTGCCTTTTCTTTCCTCGGTTTACGCAGGAGAGTAAACACACCTGCCAGAGACAATAATCTCTTTTTTTTTGTACCTGTAAGCGCAATCTCACGAGAACGCAACCTGTGAAAAATTCGACCGAAGGGCCCGTGAAAAATCACAACAAACGTCTGTTTCTGGAGCAATGTATACGAAATTTTGGGATGTTTTTTTTCCTGGCCATCTTGCAGGACTTGGTACTGACAGGATGGTATAAAGACTTTGCTTTTAAGGAAAATTATAATAAGTTGTTGACCTACTATACCAGGCATTGGCAAACTGCGGCCCGGGGGCCACATGCAGCCTGTTCAGCTTTTTAATCCGGCCCGCAAAACTTGAAGAAATTATATTAGTAAATAAGACGGTCAAATTTTAGAAGCCGTCGTGGCCGCACCAGTCAGCCCTGTACTCAACTATAAGAACAACATTTTTTGGTGTTTTAGGTAGATAAGGCCAAGAAAAGGACAGGTAATTGCTTTTTTTGAATCAGGCTTGCTGATGCGCCACGTGTGTCTTTACTTATGGAATGCGACGACACAACACCACCAGTATCCTGACGGGGGTTTTCTGTCCGAAACTTCAGAAACGCCGTCTAACATTCGCGCAGGTGACTGACAGCTGAGTAAATCCCCAGTGATTGTCAAACGATGACATTTGACATAAGAGAGCAGCACTTTGATTTACTTCCTCTTAATCCAGATGTGTGTGTGTGTGTGTGTGTGTGTGTGTGTGTGCGTGCGCGCGTCTGCATCTGTACTTTAATGTGCAACAGATGTGGTGTGAAGCAGCTCTGATGTTCTCAAAAGAGCCATCACATCCTGTAACATGGAGCTCTCACTCACTCACACGCACACACACACACACACACACACACACACACGCACACACGCACACGTTTATAGAAAGAGCACAGCTCTCCAACATGACCTCTAAGATAAAAATACTCCCTCATAAAGCCGCGTCTCACAAAATCATTGGTGAACAGTAAAACTTGACCTTATTTAGGCAAAAAAAAAAAATTAAGTGTAGCTGGCTCTCTTTCCTGGACTGAGAAACACCACATTAATGATGTTTACTGACGAAAACACTGAAGAACAATAAAAACTGGATAAGTAATAAAAAAACCAAACAGCTTTGGACTTATGTTCCTGGTGCAACTCATTAGCCGCTATGCTAGTGCATGAACATGTTTCCTTGTTGCAACTGATGAAAGGGGTTTTTCATTTTTAGAACAATTTTTGGTTAAGATTTGTATTTTCTTTGGCTCGTGTGTCTACTGAAGTCTGTTTTTCACTTGTATGGTTTCCGGCTTCAACGACGCTAAGCTAAAGCTAATTTCTTGGCTAGCCGACGCGTCTAGCTTTTTTTTTTTTTTTTTAGCTATGCTAATGCTCAAGACCCACAGGGACGGAATCACACGTAACTGCCCGGGACTTCATGTCTTTCTCCAAGTCAGCATATGGCGATCTTTGGCGTTAAACTCCAGAACAAGCTCTGATTTATGGGACATAAATTCCCTCCAACGGCGACAAGTGGCAGGAATCCTCTGCGACTCACGTATGACTTCCACTTTGTATGTGGCGTTGATCTCTCCGGCCGTGTTGGACACGTGGCAGGTGTACTTCCCGCTGTGCTCCGGCGTCAGGTTCTTCAGACTCAGCGTCCACTTCTTCTTCTTGCCGCGGCCCTCGTCCGCCAGCGGGCGGCTGTCCTTCAGCCAGACGATGTCGGGCCGCGGGTTCCCGCTGGCCGTGCACTTGAGCCGCACCGAGCTGCCCACCGGCCGAGCGATGACGCGCTTCCTCATCTTGGACGGCTGGGTGAAGCGCGGACGCACTGCGAGAGGGCAGAGGGCGACACGAGGAGTTGGTGTTTGTGTGACTGAGGGAGGGAAGCGAAGCGACGTGAAAATAAAATGTCAGAAGTGAAGAAAAAAAGAATTTAAACTTGAAAAGGAAGAAAAGAAATAGACATGGCAGAATGTAATGACTGAAAAGAAAACAGATGAGGAAAGAGTAAAATTAGACTAATGTGTTGTTTTTTTTTTAAATAAAAGAACAACTTTAGATTTTATGGCTCTTAATAATTTCCATGTATGCAGTTCGCAGTGCTGTCCGAAGACAATTTTAGATGCCATCAGTTTTCAAGGAGGTCCCTATTTGTGGGGAAACAAAGGCACGGTTCATGGTCTGCTTCTTACATCGTTATGTCTTCCCTCAATTTATGTTCATGTATTAAGTGAAAACCCATGTAAATTCTTCTGTTTACATCAGAAAAGCATTGATTATACTCTTTATTTTAGCTCCCCTGAAAAAAAAAAAAGGTTCTCGTGAAGATGGAGGGTGGAGAGAAACATTCTGAACTCAACTCGACACTTTGAGGATTAAAACAGGCAGTTCCATGAAGTTCTCCCCACCGTACTTCCCCATTTGCAAAGAAAATGTGTGAATCGCTTTTGCCCTGACACCGACGTGCTTGTGTAACCCGAAACCGGACCGTCATCAGATGACTGGTTTTCCACTGATCCACACTCGCAGGCCCCTCTGCTGCTGCTGCCGCTGTCTTTAAAAGACCCCTTTTATACCACAAATCACGCGTCGCTGGGATTTTGGCCGTAAAAACCCAGAAAGCCACGAAACTGCTGTCTGACATGGCTGCGAACACGCCAGCGCGGATGTCGTCGGTCATAAAAACGGGGCTCAGAACTTCTCCTTTTCAGAACCTGTACCTCCTCGCGCTGTAAAGAAAGAAATAATAAACAGTAAAAAAATAAAATAAAAATGTCTGCTTAACCTGGCGGACACGCTCGCAAATCTGTCTCCCGTCGTGCGTTAGCATGTGTTAACTCTCGCACGCAGACGCGGCTCCTTGCTGGACACGCAACCACCGGCGGGAAACACATGCGCGCGCGTGTGCGAGAGAGGTAGAGAGAGAGAGAGAGAGAGAGAGAGAGAGAGAGAGAGAGAGAGAGACGTAAAATACGATCCAGCGGGGAGCCAGAAGGAGGAAATTATTCACTGGAGCGCTTGATTTTTACAGCCCTCGCGGTCCAAGCCCGCAGCACATCGCCATCAGCCGGGGCCGTAAATCACGCGGCAAACTACCGCGGCTGCGTTCCTACTTCCTCTGGACGCGGCTATTATTCTAACTCCGGGTAAACAAACAGGGGAGGAGAGTTATGTGACGGCCTTTGTGGACTCTGGTCGGTCTGAGAGAGAGAGAGAGAGAGAGAGAGAGAGAGAGAGAGAGAGAGAGAGAGAGAGAGAGAGAGAGAGAGAGAGAGAGAGAGAGAGAGAGAGAGAGAGAGAGAGAGAGAGAGAGAGAGAGAGAGAGAGAGAGAGAGAGAGAGAGAGAGAGAGAGAGAGAGAGAGAGAGAGAGACAGAGAGAGAGAGAGAGAGAGAGAGAGAGAGAGAGAGAGACAGAGAGAGAGAGAGAGAGACAGAGACAGAGACAGAGAGAGAGAGAGAGAGAGAGAGAGAGAGAGAGAGAGAGAGAGAGAGAGAGAGAGAGAGAGAGAGAGAGAGAGAGAGAGAGAGAGAGAGAGAGAGAGAGAGAGAGAGAGAGAGAGAGAGAGAGAGAGAGAGACAGAGAGAGAGAGAACGGCCCGCAGCACACGTTACTCAGCCCTCAGAGTCAGAGTCTGCGCCGAGTGGGCCGGCCGCCGTCAGGAAGCCGGGCAGAGCGACAAAACAAACATACCTGGGAGGATTTTAAGCCTATAGCCTTTGTCCCCCTCCCGAGCCCAGGGAAATCTACTGGACTGCAGCTGAACTGTGACCGGACTGGGTCAACACATCTTAGCAGAGAGTGGGAGGAAGAGGAGGAGGAGGAGGAGGAGGAGATGACGATTAATAATTGACCCCGCTGGCAATGTTTTAGCTCGGGATTAAGGCCGAGACATTGCCGAGAGAAAAAGAGAAGACAGCAGCAGCAGCAGCAGCAGCAGCAGCAGCAGCAGCAGCAGCAGCAGCAGCAGCATTAATGGCAGGACGGGAGAGAGAAGCCAACAAGGTGCGAGTGAAAAAGAAGAAAGAACGGATTTATGCTGTCAAAACCTGACCAAGAGCAACAGGAGCGAAGGAGAAAACAGATGGAGAGGGAAAGAGCAGAGTTCAAATCAGGGTTGCCACATAAAAAGAATTGACACCCGTCCACACATGAGCAGAGCGTCGGCAGCGAGGCGGAGGACAAGCGGAGTGGAGACGGATTTGAGAGAAAACAAAAACAGAGAGTCAAAGGTGAAGGGGGACGGGGCGCGAGGAAGAGGCGGAAAGAAAGAAAAACAGGAGGAAGAGTGAGTGAGTGAGTGAGTGAGTGAGTGAAGGAGTGAAGCAGTGAGCGAGGGAGTGATGATGAGGGGAGCGGAGAGGCGAAGGTGAGGGGCCGAGAGTCTGAAAGGGCAGAGTTTAGTTTGAGTCTCGGGGGCCATTTTAGTGTCACACTTGACAGTGTAAAAATGCCAGTGACCCTCCGACTGACCGCCAGGAGGAGGAGGAGGAGGAGGAGGAGGAGGAGGAGGAGGAGGAGAGAGGAAGAGCAGCGGGAAGAGAGGAGAGAAGGATGAGGAGAGGAAAGGAGAAGCAGGAGGAGGAGAGGAGAAGAGGAGCAGGAGTTGAAGAGAATTTTTGCAAGACAAATTATTTTGAACAATAATGTGTCTGTGTCTCTATCCTGCCAGAAAACTACCCCAAAAATGAGAAGAAATGAAACCTTCACTTCTTGCTTTTGTGTCAATACACACGGAAACAACCCCTGGTGGTGTCACAAGGGGTGATTACCGCAGGCTTTCACACATTTCACAGGAAATACTGTGCGAAAATAGAGAATCAATCCGACACCCGACTTCTTTTTTCATCCTGAACTCCGGTGGAGAAGATCAGGTTTCCAGTTATCCAGGAAACAGCATAGTTAGCCCCATGTTTGCAGTCTACTGTAAAAATGAGATTTAACTGGACTAACTAAGGTCTGAATGGAACAAGAACAAAAACATGGAGGTGTTAGGAGGGGGGGGAGGAGGGGCGTCGCCCCCCCCAACCAGGAAGGGGATCGGTGCCCGTTATGACATCACAAAGGGCAGACATCCAGAGCGACACTTTAATTTTGTGCGATCTGCCAAGCCTGAATGTGTGCAAGTGCATGGCGAGGAGTTGAGGGAGTCGTTACCCAGCTTCCCGGCCAGCTCCGGAGCCTGAGCGGAATCACTGCTCACCGCCCCGGATCCAACTCTGGAGCTGGAATCATCTGGAGAGGAGAAGAAGGAGGGGAAGGGAAGGGAAAGAGAAGCAACAACATTATTAAGTTGACACGTCCAGAACATCCTACGGTTATTAAAGGATCCCCGCGCGGCCAAGCAGCCGTCGCCTCGCCGAACGCTGGCTCTCACGTCCAGACGTGCGGAGACGCTTTGATTCCCGCGCTGCAGCGGGTTGCCAGTTACAGTAAAATAAACATGAATTATGGCGCGGGTGGGAGCTGGCGCCGGATGAACTGCAAAGCAGAAACAAATGTGACGTGAAGAGCGTCTGGACGGTTTTTTTTTGGGGGGGGGGTCTGGGTGGGAGGGGGAGTGTCGGGGAGGATTCTGGTTTTCGGTTCCTATCAGCATCTGTCAATAGGTGAACGCGATGCAGCCGCTTCACGGAAAACAGGGAAACGTGGTCGTGATTTGTTTGTTCAACGCGAACGCGGGACGTCAGCAACGTTCGCTCGTGGAAAGTGGACGCAGATTAAGAGATTTTTAGGGTTTATGAGAAGCAGGTTTTTTTTTCTCCTCCCAGCTGCTTTCAGTATTTGCTGGATCATGTAAAACAAGAAGAAGATTAATATCTCTCCATATAAAAACCTCAAGACTTTTGATTGGAAGTGACAAAAGAAACCAAACAAATACCAAATAAACAACAAATCTTTTTGAACAAAGCTGATTTTGAACTATAAACATGTTCATTCAAAGAATAAAATTGCTGAGAGCTTTATGAAAACTGCAGTGACTACAGACAAACACAAAACTGTCCATTTGAATTATCAAGAATCATCTAACCTCAAGAGTTACGGGTGAAAAAATGTATGGACCGAGCTCAAGAAGAGAGAGTTATGTTGACATAAATTAGCGGGACGCAGCAGAACAGAGGTCATGGCAGCCTGTGATCTTACATAAGCACTGTCTGATTGGCCAGGAGTGTGGGAGGTATTTCCCATATATCTTCTGTTCCTGTTTCAAGTCTCAAAACTTTTTAACTGATACTTTATCTTGATGTTTATTGAGAAAAGGCATAAAATATCACAATAACATTGGTATTTCACTCTTTTGAAGAGCAATATAGTATAATTAGAGCCAAAGATAATGTCTATTCAACATAAATCTTAATATCAAAACCTTTACTTTCACTACTACGCAAAAACTGTATTATTGTGACAATGAAAACTACATGATGTATTTTACTACTGCTTTGAGGGCACTATAATTTTAGGAGCAGTGTTTATCGTATGTAAGGCGAATTTAATGATCACAAGTGAGTTTAAAAACAAGTATTGAATCTCCATTTTACATTTTAAACATATTTTACATCAAGATTTGAATCGTGTCGCTGACAAACCTCTTTTTCTGTCCAGTTCAAACAACTGAAGACCAGTTTTGCCCATTTTCGGAGCCACTCTTTGTGTCTTTGTGTCGCCGCTGCAGCCGGACCCTTGTGGAGGAGGTTTAACTGTACGTGCCTCATATCGTAACCTGCGGTATCGTCTTGCTGCGAGGTCTCATGCTGGCGTATCAGTTTCCCTCCCTCAGCGCGTCTCCCAAGATTTATTATCAAAAAGATACAAACATCTGTTCACGATGGAACCCGCGTCTCCCCGAGGCCCCCTGAATAGGAACGGGAGGGGCCGATGCTGTCTCATATCGGGCCTGTCAAAATACATGACGTGTGCATGTGTGAGTGTGTGTGTGTGTGTGTCTCTGGAAGTCCACGAGACTCAGCTTGGACGTGGAACTTTAACCAACACCTGCCGACAGTTACTGGGGGAAGTTGTGTGCGAAATCTGCAGCGCCCCCTGCAGGTAGAGACAACCACGAGCGTGTACCGCTTGTAAAAGATGTAGCCGCCCGCAGTCTGTTTAGCGTAGGGGCGGGCAAACTTTTTTTTTCCACTCATGGGTCCTAAAATTTGATAGTGGAGCTGGAGCAGGAGCAGATGGATGGAGTGTCTTGGTGAGCCACCTCATAGGTGAAAAAATATATCATGAGATATCTGGAAAGCATGTGCTTTATTGAACAAGAGCAAAGTTACAACAAAATCAGTGTCTTTGTAGCTCCACGGTGTTTAGCTCTTTATTGAAATGACTCTTAAAACACTGAAAAAAAATGGATGATATACAGCGGTATATAAAGCAGAGTTTCTTCAAGCTTAACGGGCCGCATATGGTCCCCCCGGGCCACAGTTTGCCCACCCCTGGTTCTGTGGATCAGGGGAGCTTGACCGTTTGGACGGTTTGCGAGGCGCATTTTAAAATAATAAAAGGCGTGACCTGCATCTTGAAGGCTGGTATAAATAGTAGTAGTGGCAGTGGTTGCAAAACCTCGACTGCATACGTGTGTGTGTGTGTGTGTGTGTGTGTGTGACAGAGAGAGAGAGAAATGAATCCCAATATGGGTGTGTCAGTGAATGCATGCATTTGGACGCTATTTTACTAAGTGGTAACCTGAGGTGCTGGTATTCCCTCCCTCCCTCCCGCCACATGCCGGGCGTTTTCTGGGAAAGGGCAGCCCGTTTGAAGCCCCAGCGGCGCGGCCGTCTGATCTGAGGGGAGAACACGGTTCAGCACCCTAAACAGCCAGCAGAACGCCGCTCCCAGCCCGCTGCCAGGCCCGCTCACCCCGGGCAGGGCAGACCCCTCGGCGGATCCGCTTACTGCTACGATTCCACAGCTTGCATTTCCTCCACTACCATTTCAGGGTGTTGACTGCGTTTATGCAAAACAGCTCCTGACGCAGGCAGGGAAGACCACAGGTAAGGAGAAAAAAAAAAAACCAAGTGAGGATTGTGTTTTAATGAAGCTTATTGTTGCCATCCTAGAAAAAAAAAAAAGGGGGCTCAGTATCTAGTGATTAGGTGAAAGTTTCACATTTTTACTTGAGACTATTGCCTTATTTCATGATAGTGAAAGTTTCAGTATCATGCAATGACGTGTAAAGTGTCATGTTTTTATTAATTTTCTTTTTTGTTCGTTATTTAATGATGACGAATTGAAACTACATGAAGCAGCAGGACAGCGGGAAGCGTCAAGATTTCTTGAAGTTTTGGCAAATCCACATTTTGGGCCATGGTGAAGTAGCAGGAACTCAATGGGAAACATACCGCTTCAGTTGGAAACGCATAAAAAGACAAACTAGTCTTGTTTAGTTTACTTTCGGTTCTTTATCATGAAACAAGGTAAAAAGTATCCAGCAAAAACATGAACCTTTTCACATAATTGACATGATACCGAGCCGTGATAGTTTCATGTTTTTAGTGTGGCAGCAATACGCTTCCATAGTGTTTATATTAATGTGACTGAGCCAGCCAGTTTCTGTCCATGCAACAGCCATAAACAAAAAAAAAAAATCAATTGAACATCTATCATGGAAAGCTCCCACCAGAAGTGTTTTCAGACGGCTTTATGCTGGATTTACACCTCCGTGTACCACAGATGGGATCGGCGACATCAACGTATTAGTATCAACAGGATAGCGTCAGATCGAAATCGCGCAGACGTCTGCCAATGCAGTTGCAGTCTGAACAGCGCAGACTAGACGACCACGCGTTGCTCATGAACCAATGAGACAAATCAAAGACTTTTCACTCTCGCTGTGGATGTGACCGAAACTAATTTTGGATCCTGTCGACGTCTTGATCGCGTCGCGGCGCTGACCGAAAGCCTTTGGAACACCTGATGCAGCAGATCGGGTGAACCCGAATGCATCTGCTGCGTGTTTCTTTACGACGTTCTAATCAGAGCATCCACCAGCGGGGAGCCGCAGGGCTTCCCTGCAGTATCGGCCCATCTGAAGGGTTACGGATCTGAAGTCCCGCCACCTCCAGAGATCTAAACAGCTCAGGTGATAACCTTCAAGGTGTCTGTTTTCTTTCTTTGAGACTTGATGGGAAGCACTCTAAACGGCCAGACTTTATTAGAGGACGCAGTGTTGGTTGTTCCGTCGCACCAGTGAAATCAGCGTTTGTGTTCAACACAGCGCAGAAACAGACTCCCGGATCAGAGACACTTTGGCCGAAAAGTGCAGAAACGCTGCTTCACCGTGGCCGCCGGTGCAGCTCACAGCCAAAAATGTCAAGAGGTTTACAAGCTCCGTCCTCTCCTCATTCATCCGTTTCGATTCCTCGCTTCTGAGCCGCTGCTATTGGCGCTTTCTTCAATCCGCCGGGGGAGAAAATATTTGTGCCGCATTTCACACATTCTCTGGCCCGAGGTGCCTCTGTGTGGCTCTGTGTGCGTGTGTATTTGTGTAACCCTTTCATGTATTTACTTTTAGGGTCCGAAGAGACAAGGCAGCATTGGACACGGCTCGGAAATGTGATTCCGAACAGGCCGCTGTGTGTAGTTGTGTGCGGTTTAAGTGTGTGTGTGTGTGTGTGTGTGTGTGTGTGTGTGTGTGTGTGTCAAGGGGGCCAGTGTTTTCCTAAAGGGTCATGTCCTTCCTGGTTTTAATATAGAGACACTGGATATGTGGACAGTGTGCGTGTGTGTGTGTGTGTGTGTGTGTGTGTGTGTGTGTGTGTGTGTGTGTGAAGAGGTTTGCTCCTGGCGTGATGCTTCTGTGTCGGAATTCACCGACCGCTAGTTTCAGCAGCATCACGGCCAAAAACTGAGCTCAGATTTAGTCTCTCAACAAACAGCCACACAAATCACCCGCACGTCCACGAACCAGACTGCTGCTGCTGCTGCGGCGCAATTATCCCTTCGCGTGAGTTTATTTATTAATTTGATTTCTCTGACAGGCAAGCGATGCGCTGCCGCTTAGCGTTGCGGCGAAGCTGTGAAACTCCAACTCCGTGTCGGGCGACCGTCCGTAATTTTTCTGGTCTGCAGAGCAAACACGGCAGAGACGGTTGAAGGTCGCGGTTTTGCATCCGATCACCACCCCCACCACCTCCTCCTCCTCGGACCTCAGTGGGGTATTTACTTTAAAAGGGAAAGTTCCTTCAAATTTGAAGTTTCCGCCGATGTTCTACCGGCCACTAAACTGGCGGTTTTGGTTCTAATCCACAAAACCATTTTGGAGTTTCACGGAGGAAATAACTTCCACCTTGTGTCAATATGATGGGAAACTCTGGCAGCTGTCTCCTCGCACATTGGAAAAAAAAACAAAAACCCTATACTGTACAATATAGATACAATTTGTGTGTTTCATGCTTAGACACCACAGAAATAATGCTTTAAATAAGAGAAATTAACACTACGATGTTAAAAATCAGGATGACCACAACTGAAAAACCAGAATGTGCTGAACAAAACTGCAAGAAAAAAAAATTGCTGTTAAATTTCTATCATTTGCCACTAAGTGTTGAAGAGAACGCAGCCCTGCTGACTTCAAGAAAAGAGCCACATGTTTAAAACTTTAGAGAAATTGAGAAATGCTCTTAAAATAGGAACCAGGCTCTCAATATCAACCAGAATTCCTACCTTTGTGGGTGCGCTTTTATAAGAACTTCTTGTACCAGCCAAGGACCAAGCCTGGATGGAACAGCTCGTCTACCCCGACGACCAGGAGAATAAGCTTCCTCTGAGTTTTGTGTTAGTTGGCCATCCGCGCACTGACCCTGTGATAACTCCAGTGATCCATCGATGCCGCAGGAGCAACGACTCCACGTCTTTCCGTCATTATTAGGAGCCTTCTATTGTTGGAACAAAACAAGAGATCTGACTGCGTGCAGCGGAGGAACTTTTGTTTGCGGGTGAAGAAAAGGGCATCCAAGACACACACGCGCGTCCACACACACACACACACACTTGTGCTGTATGTCACACATGCTATCCTCTTCAGCCGCAGTCATTCCAAGAGCATTTCACTGAATCTCGCAGCCACAAATAACAACATTACACCCTGTGTCTTCATAACAATTGGTTCAATTTTCATGCTGCGGTCACAGATCCAAAGTTGAAATCGCGCTGATGTTCCTTGGAAACTTTGTGTCTGCAGCTTTGTTGAAACAGTCCGTGTGTGTGGTGTTCTACTTGGAAATTAATAAGTGTGGTCAGGTATTCCAAAACCAGAGCAATCACACATCCATGTCAACGCCCGCCGAGAAAACTTCTAATTGACAGAGAGTCTGGAAAAACACCGAGCAGCCGAATCCCCTCGTAATTCACTCAGCCAGTGATTCATTTGGGTACTTAGGTTTTCTAAATGCGGGTTAATGAGATGATTAACAGATTGTTGATTCTACGGGACACACTTGACTGAACGCGCTGATTAGTCAAAAGGATTTAACACGTGTTTATAGTTGAAAGGTGTTTTTGGACAGCAAATGTTTGTCGGGAATAATTCATTCTGTCTAATTTTCCCTAAACTGCCACAGCAATTACCTTTGAAAAAAAGTGACGCCAGTGGAATATAAAAAAAATGGGCCAGCAACGGAAACGTCTGTCTGTGTGTGTGTGTGTGTGTGTGTGTGTGTGTGTGTGTGTGTGTGTTGTTGGCTCAAAAACTTAAAAAGAGGTGAAAAACCTCATGTGTATTCCCAGGCAACCGTTCGTTTGTCTCCATTCAACCTGTTATGGCAGGACGTGTAATCGCATAAATGAGAAGCTTTTCAAAAGGCATTTGTGGGGAATGAGGTATTTTCTTGGCCAGATTACGTGGACGAGGGGAGTTTGACTATTTCGAACAAAAAAATAAACGAAAAGGAAAAAATAATCAACGTGCGTTTTTTTGTGTTTGAGGATGGAATCTGCCAATATTATGTACATAATTTGTAAAATTGCCAATATAATGTAAATATTTTTTCCCTTTCTTAGTCTATAAATATTTTTATTTTATTTTTTTTATTGTGTTACTTTTATCAATATAATTTTCCTTCTTTTGCACAGTATTGTTGCTGTAATTATGCAAATTTCCCCAATGTGGGATAAATAAAGGTTTCTATTCTATTGAGAGGTTTCACAGATAAAGGTCGTTGAAATGACGGTTAAATGCTCAAACATGCGCGCACACACACCCACACACACACCCACACACACACCCACACACACACACAAGCTGTTAATCAGTCGTGTAAACTGTTGTCTGACAGAAAGTGGAGGTTTGCTGGTTTATGATTGTCTGTTTTGTGGCCGCAGGTCATAAATCTCTCTCTGCGCTGTCGCTTCGCGCCATCTCCTCTCTTGAAAAACCCCAAAAATTTACCTAGCCGCCCCGCACCGCCCCTGCACACACTCCCTCACACCTCCTCACAACGTTTCAGCTGCCGCTGCTAATGGAGGATCGTGTCTCAGCACAACTTGGCCTAATGCCATCCAAGTCTATGGGGTCAAAAGTCAACTTTGTCCTAGAGACATGGGACCACTTGCAGGTTCATTGGGATCCCTCAAGAAACAGCCACGTCAAATTTGGGGCTTCTAGCCCATGAGGAACCCCGAAACCCTAATTCCAGCAGTAACCCTAACCCTAACCCTAATTCCAGCCTTATCGCTAACCCTAATGCCATGTAAGTCTATGGGGTCAAAAGTCAACTTTGTCCTAGAGACATGGGACCACTTGCAGGTTCATCGGGATCCCTCAAGAAACAGCCATGTCAAATTTGGGGCTTCTAATTTTCTTCCTCCAAGGTGGGGCGTGACAGAGAAAGTTTGAGAACCACTGTTGGAATGACTTCCTTACCGCTTCGACACGACCTTTCGGCAGGAGGGGCCGTAACTCGCGGTGCCGCACGGCTTTCCCCTCATTTTCTCAGTTATAACGAGCGCCGGCGTGCAAAAGTCAAATGTTCACATTCGGCCGCCTGTGAGTGACTGACGTACACCGAGAAATTATAAAGTGTTTCAGTTTTTCAGGCGATGCGAGGTTTCCAAAAATGATCCACTGAACATGTGAACTGAACTGACTTCATAAGAAAGAAAATAAAATGCGGTGGCATGACATCTAGTGACATCATAGCGCCCTCTGTGTGTAATCTCCTGTAACTTGTTTACCCGCACAGGTTTGTTTTGGAGCACATGCTGTGCTAAAGCACGACTTCTGATGGGGAAATTATTTCAAAAGTGGCTCCTCAGTGGTGAGGCTGAAACAGTCCTGCCAGTCCAATGCTTTTCTGAAGCTTCGTCAATGTTCAGCTACAAAACTGGGGTCACAAAGTTGAGATTTTGTTGAATTTCTGTGATTCTGACTTAACGGCTCTACGTGGGGGATTTCCATCTGCCCATGTCTGGTTGGCTCCATCTGGCAGAGTGCAGATGGTCCAGACTTCCCCATCAGTGGGAACATTTTTCACCCCCCTCCCAGTCTCAGGAACCTGAAGTTTTCACAAACCCTCCTCATTTTCCCGGTCCAGAGCTGCTGCTTCACCCACCGAGCCCACAGGTGCTGTGCCCGCAGGGAACCAATCAAAACAGGCAAAACTAATGAATATGTGGAACTAAACTCATTCTGGACGGATTTTCCTTCCTCCAAGGAGTCATCACATTAAAGTTATGACGTCACCAACAGCTAAGAACAACTGGACTGCTGGTGTAGGCAGTTTTTTTTCCACCCTGAGCATCAGGTGAAGTAAGTCTTTGATAAAAATAAAACTTACAATATTAACTGAATGAATCTTTTACTTTCTTAATTTCGTGTTACACTTTAATCCCACAATGCTACGACAAAGCCATTGTCTTGAAGCTGAACATATTTAGGCAGGATGGAGAACACATGGCAATCAATGCGAAAAGTTGACTACTTGGCATTTTTCCCTGCAGCGCAACACTTTCTGCTTTCCTAACCTTGTGGCCGGCTGGCGAGGCTGCGTCGACTTGTGCTGACGGCTGCAACATCACCCGACCGTGCAAAATTTGAGAGCATGTCTTATCTGGCCCATAATCCCCGGCTCCACACCTTTTGTGTTCCCTCGCCCTCGGCCGAGGTAAACGCCGAGCGCGTAACCTTCCGCCGCTCCGCTCCGCCAGCAGACTAAACAAAAACACTTTTTCCAGTGTCAGCGGCACATTAGCGAGAGAGAGAGAGAGAGAGAGAGAGAGAGAGAGAGAGAGAGAGAGAGAAGGAAACAAACGTCAAAGTTGCACCGAGTTTATCTGTGTGCGTGATTCTGTGCAGGGCTCGGCGTTTTCTGAAGCCGAGTGGACGGCAGTTTGATCCCGAGCCATGAATGGGCTCAATACACTAATTACAGCCACCTGTGGTTGAGTGTGTGTGTGTGTGTGTTTGTGTGAGTGAGAGAGGTATGAATAGCTGTTTGAAGGTTGTGACGGCTGTACGGCTGTGAAAAACAAGGTGAGAAAAAAAAAAAAAGACCTGCTTTTTTTCCACCCTGTCCACACACAGACACATTCAGATGAAAAAATATGGACAAGATCAATAATTTACTGATTTTTTCAAGATGACCTCAGTTACTCACAGTGGCACTGTTGGCCAATTGTTTGTTGGCTGACTTCATAAGACGACACAAAGTAGATTTATTCTAATTGGTGTAATTCAAAAAATCTTTGAATTACATCAGCAGCGTAAAAAATGACTTAAAGGGCAACAATAAACATTCCAACTGTTTACCGTGGTATTATTAGGGACAATATATCAATCCACAAATTGTCTTCTGACAGGGCTATTTGTGCGTGTGTGCTGCTTTTATTTTTAGAAGCATCCACACAAGCTGGCAGCACCAACCGCAGTCTGGCCGTGTCTGGCGGCCCGTCTCTCGGGGTGAAGTTTTAACACACAGGAGAAGTCAAGTCCACCGGGCTCAGACAGAAACCTGGTTGTTCTTATTACCACGTCGCCAGTGCGCTGAAGCTCCTGGCTTTAAAAAAAACAATTTCCTTGTGTTGAAAGAGGCCTGGTGATGCTTGTTCTCGCCTTTCTGGTGGACGAGCACCCCCGGAGACAAACCAGACGGTCCTTATGCAAACCGAAAAAGTGGCGACCGTAAAAATATGACGGGCCGAAAACATCTGGCGCCCGTCGCGTTTAGCCCCTGAGAAAGTCTCGGGCCTGAAGGTTTTCCCGGCAGAAAGCGGCTGGATTAGGATGAAGGTCGGGCCGTCGTCTTGAGTAACAGAGATGTCACAGGGAGCAGCACAGCACCTATAAGTTCCCGGGTTCCTCTCGACAAGAACCCAGAATGAGCTCCAGGTAACTAATTCCACCCTGGGAGAAGCAGAGTTATGGCTGAGATCCATGAGGAATAAAACGCGCTTCCAAGAAGTAAAAATGTACCACTTCTCCAGGGTGAAAACAGTTCCAGACCGCTCAGCACTGAAAGTCTTTTTTTTATGGATCCACTATATGGCTATAATTATAACGTAACTCTATCCTTGTGTTTGTTAATCCTTTGTAGCCTCACTGTATTAAATGATGCCAAATTTACTTTGGCCTCGCAGATGCTGGAGGCAAGAAAGAAGCTAATCAGGGCAATTACTGTCCAGAGTCCAGCAGCAAGACGACGCTAGTTGGTTGAAAACCCAAAAATCTGCATTTCTGTCATCAGGTTGTGTGCGCTTAATGTACAGGCCAGAGCACAGATGCGCAAAGTCTAATGAAGAGTATGTTCACAGTAGGTTTAGGAGAATTACATTTGCTTTTGTTTCTTAACGTTTGCTTGCTGTCAAGAATCGTTGTTAGATTTTTCTCTTTGATTACTTGTGAAAAAATATTCTGTCTCCTCCTCCGTCCAAACATAACGCGCCATTTTCACTTGAAGTGAACTGGTCACGTGACCACATACGTCTTGTCTGGTGATGCGTAAATGCGAAAAAGTGTTTCCATGACACTTTTGCGATATACCTCTACATCGATATGTCTGAAAAACCATCTCATGAGAGCATCAAAACCCTTTAGCCATATTTGAGAGGTTTCCATCATGAGTTTGTTATTGCGATATTTAGGTTTTACGCAATTCTAGGGGCAATGGAAACACAGCTACTAAGAAGCCAGACTGCAATCGCATTCTCCGGCAGAGTCGATGGGAAGTTTATCTCTTAATAACAAGCACCCAGCAGGCGTGAGGAGGGAGCGGCGCCACACTCTCCCTCTTTCCCCAGAAGCAGTGTGACAACACTCAGTCGGGGGTCCAAGTGTTCCGTGTTTCTAGAAACACAAGTGTCCAGTCAGATTTGTTCCACGAAAAACCGGCGGCGTGACATCTCCGATCCCACTTGTGACTCGTCTCCGTTTCCAGCCGCAATGTTTCGGAGGTCAAGTGCGAAGTGGTGGATGAAACGGCTGGATCCACACCAGACGCACGCGGCCTTGACCCTCGGCTCGGCAGCCGGACGAGATGGAAGCCATCCAAGGCCGGGATGGGAATGATTTGGAGAAATTGCTTTCTGTCCGTCGCTAACAGGGACGGGGGCTGGTGGGGGTCTCCGACACCGCGGGTCCGACGTTTGAGTCGACATGCTGCCAACGTTAGATATGCAGAGTGCGCAGAGGGGGTTTAAAGGGCCCGGGTGCGCTCGTGAGAGGTTGCAGATGGCCGAGTGCACCTGGCGGCACGGTTTAAAATTGAAATGAAGTCCACCAACACCGGGGGATTGTTTGCAACATCTGTATCTCGCAACAAAATTCCCAGCGTGATGTTAAAAAAAAGAAGGCCCACGAGCGAAAAGTCCCTCCCTTTATTAATGAGCAGCAGGTGTGCGTCGCACAAGTGTTACCTCACACGGCAGCGCAGGGTTTAACTTCAGCCAGACTATTATTTGGATAAAAAAAAAGAAAAAGAAAAAAAAGAAAACAAGACAAAAAAACCCCAAACCTGCATGTTTTACATGCACAGCCCACGGCTATGCATATAAAATGAAGACAAAACTTGAAAAGTTACAAATTAATACCCTTTTACTGTTAGTTGGTGGATTTTCTGCATCTGCATAATGTAAAGTACTTCTTTCCCTCCATATTTTCACTATTCTCTCTATTCACAAAGTATCCACAACACTGTACACTGAATAACAACATTGAATAATGCCTAAAATAATGCTTATATACAAATATAATTGCTTATAAATATATTTACAATGATTGCCATATGGTCTATTAAGTACATACTGAAATCTCAGTCAATCTCACTCCCAAAGAAATAAGCAATGAAAACAATTTTTAGAGACGGTTGTGTGAAATTGGAAAAATCACATCCCATGGACTCAAACTGCCGAAAGTTCCTCAACAGATGTGCAGAGTCTCCCTGCCAGCGTCCCAGTGGGACCTCCAGCTAGTGTCAAACAGCTCTGGAGACAATTGACAAAATCTTGCTAATTCCACCCATTGGGAAACCACAGTGTCACTGTGCTACTGTGTGCGGCGGTGCAAACACTCACACTGGGTGTGCACACGGGGCATCTCTGCATCCTATCTGGAAAAGCACAGAAAACACGTGATGTTATTTTGATAAAGGAAGTGAAAACGACCGCCCGGGTGTTAAACTTCGAGTCTTCCTGCACCAGCCGTGTCGTACACGTGCGATACAGTAAATTTTCTGGCTTTGCAAAGACTGAAATATTACAGGAGTGCTTCCACAATGTCGTGTGCGTGCGCGTGTGTGCGTCTGCCAGCGTGTGTTTACATGCCCTTTGGCACGTCTTTGAGCCTATGTGTTGAGAGCACGTGGCCGTCAGTGCTAAACTTCAAACGCGCTGGCACACTCGGCCGCGCCGGAGCTCCACGCTGACAGGCCGCCTTTGATGAACAACTATTTACAACAATGTAAAACTAAGCCGCTGATCGCGATGCGCCGCCGGGGCCGCGTTTCAACATGACTCACGCCGCAGAACCGCCCCGTTCCACGCTCATTTGTGTTAGTCAGAGCCGTACAGGGGATTAATGACGGTGCGGAGTTTTATAAGCGCCCAGTGGGACGCTGCTCCCTGGCGGCCCGCTGCCCTGCCAGAGTCTGCAGCAGGGAGCACGTCCGCTACAGTCTGTGGTCTTTACAAAACTGCATTGAAAATAGGCATTTTGTTTCCTCCGGGGACTTAAAAGAAGTGTAAATCTGTTGTAAATCACATGATAATCACAGAAAATAAAGTACTGATGTACTGTATGTGTGTTTTGTCCCATTTTAAACACGAGGAAGGTCCAACAAAGCATCGGATGAAACAGGATGGCTGTAAACAAAGGGCTAAATATGCAGTTTTCGTGAGCTCTGTAGATATTTTTTGACATTTAAAAAGAAGAGCTTGACGATGATGAAAGTTCCGTTAAAACAGGTTTATGAACGGTGACATTTTGATATAATAGTGTTGGCACAAGCAAAGATCTGGACTCTGTTTACCAGGACAAAAACTAGACTATGGCCAAGCAAGAATTAAGAGTGAGTAGTAAGAGTTCAGCGTGGCAGCCGTGTTTGATTAATCCCAGAAAAACCTCAAGAGATTTGAAGAAAACAGGATGTTTAGCCTGCTTATAAAAGGCAAAAACACTCGGTTTTAGCTTCCTGCTTCCAAACCGAGGCTTTCTTGAACGCTCCAAATGACTGGAAGTGGAAAAGGCTGCAGTGAGGAGGCCTCAGAGGGAAGAACACACAGCTTGGTGACATCACAAGGGGCTGATCTGATCTGGACTGAGACTTTATTTGTACAATGAAGGAACCAAAACAACTGAAAGATAGATTTGACTTTAGATTTGACTTGATTATAATTGGAAGAAATGCTGTAGACTGACCGAACGCCAGTATTTGGGCCCTTTCATTGAATTATTCCATGACTGAGCCGTCAGCCTGTGCTTTGCTTCTGCAGACGTAAATGATTATAAGAAGCAACTAAAGGCCAGTAGTTCCAGTGAGGGCCGACTGTTGTGCCAGTCACTGTGTGTGCCCAGACTCCGGATCCTACACGGCACAATTTAAATTGTTTAATTAAAAAAAAATAAAAAATAAAAAACAGGAGTGATAAAGCGTGTTTATCAGACTTCCTGAAGCGGAGACACGGCATGGTGGAAAAACACAATTTAGTCTGCCCGCCGCACCGGAGGGTCAACACGGCGAGATAAAACGGCAAAGTCGAGGCATGAAGCTGATAAACACGCAAGCAAGCGAGATAAAATAAACCTTCCTGCTCGTCTGCCGAGCAGGCAGAGTCGCTGCTGGACGCAGCGAGCGCGTCGCCCGCCGCGCGCCCTCGCATGTCCACGATGCAAGGGTAAGAAAAGCCAGATGTAACCGCTGGAATCTGGCGGCAGGGTAGAAAGGAGGAAGGAGGGATGGGAAGGAGGGTCTGTGAGCATAATTCGCTCTTCACGTCGTCATTAGGACTTCAAAGAGGCTGCGGCAGATACGGGGCTTTTCAGCGCTGACGCAGCCAGTCGCATTCTCCGGCAGACGGTGAGAGCAAAGAGCAGAGAGGGGGAGGAGGAAGGAGGAGAGAGGTTGCGTGCTGAAGAGCCCGTCTTTTGACGGAGTGAAGCCGCAGAGAGAAAGATAGAAAAAAGAAAGCAGACAAAAGTTCCGTGCGACTTCAAAAGAACTCCGCTCTCTCTTCACTCCTGGATTCTTTTATTCCAGCGGCCTCTCCTCAAACATGTCTGTGCTAATTGCCGCGGCCCTGCTCTGCCCTCCGCGGGCTCGCCGCTCCTCTGGGCTCCATTCAGCAGGTGGCGCCGCTGCTTGTGAGGGGGGAAGAGGCCTAATAACCCGTCCACGCTGGGACAAAAGGAGCCTGCAGGGCCGGGCAGAAAATCCCCAGACTAATGAGGAAAGACTCCTTCAGAGGGAACAAGCAGCTCCGTCAATGGACGGGCGCAATAATGGAGCCGAGGGGTCGGGAGGGGAGGGTGGGGGGGGTTGGTGTGTGTGTGTGTGTGAGTATGTGTGCGTTTGATGTTTAGCTTGCACAAGATGACACAACGCGACAATGACGTAAATTAAGAAAACGAAAGAGTTATAAAATTGGTGAAAATGTGGGGTAAAAAAAAAAACAGCAAATATGTGTGTTTAAAAGGACCCTAACATGTGTGTGTGTGTGCATGCGTGAGTGTGTGTGTAATGACCTCCTGAGGGTAACGACAGAGAAAGGGGACAAACCCTTCCAACCGTATAATGGCCGCTAAGCTGTCTATTGAGGAGAACGCGGCGCTGCTCTGATCAGGGCCACCTGCGCTCGCCAGCTTTTCTTCCCCGTCCCGACAAAAACGGGCTGAAGCTGAAACGCCGGCGCTGTCCTTCACTTCAGGACTGAAAATATCCAGCACTGAAAGGGGTTTTTATGTTTGTTAAAGGTCCCCTATATACGTGCGAAAAACTTCGATATGTCAGCGATGGCAGAACAAAAAGAAAACCCAACTGGAAATCCGCCCTGGGTGATGTCACAAAGGGTGTGTGGCGAGGGAGCACACCCCCAGCAAGGTGATGGCTCCGCCCCCCGAGGCCAGCTCCTTCTCGTCGCCCTCCGAAACACGTGGAAGGAGGCGGCAAACTATAAATGATTTTATAGCAAGAAGCTGAAAGTCAGTTTTTGCAGAAGGCTGCAAACAGAGGGCTAAATATGCTCCTCCCTCAGGATCTACAGAGTTTAAGATAATAAGCCCAGAGCAACAGAAGTAAAGGGAGGACTTTTCGGATGAGTTTGGTGAGAACACAGACATAAAAACACAGCGCGCTGCAAACATCAGGTTAAAATATGTTGCTTCAAAACATAAAAAAAAGAAGAAAAGTGACTAGAATGTGGGAACCATGTAGCCAATAAAAAAAGAATGACTGGAGTTTCACAAATTCATTAATTCAACAGTTCATCCACCTGCTCCATTTGCAAGACCCTAAATAATTCAAGTAACGATTGATTGCAGTTCTTTTCTATTTCCTCCCCACTTCAACCTCCTGGTTTTTATTTTCATTTAAATAAATGCATGTGTGTGTGTGTGTGTGTGTGTGTGTGTGTGTGTGTGTGTGTGTGTGTGTGTGTGGAGCTGAAGAGGTTTTGCAGAGATTAACCTCGCGGCCGCTGCAGTGCAGAAGAGTCGTCCGTGGCTCCGTTAAGAAGCAGCTCGTTTTGCTTCCAGCCGAGGGTGAAGAGGGTGTTCTGGCCAGGGTGGGGGCTGGACGTCGAGTGGGGGGGGGTCTGGGAGACGTGGTGGGGGTGCAGCACACAGCTCTGAGAACCACTTGGAGCACTTGGCAGCATTACGCACAAGCGGCTGCATTTCTTGAATGTATTTGACTGGCGACGCACCTGAGAGATGAAACTGATCATTTATTGAATTATTTTGCGTGTCTTCTTTTCTAATACTCATATAAAACATAAAAGGCTATCACCTGTAAGACTCCATGTGACTGCATGGGCATACTGAATTCTAACAGCTACTCCCCCTTTTTAAAGTTCTTCTTGAGTTCCGCACTCCTTCACCACAAAAATGTCCTGGCAGCTTCCTGCTCTCCCTTCTCCTCCCCTCAGCTTTGTATTCGACTCTCACTGAGCACTTTGGCCTTAATTACATTCAAGGGAGAGTCGGGAAGCCAGCTACTAAAAAGATCCGCTCTCACACACCATTTTATCATTTGATTTTTTTTAAATTATTTATATAATTTTCCTTCTTTAGCACTGTATTGTTGCTGTCATTGTGCTAATTTCCCCGATGTGGGATTAATAAAGACTTCTATTCCATTCTAAATTGGTGGTTTCACAGTTAAGGGTTTGACGCCTCGACACACATTTGCTCCTACTGCGTTTTTGCACTCAACGGATGCCGACGATGCCAACACACACACACACACACACACACACACACACACACACACACACACACACAGGAGTAAAGTTACACCTCACATGAGCTCGTAGAGATTTGCTTGTTTGAGTTGAGGGTGAAAACTTGTATGCTTTACACTTTGGGAACAGCTGGCAAATGAAATTAAAGGACCACCTTATCCTAATTCTTTTTTTTTTTAATGCAAGAACTTGATCTAAGCACGACTAAGACCCAGGATGGAACTTGACTCGTGTATCTTCACACTCACTCGAGTGAAATGTGAAACTTAAGGAGGTAAACTTTTTTGTGGGGAAATTTGGAACTTCGCTCTGCCGAAGTCTCGCCTCACTTCGCCAAATTATTAGAAATTGTGAGCGCCGCTTCCATCTGAGGGCGGATTACCCCCAGCCAGAGTGTGACTCACGGCTCTGGACTCAAGGTAGGGGTGGGGGGGGCGGGGGGGCAGTAAAATAAAGAGGCCCGCTGACTGACAGATGGCCTCTGGAATTGAAGCTAACGCTAGCGCCGGGTATTTAAGTCCCATTAGGAGCCTATGAGAGCGGGAGTTGGCGCACAATCACATACAATCAGTAGAGGCAAGCCACGCTCGGCTCAGCTCAGTCGCTCAAGAAAAACACACACACACACACGCAGAGTCAGGCACACATGCACATACACAAGTGTAAATGGTGCGTGAAGCCCGAAGAGAAAAGGAGGGAGTAAAAAAAAAAAAAAGAGGTGAAAGACACTAAGCAGAAAAGACGTCTGCAGGAGGTTGCTGGGAGTGGAATCGCAGATGGGTCACAAGATAGAAAAGCCATTTGAGAGACGGACAGACAACAAACTTTGACTCCGGGATGACTTTCTTCAGATGAGAGTGGAGCCGTCTGCCGCTCCGCTCTGCAGATGTGAGCCAAAATGAGGCTAATGGACGGGCCAACAGCTGGCCAGCAGGGGGACCCTGGACTTTGTCGCAAGCTCCATCTGTCGCATCTGTTGGCGGCTGCAGGATGGATTTTTTTTTTAAGAACGCAAAAAGAAAAGCCTCCAGGTTTTCGGAAAAATCCTCTTTGCTCCCCGTCCCTGGAGAGAGTTCCTGTCGTGCTAACGCAACCAAGCCACTCCCGACACTTCCTGTTGACTTTTTCATTTGGAGCAACCGCAAGGATGCGCTTTCAAAAGCCCTCTCCACACCTTCATCCACCTTTCTTTTCTTTGTGGCCCCCGGAGAGGAAGCTCCGGGATAGCAACACCTGTTCACACACACCGAGCTCCGCAAAAACAAAACTACACACAACAAAACTTTTTGTTCAGTCGTCATCCGGAGTCGTTGACGTCTTTAGACTTAAAGTTGGGGCAAGGAAAAAAACACAGAGGCTTTATTCTTCTGTTTCTTCCCCAATAGGTGCCTCCATCCTTTTCCATCCTTCCATCCACTTTCCGTCTTTTTGCTGGAAGTCAAGCGAGGCAGAACGGGAGGATGTGGGCTGTACGACCGGGGAGCCGAGGCCGGGGGGGTTTGGCGGGGGCCAAGAGGGAGCGTCGACTTTTTTTTTGTTGTTTTGTTTTTTTGTTGCCATCTGTCGGCATGGTGAGGCAGCGGCGCCCCCCTCGTCCCGCTGACAGACGCGGGGAGGAGGTGCGAGTTCGAACGCTGCTGGAATCATCAGTCAGGAAGGAAAACGGCTTCTGAAACTGGAGTCTGAGCCAGCGTGTCTGTAACTCAATAATCCCTGCTTTGGCTATGACCGAGTACACACACACACACACACACACACACACACACACACACACACACACACACACACACACACACACACACACACACACACACACACACACACACACACACACACACACACACACACACACACCAGCATGTTTACGTCTCTATTCTCCAGGGCTCCGCCCTGATATCCCATCTGCCACATCGCCACTGACTTCACGGTGAGGATTTGTTTTCCAGGCAGGACGAGCAGTCAGTCAGTCAGTCAGTATCAGTCAGTCAGTATCAGTCAGTCAGGACCGGGCAGAGGAGATGCAGCCACTTTTTGCAAAATCTGCCACATTTCTCCACAATTGTTCGGCTCTGAGCACTAAAACCACTGTTGTGGCCGTTTCTTGATCTCAATCCATTCATCCCTGACTTCAGTTGAACCGCATCTTATGATTAATGACCTAAAGTCTCTGGATGGGCAAACAGCAAGTCGCATATTTAGCCCCCTGTTTACAGCCTCCTGCTAAAAGCTGCTTTGCAGGATTTTCCACATATTTGGAAGGGGACAAAAACGCGGCGGTCTTTTCAGATGCCTCTGAGATGTTGTTGCCAACCTGGAAGAGGCGTCGATGAGGCATTGCCCTTTGTGACATCACAACGGTGGGTTTTAAATATGCGCTTTACGAAACGTGCAGTGCGCAAAACAAGCAAAGGCTGGACTTTTTTTCTGAAAACTATTTGCGAGTTCATCAATTTGTGACATCATAAAGGGCCAGTTACCACATTAGAATTCGCACCAATTCTCTGACAAGATAGTGACACGTTTTACACTAGACACATTCTGAATTTTGAACATTATCAGACATTTGCCTTGCAATAATTCATAGTAGTCAGCTGACAGACTGACACAGAATTGAATTATGGGAAACTTTGTTCTTCGGTTTCTCATCTTGTCGTCCCCAACACACGAGACACAAACATTCAAAAAAAACAAAACAACTTCTGACCCTGTTGGAGAATCATTTGTTTAAACTTCACGCACACAGACTGACACAGTTTTCCACTCCTTCAAATCGTGGTGCACTTTTTCCAAGCAGAGGGAAAAAAGGTTTCCTGGCCAGTGAGGGGAACAATGTAGTTCAAGAAGCAGAGTCTTGGACGGCATCGCCGTCTTTTGGGCCCCGATCTTAAGAAAACAAGAGTTTTTATAATGCTCTGTAAATCATTATTCGGACCCCCTCTGTGAAGCCTCCGACCCTGAGCTGAACACCAACCGTGCAGGTTCCAGCGCAGCGGCACCAGGTTTCACTGCATGCATTTTTCTACAATTAGTGGAAATGTGCTGCGAGCGTAACCTGAGCAGCAAAGTCTGAAGGCAGAAAAAACAAGAATCCGCGACGCGGAGACGGACACAGCCGCCCCAGTGTGTGCTTTAAGTCGGAGGGCCGAGGTGTGTTCGAAAGAGCTGAGGTTATTTGAGATTGTTTTCTTGCTCTCTCTCTCTCTCTCTCTCTCTCTGTCTCTCTCTCCATGTGTGTCATTCCAATCAAGAGTGCAGGCCTCCGGCCACCTCTGCGTCCTCTCAGGACGAGGCAGCAGCAGCAGACGCCTCAATTAAAAAGCATGAAATGCGAGAAGACAAACACAGCCGAGGTGCGAGGACGGAGGAACTGAGGGATCGAGGGATGAATTCGGCAACCTGATCCCGATTTTCTTGGAAGACAGCTGCAGCCTCGGACAATCGACGCGGTTGAATGGAGAGAGGACAAAACGGGAGAAAGGAGTGGAGGATGAATGTTAAATATAGCGTTCAAAATTTTCAAGCAGGGCGAGGAAAGAAAAACTCCTCTCTACGTCTCCAGAAAGCAGCATATTTAACTTTAAAAGCGATGCTTTGTTGGATCCTCCACATAGAGGCGGAGCCAACACCAGGCTGGGAGTGATGTCACGAACCAGGAAGAGGTATCATGATAAATGAAGTTCAATGCTGTTGCCTAACTTCTCATATTGTGTACTAAAATAAAAAAGGTCTCAAGGGCCAACAGACCACAGTGACATCACCACCAAGGCAGTGACATCACCACCGGGGTAGTGACATCACACCGGGGGTCTCAGAGGGCTTGGCTCCGCCCTCTGAGACCACCGTGCTTGTCTGTTGGAGGTCTGTGGCAGGTTGACTGTGGGATAAACCATAGAAACAAAGGAGGATTGGCACTCACACACAATTCTGACAAACTGTGCAGTCAGAAGAAGTAAAAGATGGACTTTCTGGTTTCTGCAGAATTCGCTGACAGGACGGAGATGCAGATTTTTGCTCAAGAACCGCGGCGATGTGAATTCTGCCCAATACTGGACCTCTGAGTGGAAGAAGCCAAGTCACGATGCACTATGTTCAAAAACGCCGACTGACTGACTTTGGCCGAGTTTCTTACTCGCGTTTGACATTTCTATGTCAGATTTCAAACTCCATTATGTAAGAATTCACCTATTTAAACCCGATCTCGCACGTCTCACTTCTCTCTGACCCTCTTTACTCCAACCAGATGTCACAGTCAGGATGTTTACAGACAAGCTCCCCCTGTCGTCACATCTGGTTGGAGCCGTGATTTACCACGACTCAGAGAGGACGGAGCAATTCCTCATGCCATACAAAGGGTGACAGAAGTTCTAAAGACGGATCAAACATGGATCAGCTCTCTTGGAGAAAAACTGAATCTTTTTTTTTCTGGTCTCGCTCCACTGGTGGTCCAATAAATCTGCAAACACTGACGCACATACACACACACGCACGCACAATGCCTCGGATAAACAACACACACGCTCACAAGGACTATTTACTCACGCAAACGTTCTCCAACGTACACACAATAAAAGAGCACAACAATCCAAGGAATCTTCTGGTTTCACACTGCCAGCTTTCCGAGGAAGGAAAAAAAAAAAAAAGCTCAGAGCCCCGAAAGGATGTTTCACAGCAATCAAACGCTATTAGTTCTGGGGAAATAAATGGGAGAAATTGTGAAAATATTGATATAAATTAAACTCTGCGCGAAAGGAAAACGAACCAGGGAGGGAGGGAGGGGTGGAGGTGGTGGTGAGGGTGGGGATGGGGGGAGGGATGGGGGGGGCGTCCAGATTGAGTTCTTAATAGGAAAAAGGTGTTTGAGGAGCTCCGGTCCAGAGAAACCGAGAGGGAGAGACAATAAGATACAGGTGTGGCCTCGTTAGCTCGCGAAGCGAAGAACAATTCAGGCCGGACCACACGGGAAGCAGGGGGGGGGGTGGAGGTTGAGGTGGCAGAGCGGGAAGAGAGGCAGCAAGGAGGGATGGAAGGAAGCGAAAAAATTATAAATTTAGAGGCAGAGGATCGAAACGAATCCCTTCGTCGACGCCTGGTTTTACGACTTCTCTGCTAATGGGACAGAGACAACTGCGGAACACACACACACACACACACACACACACACACACACACACACACACACACACACACACACACACACACACACACACACACACTCGCTGCCAGTTGATACAGCTCCAGCTATGAAAACACTGCCCTCCACGCTAACCGCCCTGCATTCTCCCACTTGGGTTACAGGTCGACGAGTCGCCGCGGCTGATGGTCGGAAAATCAAGATGATGAGGTTGATTCTGAATTTGGCCGACGCGGCCCGCAACGTTTGTTTGCAACAGCGCCGCTAATCCCGCAGACGCCGCGGTGGGACGGTGCTCAGCACACAACTTAACTCCCGCAAAGGATGTAAAGAAAAGCGAGAAAAAGAAGACAAAGAAGACGAAGAAGACGAAGCCAGCGACCGATGAGGTGAAATTCAACAAACAGCAAAGTGACGCGAGGGCGGCACATGGTGCGTACAGGGTCAGGCAAGAAGTGCAAGTTGGCCGATGCGATCCCTGTGGGACTCCCAGGGGTTCCAGGATGAGGAGGGGGAGGAGGGGGAGGAGGAGGAGGAAGAGGAGGCGGCGGAGCGTTCGGGCTCTTCGCTTCGTTTGGTTCTGTGAGGATGAAACATCCACACAGAGCTGAAAAAAAGCTCCTTGGCGGATTCTGTGTGCGGATCAGGCCTCAGCAAAAAGGGCATTTTCCCATGAGGTCAGCCCAACCTACTGCTTCTGAGTGTGTGTGTGTGTGTGTGTGTGTGTGTGTGTGTGTGTGTGTGTGTGAATAGGTAAAAGTGAATTAAACAGACAGTGAATGAGGCAGAGCGACTCGGAGAAGGGTGGGAGAGGTGGTGGTGGGTGGGGGGCAGCAGCTGCCTGTCAGTATGACCTCAGCGGCAGCTGCTGCCCCTTACTACGCCCCCTCCACCCTCCACCCTCCGCCCTCCAACCCCCCACCCCCCTGCCCTCTGTACGGCTGCCCTCCCTCTTTGAAGTTCGGGTCAAGACCGTCGCGGCTCTGTCGACCATCGCCGAGGATAAAAGCAAAAATTATTTACAGCTCGATCGCGATTGTTCATCATCCCCGATATGACAGCCAGCGCCTCCAGCACAGCGCGTCTATTGATGGTGGAAAAGTTTTGGCAAACTTCACCGCCGCCCCTTTGTGATGTCACAACAGAGCAGTTTTTTGTTCTGTTTTGTTTTTTTTTTTTTTTTTTTTTTTTACCTCAGGCCGACTTTGAAGTGGCGCGGCTAAATCAGAGCGAGATGGTTGAGTGGGATTCTCTGAATCGCTGGAACCCGACACACACACACACATGCACGCGCGCACACAATCGCACGCACGCACGCACCCACACACGAGGAGGATCTGGTGGAATGGAATGGTGCCACCGCACGCACGGACACACAAGAAAACTATGTGAGTGCAGGAGGTGACAGACTACGGCCACCAGGTGAAGGTGCGCGCACCTCCCCGAGGCTTTAACCGACGGTCTAGTGCAGGGGTGGGCAAACTCTGACTGGTGGGACACAATGGCTTCTGAAATTTGACAGAGGGGCCGGAGCAGCAGCAGATGGATGGAGTGTTTTGGTGACACACCAGCAGAATAAACATATCATGGGGATATGGAGAGAACAAGTGCTTTAATATCCACTGTTACAATGAAATCAGTGTCTTTGAAGCCCGACGGTGTTGAGCTCTTGATTGAAATGACTCTTAAAACACTGAAAAATACATCTATTTTACGACTCACTTACTATCATTATCATTTCTTCACTTTCGACGGGACGGATTAAAAAGCTTAGCGGGGGCCGCATATGGTCCCGCGGGCCATAGTTTTCCCACGCCTGGTCTAGTGCGTCTGAACTGAGACGTGCAACAAACACGGACAACTGGCGGCGGCGGCGAGGGGGGAAAAGAAAAAAGAAACAAGCAAACATCTTCCTCCCTCGCTCGCTCACTCGGGAACAACTGCCGCCGCCGGAGGCTGCAGCAGCCTCTTTAATCCCGAGGGCGATGCGGTCTGGATTATGATCACATGACCGACAGCGCGCGTGCCGTTAAAAGCCCACGCAGCAGCCGGTGCCCGAGGAGCAGCAGCCAGCGTGTAAAACAAGCAGAACAAGTGTGTGTGTGTGTGTGTGTGTGTGTGTGTGTGTGTGTGTGCGTGCGCCAACAAGGGCTGGTGGAGTGGGAAAAATGAAAGTCGCTTAAAATGATTCATTTAAGAAGTCAATGAGAAGAATTGTGTGGTTTTCTGACTGATGGATGGTTCTCATCAGGATGCTGCATTCATCAAATTCTTATGCATTTTTTTTTTTTTTAAATATTGCAAATCCTACAAGTATGGTTTGTATATATAGAAGGGCAGTCAAACGACTATTTTTTTTTTAAACTTGTGATTAATCTGAATTTCCATAGTTAACTGTGATTAATCAATAAATTAATCAATTCATTAAGGGACTTGATTTAAAAAATGTGCACGTTATGCCTTTTATTTAATCTCATCGCGATTAATGTGTTAATGCTGACACCCCTAATATAGAGACATAAATGTCGTTGTTGAGTGATGGTTGGGTTTCAAACTGTTGTGTGGCAATTGAGCAAAAGACAAAAACACCTCTTGCGTGCTCTTGTCAATGACTTTTTTGCGCAGAGCTGCTTCCTACCTATGACGATGAGCGTGTAGTTGACGTTGACGCTGCCGAAGCCGTTGGTGGCCTTGCAGATGTACGTGCCGGCGTCCTCCGTCTCCACCTCCTTGACGCGCAGGCCGTGCTGCAGCACCCTGAAGCGGCTCCAGCCGCTGTGGATGTTGCGGCCGTCTTTGGTCCACATGATGAGCGGCGGCGGGTCGCCCTCCACTGGGCAGGGCAGCTTGACGGTGCGGCCCAGCCGGGCGCTCTGCCTGTGGGCCACTCGCTCCGACACCCTGGGCGGACCTGAGGGGGAGAGGAAGGTGTCATGGGTCTGAGTGGCAGTCCGGCGAACTTTCATTTAAAGGGTTGATGCGTCTTGAGTGCAAAGGTCGTGACCTGCTGTCACACGACCTGCAAACCATTCCGTTAAAACAAAAGGGAACGTTATTTTTAGTCGGATTGTTCTCAGTCAGGTCTCCATCAGGTCATTTTGACCCTGCATGGGAGGCTCCCACCAGAAAGCCCAAAACACTCCAAAGTCCAAACTGTTTCATTCACATGACTTGAATGAAGAAGAAACAAAGGACTAAAACAATTCTGTAGATGAAAACATAAAAATCAGCAGTGAAATCCGCAGAAACAGAAGCAGTCCACCCATATTGGCATATATTGTCATATAAGCTGCCAATGAGCTCCATGAATTGGCCCTTTGTGATGTCAAAGGTTACTCCAATGAGGCCACTTTGATTCTGATCACCTTTCAAGCATGTAGAAGTTATTCAGTGGGTGGCTGCCAACAGAGGGCTAAACATGCTACTGTTATTTGTTTGAAGGGCCAACTGGATGAGTAACTGTGTTTGGCTGCTCTTCTAAAAGTCCAGGACGCAGACTAAAGATCTGTAAATGGCCTTTGAGTTTTCCTTCTCTTCTTTCTCAATAAACAAACGGGGCTAATTAAATGGCTGTGTCACTCCCCCTGGTGGGAGTGCGTCCAGGGTTGGCAGAGTTTTATTAGAAATAGGTGCGTTAATGGGTCAGGATGACTTCTCGTATATCCGACCCACTTTTTTTTTTTTGTTTTGTTTTAACCTCCATTCTCAGGAGTATTTCATTGGGTCCATTCTCGGGGGTCTGCTCCATTGGACCTTTGACCCCCGGAGAGGTTTATTAAGGGCCGAGCCAATGCACTGACATTTTAACATGGAAAAACAACAGATTGTCCCGGGGGAGCGAGCGTGGCGCCCGGCCAACGTTAACTGAGATGTAGCGTCGAGGCGTAACCCTGGCGGCTCGGTAGTCGGTCCTACTGTGAAACTGCACACTGAAAAAACAGACGGGGAGAGGGTGGGGTGCGGTGGAGGGGTTGAAAGAGTAGCCTGGCGGGAGGGAAAAAATGACGGGAGGGAAAAAAGGAATGAGGAGGTGGCTGAAAAGTAGAAAGGAGTTGGGAAGATGGAATTTAAGGGAGTTTGGAGTCTGAGAAGAAAAAAATGGGAGGGCGTTGAAATATGGCGGAATAGGAGAGCGGCACGGAGAAAGACAAACAGGAAGACGGAGGGATGGAGGGCGGAGGAGTCTGCACGGTTCACGGCTCGTCCCCTCCGACTCCTCCGCGAGAAAAACAATGCCGCGCACATAAAGAAGTCAAAACGTACAAAGTCAAAGAGAGCAGCCCGACCTGGGCGAAAACAAAAGGCGATTGTGTGCAGGAGCAGAATCTGAGAAAAACAGAAAAGAAAAAACAACACGAGCACCACCACCACCGCGGTCAGGTCACGTCCTGCAGTTTGCAGCAGCAGCAGGAAGGGCAGAAGGTGGTTTTTATTCAACAGTGCTTCAGACGGAGGCTTATCTCCGCCGCATACTGCCAGGTGGAGATTAGACCGACGTGTAAACACATCTGAAGATTTTCAGGTCGTTAGTCTGCCGCCCCTGCGAGCCGCTCCAGACTCTCGTATCGCGGCGCAGAGTCAACACCGGCGCCGGAAACGGACTTCAGAATCGACCTTGCAGCGACGCTTTCCTCCCAGACGGCGAGCCGGGGCTAGGAGGAGAAGCCCAGATGTGGCGCAGCATGTCGGCCTAATGAAGAGGGATAATGTAGAAAACGATAGCGAAGCAGATTGTGGTAAAGGGGGAAAAAATACGATCGAAACAGTTGATGAAGTAGCCTCGAGTTTCTAAATCAGATTTAGATTTCATTCGATAAGTTGCGGTTAAAAAAAAGGCACATGGAAATAATATTTCTTTTAAAAAAAGGGGGATGAATTATGTAAGCTGGCACACCGGAGGGGACGTTTGCTAAACACTTTGGGTTTATCTTACACATCCATCTGGTAAAAGAGCCCAGAGAAAGCTGTTGGAAGGAGGAGGGTTACGCTGTTGTGGTTAAGTGGACGCTCATTGAAGTAAAAGGAAACGTCATTCTCGCCTCATGTTCTCTTTTAATGTTATTAAAATGTAAAATCTTGATTCAACTTCTTCTGTCTTTTTTGCAACGTCAAGATTTGCATCATATCAATAATCATAACTGTGAAAACATATTTTAATATAAAATTTCTTTGCAGACTGAGGTTGTATTGCGCTGGTACAAAATGATCAGCTGCTCAGCGTCAGTGTTCATCAGCGCTTCTGGCTTCAAGGGCAAAAGTCCTTCTCCGCTCAGGTTCCTGTGACTCCGAGCTAATTTGCGTGGCATCCTGCAAGCTATTTTTTGCAATTCTTCAGGATGCACTGGCTATAAAATATTAGCTAGAAAAAGCTCCCGTGGATTCACTGGCTTCCTGCAGGGCGTCAAACTCGAGGAGAAAGAGACCTCACATCGCTTATAACAGCAGCGAGCAGCCGGCCAACTGTTGCCAAAACAAAACAAAACAAGGAGCCTGATTTAAAGAGTCGGTGTGCAGCAGATGACCGAGACAGTGTAGAATCTTTGGAAGCTACAGTAGCCGTCTAGTAATTGTTGTCTGAGGAGCAGGAGGTGGACAACAGTGATGGATGGCTCTGGGGGGAAATGTGTGAAATGTGTGAAAAAGCCATTAGTCACGCAGGGGTATTCACAGAAGCGTCTCCTTCCTGTGCCGTCCTGGCTCCTGGAAGGGGAATGCGTCCGTTCGGCCGCATGGCTTTCTCATCAGGGGCCCAGCGGCTCCCTCAGCCTCCCCGATCCTGCTTCCGTCAGGCAGCTCAATTTGCCTCGTTCTTACATGAACTGCTCCTGCGAAAAGGTTACACGCTGTCTTTTCCTCTTAATTTCACTTTTTTGTCATGATGTGTGTGCTTTGGACCAACAAAAGAGCTACGCCGACTTCAAGAGCTGGCGGTAACGTGTGGCAACATTTTTCAGGTTAAAAAAAAAAAAGCACAACTTAGGTGTTTGCACATGGAGGTTAGCTTCCAAGGCTAACAAACAGTGTAAAGAAAGCTAACAACACTTTTTAGAGTGACTGAACAGTTGTCAACAAGATGACACAGAAGATGTCACAGAATTTATTCCCATATTCCTCAAAAACAACATTGATGGTGGCACTAGAATCACTTTCAAGAGTAAAGCTAGACTGGAAAAGGTTAGCGGGCCACTCAGATGTATGGACCTCAGATCTGCAGCTAAAGAAGTTGCACCAACCTCAAGAACTGGCGGTAAACTACTGCTGCTGTCAGGTTGTGAACGTGGGGCAACATTTTACAGCTTAAAAAAAGAACAAATGTGGCGTTTGTGTTTTTGTAGCGGTTAGCTTGCAGGTTAACAAACAGTGGAAGCAAAGCTAAAACAAAGCTATTCCCTTAGAAAGCGAACTGGATGGCGGCGCTAGCGTCACTTTCACCAGTCAAGCTAGACTAGAAAAGGTTAGCGCGCCGTGCACACGACTTCTCACTCACAAATCACACACACTTTTTCTAAACCGCTAATATAAAACCAACTTGGGTGCAATTCTAGTGAGTTTAGCTTTCAGCTCCTGTCTTTTCTTCCTCTGCGGTTCAACTTCCCCTCTTTTACTTTTCAGTTGGAAACCTTATTGGTCTCGGCCGCTTACTGACTACCTCTCGCTTTCCCTCGCCTCCCTCCCTTTTCTACCTCCGTCTGCTCTCCCCTTCTCCCTGTCATCGCTCACTTCCCGTCGCCGTCCCTCTGCTCCCTTCTCCTCTTTTTTCTCTTTCATCGCACTCATTCACACCATCCTGTGGCTCCAAAAAGGCCGTATGTCTTCATTCTCTTCCAGTAACTGGCTGTGCACACACACACACGTAGACACACACGCACGCGCGCACACGCACGCACGCGTGCACACACACACACACACACACACACACACACACACACACACACACACACACACACACACACACACACACACACACACACACACACACACACACACACACACACACGATCCAGGGAGCAGGACCTCTACCTGAACCTCTCAACTTTTAACAGTTAACCTCTCCTTCATTTCTCCCCTGATGAGGAGGAAACGCTCCAGCGGCCTCGTTTCCTTCCCCTCCTCCTCCTCCTCCTCCTCCTCCTCTCCACCTCCTACTCCTACGCCTCCTCCGCAGACCTTGAACGGAGCTCGAGCCTTTTTTTAAAATCTGTCTCGGGGGGCGAAACTCAAGCAAGTAAAAAAATCTTTTCGTCTCTTTCACGAGACGCGCGGTCCCTCCATCTGCGCAGGCACACATGTGTATGTCGTTTTGACGAATGTCCTCTGCGATCGAGGGGGAGAAAAAATTAGAAAAAAAGGAAAGGAAAGGAAATACCGGCAAAGAAATCTGCAGAACTGCAGTGTGCCATTTACATTCAGCGTTGTGTTTTTTTGAGTGTTTTTTTTTTCGTCAGTGTTTTAGAAAAACCTGCGTCTTTGTGCGTCTGGTTATGTGTTTGTGGGAAGGAGGGGAAAAGCAGGGGCTTTAAAAGGCCGGTCTGCAAAGTTCATTTGGGGCTCACAGTGCTCCCTTGTCTGCATCTGGCTGCCCAACACAACGTAAAGCACCTACGATTGCTTGGCCGACACACACACACACACACACACACACACACACACACACACACACACACACACACACACACACACACACACACACACACACACACACAGAGAAAGCCTCCCAGTACTCCGCTGTGTCCTCTCTGCTCGGGTGATTGCCAGGACCGAAGCCAATCTAACCTGAAATCCAGTCAACTGCAGACCATCACATTCGTCAGGCCTGTCTGGGTTCGACTGCAGACGTCAGCTGCTCGCCGAGGGGGCGCGACAGCCGTCCGACGGGATCCACGAGGTCGGTTGCCAAGAAGTGTAAAAGTCGGTTGCCGGCCGACGGTTTCACGTCATTGGTGCAGAGCTAAACATTTTTATTTCTCAGGAAGCGCCGATGGAGCTGTAGAAGGACTGAGCCATCCATCTTCCTTCCTATCTTTGACAGCGGACGAGCAGGAACAAAACATCGCGTAGCACCGAGAAGAACTATATCAGTGTTTCATCCTCAACAAAGACAAAAAATTGGATCTTGCCCGTAATATTTCAAAGCTGCAAAGTTAATCGACAGACATATTTATAGCTTGAAACACTCAAGTTTATCGTCTTTTCATTCTTCACTGAAGCTTGCCTGACGAGCCAGAGAATTCTTTCAACTAGTCGTCGCTTGAGGCGCAATGTTGCCGTGGAAACGAGCTTCCTATCCTGGTCTTTTCCACATCACCACACAAAGTGCGGATGTTCAGAAATCTCTTCACCTGTCTTTGACCTGACACGCAAGTTTGAATTGCTCCACACGTCCATCTCACATCTTTACACCATTAAACATAAGTAGGAGAAGAAGAAGAAGAAGAAGAATTGGAACAGTGTTTGGACACGCAGCCTGTTGGGACAAGAGTCCTGCGACGGTCAACATGGGCTAATCAAGATCTTCCAACAACCTGCGGAGCCAGCTCGCGGCTCCGGTTCGAACTTGGCCAATGTCAGATAGGAATAGTGAAACGTCTTTTTTCACAGAGATAAATCTTTTATTGACATTCTTTGCTCCTCTGTTGATAAGGAAGTGAGTTAAACTCTCACAGAACAGCCCCACAAATGTGCCATCCAGTCTCTTCGCACTGTAGGCCCCGCCTACTTCCTCTCAAGGCTTTCTGATTGGTCCAATACTGAGTAATACCGAGTTCAAAATTAACATTTCCCAAACTACTGCTTGAAATCAAGCTGACAAAATTCTGGAGTTCTGTCAAACTCCCCTCGCTAATTTAGCCACTTGGTCGCGTCGCATACTTTGGCAGCGTGCAGCAGCCGGGGCTGCCGTCCTTTGTGTTTGTCTATGGGACGGGGAGCTTGGCTTCAGCCATGCCCTTGACGTTCCGCCGGCCCTGCAGTCAGACGGGTCCGACGCGGCGTGGCTGTTGGCAGGGAAGTGAGACGAGTGCGAGAGGGGGAGCGGCGGAGGAATGCTTTTGATGAGCAGCTCTGAGCAGCGGGATGCAGCGCTGATGTGTGGCACAAGGTGGAGGTGCACGTGCGTGTGTGCACGCCGCGTGCTTCGCTCGGAGACAACTGGATCCGCAGTAGTTTGTCGTTCTCGTGGGATCAGCTACAAAAGAACCTTTTACATCCGTGCAGCAATTTTCCTTTAGCTCAGAGTCTTCAAACTGTGTAGGAAGTGCCTTCTTTTAGGGGTTTTATCCAGATCGGGAATTTTTCCTTGCACACGACCCAAATTACCTGGACCCCCAAAAACCAGCTCCAGTTTGTCAAACGCTGGTAATCCTAAACTCTGGCTGTAGTTCCGCCTTTCTCACGTCATCGGACCCCGATTGGTCGGATCATATCCTGACTGACTGAAATGGGTTTAGACTGGGGTTCTTCTAGATGGAGCCATGAGATTCCACACCTGAAAGCACTGCGCCTAAGTTCCTCAGAAGGTTCCCTTCACTCCCTGGAGAGCTAGAAAGCTCTCGCTGCTGCTGCTTCCCGTTGCCTGGCGAACTTGGGATCAGTGATCCGCCTGCACTGAATCCTTCCGTCTGAGTTGATGGGGATTCGCAGCGATGTTGGTGTTTCTCGCCGTTTGCTATTCCAGTGGAGTAATAATCGACCAATTCAGGAGTGCTTCAAACCCCCTCGCAGCCACTTTAAGTTGACAGAAAGCCGTTTCAAATATCGGCCGTAATCTTTCTCCTTTTCTGTCGCAGCTCGTTCGCACGCACAATCAGGCCCTTATTCTTCGCTCCGAGGCAAGAGGCCGACTGACGGACGCACATTAAGCTGTCATCTTCAAGTGTGCTCGCACACACACACACACACACACACATTTCCATATTCCACTTCAGTCTCATCAATAGGTCAACTGCCGCTCGTTACTTTGTCCTGACGGTTAAACACAAAGCCTGAGGCTGGGGAGGATGCACCAGCGGGGTTTGAGTGCTGTCTCTCTCTCACACACACACACACACACACACACACACACACACACACACACACACACACACACACACACACACACACACACACACACACACACACACACACACACACACAGAAAAACAATCATCCACCGGGGAAAAAAAACGTCAGGAATCTGCTGAGCAGTTTGTTCAGGAACCTGATCCTCACAGCAGCTCACACACTTGTACGCACATTAGTCATGAAACACACACACACATGCACACGCATGCACACACACTAACAAAGTTAAAACCTAAAATCTCTTTTTTTATTTGATTGAATCGGATACTGACTGGCAAAATAACCGAGACCTTTCTGAGAAATTATTTTCCCCCTTTTCACCACGTCACCTCTTCCTCTCTCCTCCTCCTCCTATTTTTCACCAGTATTGGTAATAGCGGGACATGCTGTATAGTTACACCATTGCACAGCTTTATTTTGGCATCTGTACCTCCCTCATTCTCACCGGGATTCACTGAACAACTTGCTTAAAAAAATGAGATTTCAGCCATAAACTAAGACGGAGGCTCCGCTGGCGTTTTCTAATCCGCATAACCGTGCTTGAGATTCACAGAGGAAAAGGATTTTTGCTGTTGATGCTGCTGTTTCAAGACAAATTGAAGTGCGAGGTTTTCACGACCTGGACAAGCAGCACGGAGACACGTCGCGTTGAGAGTTGTTGACTGAAGAATGATGAAGTGGACTAGAAGATGTCCCACGATCTGCATGGAGTTGAGCAGTAAATGGGAGGAATTCAAATGTAACAAAGTGCACTAACACTTCAAGGAGAAGTAAAAAGAAGCAATGGATTTTTTTCCTCACCGATGAGTCAAACAAGAGGGATTAGCTGGTCGAGGATTCTCCGGTTTTACATTTTCATTCGTCGGTTTCCAGACTTCTTTTCGTTTCTTGTTCTCAATCATGTCCAAAAATGTTGAGTCATCTTTTATCCACTTTATGTTGTGGCAGTGTTTCTCCAGGCTCACAAGCCTTTCAAGGCGATACTTTGTCTCAGACATATAAAGAGCCACTGCAGGTTTGCCGCTGTCATAATCGGTTGGCAGACTCGAAAAGCATAAATCTCAAATCTTGAGTGTCTGTGGTTGGCTCCACACACCGTCACCGACATTAACCCCGCTTTTTTGTTTCACTCTGGCAAAACGGGCCAATTCATTTTGAAACAGCTTTTCCGTTTCCTTGAAACTGCCCTAAAAAAAAAAAAAAAAAGAGCAAAGAAAAAAAAAAATCTCAAGGCAACCCGTGAAAGCTGCACTCTGGACCCAAAGCAAACACTGCGGCGGCTCCGGCTCATTAGGGGGAAAACTTGGGGGCCGCACGCTGGAGGAGAGCAGGAGAGACGCAGGGAGCTCCGAGGCTTTTGAGGAAACTCAAGGAGGGAAAATAAAGTTCTGCGAAGCGCTGGAGAACCGGAATTCTTTAAAAGATTATAAAAGGGGCTTCGCAGAGACCACATCGTGCACGCGGAAAACACTTGCATGTGTGTCGTCTGGTAACATGGGGGCAGATTATAGAAATGCTGCTTGGAGGAAGTGGAAGAGAGGAGGGTGAGAAAAACAAGGGAGCGGGATGGGTAGAGGATGACACATACACGCACACGCACGCACACGCACGCGCATGCGCACACACACACACACACACACGGAGAGTTAACGGCTGGAGTCAGGAAGGGATCAAGAGACGGCGCTTAATCCTCACAAACAACCACCTGTTGAAACCAGGATATGGGCAAAAAACTGCACGCGGGAGAAGAAACTGACATTTTAATAAGCACCCTGGATAACAACCACAACACGATGTACTTTGCTTTCATCGCCCATGTATTAAAATTACATCCTGTGAGGGAAAAAAAACCCAAAACAAAACACCGGGGGTTGGGTAGGTGAAGAAATTCTCAACGCTTCGTTTTCAGTCACGGCTCGTTGAAAACGTGGATCACTGGGAAAACTTTTTTTTTATTGTCCTTGGAATCCAGAACCCTGTCAGTTTAAGAACAGTTTTTTTTTTTGTTGCTTTAAATCAAGTAACAGATCAAGTTTAGCAGCATTAAAGTTTCCAGAGTAATTAACGCCTCCTAGAGCCTCAAAACAAAAGAGAAAAAAAAAAAGACTTTTTTTTTTGACATAAGAAGGTTTAATGCTCAGCAGGCCGGCTTGGCCGAAAGTGGGTCAAAGGCCATTAGTACCACTGTGGTTCAGTGTGTGTTTGTATGTTTGTGTGTGAGAGAGAGAGTGAGGAAAAAAAGCAAAGGTTTAATCTTCAGCAGGTCAGCGTTTGAGAGCTTCGAAATCGTTTCAAGCAAAAACAGGGGTGACCCCGGAGCATAAGCTGCATTTCCATTACCGTTTTTCACAAAATAAAAGCTATCTATTATTAAGATATTTCTTAAATTGCGACAAAGTACAATTGCGATTTGCAGGCGTTTCCATTAAATGGTGTGAAGCCCATAAGCCGTGATTCTCTGGAACAGCTCTGCCGCTTCGCTCAACCCTCGGCAGCGACTCCTGGCACAAACACACACAGACACGCGCACTTGTTGAGCCGCAGACTAAAAGAGTGCAGCCGCAGCAGGTGTCCAGGATGAATGTGAGGAATCTGAGGTCGGGTCGACTCGGCCGCTCCGTTGCTGTCGGTCCGCCTCAAAGGCAGCGGCAGCGGCGGCAGCAGCAACAACAACAACAACATCAAAACATGCACGTTTCTTTTTTTGCCTAGTGCACGTACAATAAGGCAGCGGTTTCAAACTTCAGCACACAGTGGGACAAAATTTGGAGTTTTACACACATGCAATAGGAATACGCAAGACCTGCCGCGGCTGTCATGGCAAACCAGAGAGCGTGACGGCCATTTTCAGTTTCTGTTTGTGCCGAGGTCGCGGTGACGGCTCGCCATGCACACAATCTGCACATCTGTGGTGTGCAGTGCGCCTTGTAAATGGCTGTCAAAGGGCACAGCTGCAAGTGTGGCTGACAGCACGCCTGTGTGTGTGTGTGTGTGTGTGTGTGATGTGTCCTTGTTTTGCTGCCACCGACCAACAAGTCACGAGTGAGGACGTCTGTGCGGCAGCGAGGACAGGTTTGGTCTCGAGCAGAGGTCTCAGCTATCTGTACTTTACGTGAGCATTTCTGTTTCTGACAACTTTTCATCTTTACTCCCTACATTTGAACACAAATGTCTGGACTTTCTACTCTTACGTCGGAAAAACATGCTTGTTACTTTTGCCTTTTGAAGTCTTTCAAAAGATACATATTCAGTACAGAGAAAAAAAAAAGTGGAAAATAACATTGGTTAATGTTATTGAAAGTGTCAACATGGATGGTTTCATTAGTCAAAAAAAAATCATTTTTAATTTTTACTTAAGTACATTTCAAAACCTGTACTTTCTTACTTTTACTTGAATGAAGCGGATTAATCTGTACTTTTACTTCTACCAGAGTATTTTTATTACACAAGCATCCGTACTTTTACCCAAGCACAGAATGCGAACATGTTTGCCAGCTCTGGTCTCGACGCACTGACGCAATATATGTGTGCGAGTCCTCGCGTCCTCGACCCGACTTTTATCGGTGCTCTGGAGGCAGACGCTGTTACTCATTAACAGCGGCGACACGCACGCACAGGAAATAACACGCAGCCAACTTGCACCACCTGCTCTGGTGTCTGTTCTAGCGATAAGGAGGTGAATATTTGCAGCGAGCGGTGGGGAGGAGGAGGAGGAGGAGGAGGAGGACGGGAGAAGCCGTGGCGTTGATGGAGCCCAGACACGAGAACGGACGGCGGCGACGTCCACCAGTCCATGTTGTCGAGTTAGCGGCCAAAGCGGCGGGCAGATAAGACGCAGCCGTGGCCAGACGCAAGCTAGGAGAAAACCAAGAGGAAGAGGAAGAGGAAGAGGAGCGAGACGGAGCGTCTCCTCTCCTCCTTCTCCGTTTCCTCCGCTCCCGCCTCACTCTCTTCCTCCACCTGTGTGTGTTTTCTGCTTGGCTGGGCGCAGAGGCGCACATTCCAAGCACAGGCACCACACACACACACACACACACACACACACACACACACACACACACACACACACACACACACACACACACACTTCACCGTGCTCCCCTCCACATTCCACGCCAATCTTCAGCCGTGACTAAGTCCATTTGTTTGGCTCTGGTCACTGTCTCTTCGCAGCCTGCTGGGTGTGTGTGTGTGTGTGTGTGTGTGTGTGTGTGTGGGGCTCGATCTACGATGTCTTAACTTCCATCGGTTTGATGAACAAATGTTTCTGTTATGCAGAATTCCCAATAAAGAAAGAAGCAAAGAAACCAGAAGGCCACTTAAAGGGACAGTTCACTCATCCAGCGGCCGACTCCTTCCTTTCATGAGCCCAGTATGAGCAATTTTGCCATGACGCACGCGGTGAGCGGGCTGAACGGAGCTGGAGGAGCGTTGATTGATAGGAGACACTCAACAACAACCACACTGACACACACACACACACAGACAGACAGACAGACGGAGTATGGTCCACCTGTAAACCTTCAGTCATCGTGTCACTTGTGGTCCGTCAGTGCGGACTAATCTCTCCGTCTGCTCTTCCAGTGTTGTCGCCGCCTCTGTCTTGTGTGTGTCCGCGCCCGTGCAGTAATTACAGGCGGTGGGAAACCCACAAAAGCAGAGAGCATTCAGGACAAATATCGACGTTTCCACCTTCCTGTAAAAAAGCCGAACCCCGGTGTTGAAGCGTCACGCACAAAGTCAACACGACGGCTCGGCACAAAGCGGCCGCTTGCGTAACCTTGGCTGCCCCGAGGTGTTAGCAGGTTGGAGTTACAACGGAAAAAAGAGCAAATCGTCCGCAGGATCTGACAACAAAATTTGCACTTTGTACGGGAGACGCTCCTCTTTACAGGTGTGATGAAGGATATTTGACGAGACAGCGGTGCGCGCTGAGAGCTGAAAGAACTAATCAGGCAGAAGTCTTGTCGCGTCTCGTTTTAGGCTCCGAGCGCACGACGAGGCCGCCGAGCGTCTCAGGGACTCGGAAAGCAGCAGCTGCGCGAGACAGTGCGAGTGAGGTCGAGTCAGGCAAGTCGTTAAATGTGCTGTTCGCAGCGTTAGCGAACACGCTAAAGCCATTAAATCAACAACAAACTCGTAAAAGTGTCTGTTTCCGCTTCCTGGAGCGCTCGCACACTTATTCGCTCAAAGTAATGACCATGTGGCGCAGATGCGTGAGCAAGCTCAAGCGCAGTGAGAATCTCGAATTGCAAAAGCATCAGAAAAAGTGACATACAGTTAAAATCTCACTTGTATCACTCGGAAAAGTTTTTTTTTTGAGTCCTTGAAATCCAGACGAAAAATAGGGGGGGAAAAAAATCACTCAGACTGATTCATTTTTTGAACTCTGTCAGTTTAAGGACAGTTTTTTTTTGCTTTAAGTCAGATTATAGATCAAGTTTAGCAGCAGTTTAAGTGAAAATCTCACAGCACCTTGCTTTCTGCCTTCAATCAGCGAGGTCACTATTTGAGAGCCTATTGTGTAAAAGCAAATTTAGCGTGAAAGCTGACAACTTTTAAAAAGTGAGGATTTGGATACGATTTTTATGATTGATTTCAAAATAAAAGACCAACAACAGCTCAAAACTGTAGCGCCCAGTGTGTCACACTGACACACTGACTCTTGTTCCCGACTCGCAGTCAAACCAGTCAACCGGAGTGGTTACACTTCAAGACCTGGAGGACTCTGGTTCCCCACCACCGTCTCTAAAGCCTCGCCAACACACACGGCTAAGTCCCGCAGAGCCGGCCGTAAGTACCTTTGTTAATTACACGTGGAAGAATGGGCCTGTTGTGTCCCAGTGTGATAATGGTGCCGGCACAACAGAGGGATTAGCGTCGGATAAAGCGTCCGCTGAGCTGACCAGTGTGATGTAGCGGGAAACAATCAAGACCGGGGCGAACTGCAGCGTGAACTGGCGGCCGGGGATTATTTCACCGTGGCTTCTCACCAGTATCAGGCCACCGTCCCACTTGGTTTCACGTCTCCTGTACGAGATTATTCATTCTTTTTATATTCTTGCTGGTTATTTTGGGGCGACTGCCAGAATTACCACTGCCGCCTTTCTCCGCTGCTCTGCAGGTCATTTACAATAATCAGCTCGAGAAGCACTTTGGCATTGCGGCTGCTCAGAAATACTTAGCGCCTCAGCTTTTGGCTTTTGCTTGGAAAGAGACAAAGCTCCCTTTTCTTTGTTAATTCAACCTGGTCAAATTAGTTTAGTAAAAGTCTCACTTTTCTAAGTGGGAATTTGTTTTGTTTTTTTTCACAATTTGACCCACAGCTGTTTGGCCCTGATGAAAATTAAGTTTTAATTTTCCAACATTGTTTTTTTTCCCCAGCTTATTAAGTCATTAAACTTTAAGGCACCTCAGCGTTTTCCTTGTTTTCCCCACACAGCTTTAGCCTTCGGAGAGGTCTTTGTTTCACTCTACATTATGTTGACATACTCTGCGCTACAGCCAATCACATGACGCAGAGAGGGACCAACTCGGTGCTCCAGTTATCAACTCTCCACGCTCCGTCCGAACATCTCAACACACCGAGCGTCGGAGCTCATCGCGGCCGCCGTCACAGTCGGAAGCTACAGCAGCTCCCAGAGCGATTTCCTAAAGCTGTCCACCTTAACATCCTGCCCCTCGTCAGCCCCGGCTTCCTGGGGTCAAAGGTCACCTGCATGTCTAAAAACAACAGTGGGGGTGGCGAGTGTGACCGACCGTCCATAACATGTCAATCAAATTCTCAAAGACTGGGGGTCGCTCTCTGTTGGGGAAGGGTGGCTGAAAAACAAAATTAAATGTGGAAAAAAAAACCACAATCCTCAAAACACACACACACACACTCACACACACTGCTGTACTGCCAACCAGCAGACCGGGCCTGTCAAGCCAAAGCCCAAAGAAAACAAGAGTCTTTGTTTCGCGGCCTGACGATCACCTTTCAACATCCCATTTGTAACCCAACTGGGAATAACAGCTGGAGACTGCGTGTGTGCGTGTGTGTGTGTGTGTGTGTGTGTGTGTCAGGTCGGGGGTGTTGGGGAAAAAAAAAAGAAAAAAGGGAACGGAGCAGCTTTGATTGAAGGGCAGACAAGACAGGGAGAAACTGGGCCGGGACAAAGAAAGTGGCGGAGGAATTAAAATGTCAGGGCGAGAGATGGAAAGTGACAGAGAGAGAGAGAGAGAGAGCAGAGGGAGCAGAGGGAGGACGAGGGCGAGGCAGAGAAGAGACAATTAGCGGGGCGACACTATTGCGGACCTCCCTGCAGGAGAGGTCTTCACAAGAAAAAAAGAAAAGGAAGAAAAACGTGGCTGGAAAGCTCAGTCAGAACTGTTGGATGTCCCAAAGTTTGGTTTGAGCCAACTGGCTCTTTAAAATCACAGACTTTTGACTTCTTCTCTCATTCTCTTGTATTTTTTTTTTTTTTAAAGAAAAAAAAATGTAACCCCTGCACTTTGACTGACTTTATCGTTGCGTCGCCATGACATCATCATACTCTGTTTGTCACCGCCAATGGGAAATCATTCCGTGGCTCAGCTTCAACTGTGCAAAAAAAAAAAAAAAGGAACACAAAAGAATTGGCCAGACTAAACCTCTGATGAGTCATCCGACGGTCCAATCAATCGCTCCGGCCTGTTTATATAATACACGGAATAAACGAAACGACTATGAAACGAGTTGTTGGGGCTCAAATCGAGACTTTAAAACGGCCCCTAAACAGCTGTGCAGGTGAGAAAACCCACTTTTAACAACAACTGCACATGAGGTCACGTCAGCGACGATTCACAGGTCCAACAATCTGCTGAGGCTGAGGCTGATAAAGAAAAAACAACAACAACCCTGTCAACCCAACTTCCTGTCCGCGAGCTCCGTCAACAGAGCAAACTGCGAAAAAACACACATCAGCAGCTTTTACGCACTTTTACGTCCTCAACAGGGAAAATGACTAATTGTTTGGTAATTGACCAACGGATGGCAGAGAAAGTCCCTTCCAAAGCAAGCACACACACACACACACACACACACACACACACACACACACACACACACACACACACACACACACACACACACACACACACACACTCCCTGCTCCCGTCTCCCCTTGCCGACCTTCGACCCGCAGTGCTGTAGCGTTGACCAAACATACCCGAAACCCCACTGAGACCACAATACGGCAGCGTGGCGCCACAGATTCACTGCACGCCAGACTGTAGGAGGGAGGGGAGGAGGAGGGGGAGGAGGAGGAAGAGGAGAAGAAGAAGAGGAAGAAGGAGGAGGAGGAGGAGGACGGGGTGCAGAGAGATGAACAAAAAAATCTCTGCATGCTAATGGCTTTTCTTTCTCCACTTTGCTATTTGTCATTATGATGTAAATATCTTTGCACCCCCCAGAGAGAACATCAATACAGAGCGGTTGCAGCCCCCCCCCCCACTGTTCTGCTGTATTCTCAATGGAACTAACGATCTCCAGAAACTCCTTTTCTTTCGTAAAACAATGCAACAATTTTAACTTCCACGCAGTTTCTTTTGCCCCTCCCCCCTCCATCCCCACCCTCTCGTAGCCTCGTGGTCTCCTTAACCAAACACCCAGAGGTGCCAACATTTGGCTCTGACATTAGCGTTAACAAGAGGAACTGAAAGGGCCATTTGCGCCCTTTGAAGCCGCTCATTGTCTGCTAATCACCGCGTAATTACCTCCGCAAATATTTTCTTATGTTTTCGCCGTCTTCCCGTTAAGGAAAGAAAAACGACCCTGACGCGTTAATGACAAATAGTCCCAAGGAGGCTTCTGGATTTCGCAACTAAGACGTCAAATTAGTCAAACGACCCACGTGCAGGTCTGCAGGCGGACGTGCGGGGACCAACGTTGGGTATTTTTCCTCATGAGCGTGTCAAATGGTATTTTACGGCGGCGAGCCGCGACTTGGAACGCTTGAGGAGCAGGAGCTGGGAAGAGGAGGCAGAGGGGAGGCTGGAGGGGGAGGGGAAGGATGGGAGGGGAAGGCTGGGAGGGTCCGCCGACGTCGTCGGTCTGTTTACGATGAGATGAAGTTGGTGTGTTTGAGGCGACAGGCTGCGGTTTGCGCCGATTTACTCCGCTGGCGGAAATCAAGACGAGATCACGGCGAGGAACCTTGAGCGCGGGCTTCTGGCTTCCACGTAAAATATATGATGCATGTATAATATCAACCCCCCCCCAAAGAACAAAAAAAGATCCCCGTAATCCATGACAGATGGCGGCCTTGCTCAGCAGTTTTAGCATTTCAGGAGCGCAGATGAACAAATGTGCATGTTTACTCACGCAATAAACATTAGTCTTAGATCTAAAGCCACCTGAGTCTAAAACTGAGCCAATATTCTGTCTTCCAGTTGCTGCAAGGGTGTCTCTTATGCTTCAAAATGTCAAGTTCAAGAAACTTAAAGCTATTAAACGCAATTTAACGCCACAAAGTGCCATGCACTGTCTTTACTCTCCACTTTTCTCCAGACTGAATTCTTCATTCGCAGCCTCCTTCTCGACTCTCCGGCCTCCACACAATTTTTGCCACCGTCCCCGCATGTCATCGCATCCCATCAAGGGATTGCTTCCACCTGAAGGCCGACGCCGAGACTCGCACGACACCATCCGGGACGCAGACTGAAATGGACGCAAGTTGCTGGATGAAACAACAGTTTGTTCTGCTGAGGGGCCAAATATTTTGTAAACTCCCCGTTCGCGGAGATCTCACAGCCCAAATAAATAAATACAAACGCAACGACAAATGTGTCTTTTCTGTATTTTCGTAAAATTTTTCTTCCTCAGTAATGAGCCGTCGCCGCTGCGTGCGTTTGTGCGTCTGTGCATCTGTTGAATCACATCTACGGGCGCCGTCCTCCTCTTTGTCCGCTCGCCGCATCCGCTGTCGGTTTCATCTCATCGTCTGTTTGCGCTCGGCGGCATCGGCTCTGATCTCCTCGCCGCGGCTGCACGTGCGCTTCTGCTTTGATGCGACAACGACGACGACAACAGCGACGGCGGAGGCGGCGGGCGGCTTTCAGTGCACTTGTTATGCCGAGAAACCAAGCCTCTAATCTCGGCCTCCTCCTTTTACTCCTTTATCTCCGGCTCCCCCCTCCCCCCCGTCCCCCTTCCTTCTCCTCTCTGGATAACGGGTGGTCGCGCAGCAGAATCATATGGGAAACATTAAACTGTTTGGACAGGGCCGTGCATTAGGAATCTGGGGAAGAGGGATCTGGTTCTTTTCCCAGCATAAGAGGAATATTTGCCTTTTGGAAACTGTTTAAAAAAAAAAAAAATGCACAGTCCTATTTCCAGTAGGTTGTGTCTTATTTCGTGATTCAAATTGATTTCTGACCCTCCGACCGACATGAGCAGTTCTGCTGAGGCGCAGTTGATGGATTATGAAGCAGGTTTGGGCTGCTCTCTGTCTTGATTTGGGGCAAATTTTCCCACTTTTTCACTGGCAGCTTCTCTCCAGATTATTGTCTTTCTGTGACGTTCCCGCTTCCATTTGCCGCCTGGCACTGGAGGCGGAAAAGAAGCTTCGGTGTCAGAGTCGTTCAACCTTTCGGCCTCTTTGGTTTCTATTTGTTTCCGAAGAACCAAACAAAAACCACTGCTTCTACTTTTCAAAGTCATCTAGGAAAGAAAACCTGTGCAAATTCGCTACAATGCGCTCTTGAATGCAACCTTGCAGTGAACTCCAGGGTTCGATACAATGGAGCGTCGCTTTTTACTGGATCCAAACCTCGCAAGGCCGCTCGGACAGATGAGACCACAGTCAGTTCCAGAGTTCCAGAATTCAACTTTTAACGTAATAACCCGGCGGCTCTAAAACTCCTTCCCCATCAAGGGACTCCTAAACTGACACAAAGTCGACCAGAGGCCTCGGCTGATAAGACGTTGCCTCCAGCTCTTCCATCTGAAGAAAATTTTGCCTTTTGGATTACAGGAACTGTAACCCGCGACCAAAATAGACATACGGTCAAACAATCTTATGGATGAAACGGTGATAAATCATTTCCCCTTTGAGTGGGGTACCCCCTCTGTGACCTCCGGGGACTCCAGATTGCATATTTCCACGCTTCTCGTGGATTCATGAGGAGCCAAAATGCCAATTTTTCCCCCCACAAATGCGTAGAAGAATGCAACGGCAGCACACAAGGAGCCGAGACTTTTGCCAAATCATGTCTCAAAAATGAGCCGACCATTAAATAGAATTTGGTCAGGCAGGCAATTTTAAATATTAAGTCCATTAACTTGTGTTATTCGTCAGTAAAAGTTCTGAGACAACTTTTCAATCATTAAACAACGATTGCACAACCCAGAAAAGGACAAGCAGTGAATAGAAGTCCTCCTTCCTTTATCTGCATTTTTCACACTGGACTCGACTCTCAACCCCTGGCTGGGATGGTGAGAGGAAATATGTGCTCTTAATGACATCACAAAGGGACAATTTTCAGGATGGTGTCGTGTAAGAAAAGTGCCTCCCCTTAAAGCAGTGAAGGGTGGACGTGCGGACGGGCCGAAGAACATATTACTGTTCAAGAAATATAGGTATAAAGTGAATAAAAGTAGCACAAATTCTCAAACACGAATTTCAGACGTTGAAAAACTGACAGGGTTGAGTAAAGAAAGGCCGTCTTGAATAAACCGAGCGTGAAGAATGCCCTGGGTGTGAAACTACGTCCTTCCCGTGGCGGATCATTTAAAGAAAAGCTCTTTATGACGTGTTGGAGACAAACATGGAGACGACCACCAGGAGGATTATTTTAGCTTTGCTTGGGCTTCTCCAGCGCTATTATATCTGTCCAAAATCTTGAGCCGTGTTCCGTCGCAGGAACGCAAAAACCTTTCACAGGTCAAAAATAACATTTTTGACCACGCTGTGCTCCGACTGTTGCTCTCTCCTCTGATTTCTTTCCTCGCACTTTTATTTTCTACCTTCTTTGCCTTCCCTCTGTCTCCTTCTTTTCCTTCGCTCTCTTTCTTTGTTATCTCTGGGCTCAGCACCCCTCCGTGCTGGCTGCCCTGCTCCAATGACGGACTGCAGACTGTGAGTGTGTGTGTGTGCATGCGCAGAGGAGGGTGGGCGAGTGTGGGGGGGGGGTTCGCTGTGGCATTGCACAGCAAACATCCCTAATGGGCTAATCTAATCTCATCTCTTTGCGGTTCTATACGCCCTGTGTTTACTTTCGGGCCCCTTGTCTGCACGTCCACTCGCTCAATGCAGCTTTGTTCCCGCTGCAAACTCATCAACGGTGCGATGTCTGGACCGGGCGCCAAAACCACCGTGAAAGCGTGCAGGCAGGCAGGCAGGCGGAGGAGGTTGACCGTCCTCGTTTACCGTCACCGAGCGATCCAACGAGGCGAGCAGGAAGGTGAAGTGCTCCATCTGAGCCAGATGAGCAGCTCCGCTCAGCCTGAAGTTAATTTTACCCAACAGCCCACACTATCTCCGCTACCACAGAGCGAGGCACAAATGCGTGAGGGTAACTGAATAACCCGTTAGAGTCAAAAGTTCAGAGTGCCCTGAGCGTTCCCTCGTCCAGGGTCACTTTGGGACAAAGCGTCTGCCGACATTCAACATCCCAGTAAATTAGCCTTCGTTCCGAATGGGCCAGAAATGCAGGACGTGAGGGAAGAGGCCAAAGGGATGAGAAACAGCAAAAGTGGCATTAGAAGTTCAGGGCCTTCAATTTTCACCCCGAAGAAAAGCGACACTCCCGTTGTATGAATACGGCCGAGACAAACCGCAGGTGATTGCGTTGATCCGTCACTCACCCCTGGCAGAGACGGACGTCAGGAACATCTGCAGCACCAGGAACAGCGAGAGGAGCTCCATCACGCACAGGAACGATCGGCCCGTTAGGTCTGAAGACAGAGGGGTGGGGAGGACAAGAAGGCCCAAATGTTAAGCAGCACGTTCAGAAGTGAAGACTTGAATCCTCGTCCTATTTTAGAAGCTGTTTTATCGCAGTGAAACGGCGCGCCACATCGACCGTCGTGCAAAAATGATTTAGAGGGATTTGCTGTGGAAACACAGCGAGTCGGGAAATAAAGCTGAATTTATCAGCAGCTGGCCGACAGCTGCTCATCTTCAGGGTGACAAGCTGCTGTAATTCAAGTCCAGGCCAGAGGTGGGAAGATTTTCAGGAGAAAGACGACGCTTGCAAAAAAAGAAAAGCATTTTTAAAAAAAAATAAAATATACTTTTAAAGCTAAAGGTGGATCTGAAGGTGAGACCTGACGCTCTCCTCAATACTGCACCTGATTTATTCAGTCCAACCTGCCCAGTAAACGTCCAAATGCAGATTTCCTACAACTTGCAGATTTATTCCGTCCACCTGTCTGTATGTCTCTCCTTACAGCGTGTTTGAATCTTTCCACCACATAAATTCTCCCCCCCGAAACCTTCCGAGATCTGATTTCAAGACTTCGCAGACTCACATCTTTGATCAGAAACCCCTGAACCCCGGGGAGCCGCAGTTCACCCAGAAGCTGCGACCAGCTCTGAAGTCGCAGGATAACTAGTAGATTATCCCCAAACCTATCGAGGTCAGGGTCCGGCCACACTTTGGCACAGGTTGAGTGGCCCAGTGTACATAAATTACAGGGGCAGATAGTCTGATTCCTCTAATTTACAAGGAGCGGCGTAAAACGAGGTTAAGAGCCAGTGTAAATCATTTTAAATTGAAGAGTGAGAGCTTAGTGGAGGAATGAAAACTGACTGCGACCTGAAGAATTAAAATACACAGACATGTTGTGACATCTGACAGAGAATGCAATGGACAAAATGGGTCAAACGCATTGATATAAAGTAGCCGGTTTTCATTCACTGCACCTGACGTACAAACGCCCATTTCATCAATAATTCCTAGGACATGCAAGGTGTCTTTTCTCTTCTTCTGTAGAATTAAAAATGTACTGTGAACGATTTAAAGGATAATGCATTTTAATTTGACTTACTGTAGGATTCCCGGCAGCGTTGAATATCCACAATCTGTCAGCCTCGGCACACAAGCGTGTAAACCATGCCTAATCAATAATATAAAATAATAATAATAAAAACATATATTAAAAAAAAAAAAACTGTTAGCCTCCTCTTCAGTGATTTTCAGATTTCTATCGCTTAATCCGGGATTTGCGGTGCAGAAACAGAAAAACGTCTTGTCAGCGACTCAGTCTCCAACTTCTTGAGTAAAATTGAGTAGACAATTAAAAAAAAGGAAAATGCAAACAGCAGGAAAACGCAGGGGAAAAAAATAATAATGAGGGGAATCAAAAACACGTCGGCTAAGGTCAAACACGTGAGTGCTCAACGGGCAGGCTGTAGTATTTCTGAATGACAGCCCGCATGTAAAAACGCTCCGCGGAAACAGAGAGGAGAAAAGCGGAGGAATAAAAGTCTCCCTTCCGCTGCTTCTTGACGTGACTCGTCAAGTATTCATCCATGAAGTTGCAATGGAGGGTGGGAAAAAAAAACAAAAAACAAAAAACATGGACAGTAAATACTTCGCCTGCAGCCGCGACGCCGTCCAAAATCCAGCCGCAGGCGATAAAACAAAACTGCGTCGACGACGGGCGGCGCCTGAGCGGAACTTCTGGCCAATCAGAGGAGGGCCAGTCCGCTCCGTCGGCCAATGGGCGAGCGGCAAAGCTGCTCGACAAATTTGGAGCGTTTAAGAGGGAAGGAGAAGGTGGAGAAGGCACGCCGTCACTGTATTGCCGCATATTGGAGGACTTGCGGGAAATAATAGTAATAAATAACTACTTATCTTCCACACAGTTTACAGGCTGAATAGTTGAAAGCTCAGCAGTGAAGTGTGTGTGGGAAAACCATGTTGGAGGTTAATGAGTTCATCAGGATCGCCAGTTATTAAAATAGAAATCGAAAAAAATGATTAATGATCTAAAAATAAACCAAATTATACAAGTTGTTATGTTGCCCATTTCCCCGACTCTAATCCACTCACGAAACCAGGTGCATGTGATGTCCTCCAGCCAGTCGGTGCTTCCTCTGGAACACTGTGAGTCAATAGTGCCACCCCACGGTCATAGTGCAACATTACAACAATCACCGTGCAAGTCGCTGCAGTGGAAGTGAATGCCCTAAAATGACAGCAAAAATGAAATAATAAAATCTTTTGCTCGTTATGTTTCTCTTTCTGAACCAAACATTTGAGGCATGACTTAAAATGCAGTATTTTGCATTTTGCAGTGTGAATTTCAAAAGTCATATAACAGATATCTTTGTCTATTTTCAATCAAAAATAATTTACTTTCATTCTATTAAATGTCGTTTTCTCTGATTTCAGGTCTTTCAAGACTAGAATACAGTTTTCCCAACACAAAATAATGGCAAGGGAAAGACAGCTGGTATCCCCGTAGTTGGAAATAGTGACATCTGCTGGTAAACAGTGGAACTGCAGAACCTGAAGCTCTTGCTTTCAGTACAGACGGTGCAGTCTTAACATTGGCCGTGATAGAAGCTTTGGCGCCACTTTCTGGTGTTTTGGAATCTATTAGCAGTACATTATACTTTAATATTTCTAATTTCTTAACTGGCGTGAGATATTTGTCGCTGGGTTACTTTGTATTTTATTTTCCTGAGCGGAACAATATTTTTCTTAAAGGGATAGAAAGTAAAAATCTTGTGCAATAAAAAAAAAAATAGATGTTTAATTTATTAATAGTTTAAAGAGTTAAAAAACAGCCCGTGAAACTGACAGCTATGCAAGGGATAATAACAAAAACAGCTCCGCGACACCAGATATGTACACAAAATACCCAGTATAAAAACACAAAGTATATAATCAAAGTCACAGCTCTTTCAACAAAAGTGCGGTGAAAAACAGCAGAGTGTTGTGTGTGGCGTCGCTCCAGGTCCGCAGCTCTGACCGCCTTGTTTTATTTCGGTGTCAGCAGAAGGCCGACCGAGATCCTGAAGTATCACAGACTGTTTGAGTGGCTGCAAGAAGAGCACGTCTGCCAAATTATAAAAACCTGCAATGTTTTTTACTCCCTCTCTCTCTCTCTCTCTCTCTCTCTCTCTCTCTCTTACCCCTCTGGTGCCAACTGTTGAAGTAGGACTAACATGAAAACCAAAGGAAGGAGACCAGGAGTATAACACATATTGCAACATTTTCCAATACTTTTGATAGTAAAAGGAAAATGGAAATATTCTACATTTTTTCAGCAGATGGTAGCAGAGGACAAGTGAACCAGTTGTTGGTGTATTCTGGTACAGTTACAGTTGCTATTCTTCTCAAATCATCGTGACAGATGGTGGGAATACGGTTGAGTAAACGCTCCATTAAAATCCATGCAGTGTGACAGGCTGGAACCGTTCCTGGTTAAAACTGAACTGTGTGTGTGTGTGTGTGTGTGTGTGTGTGTGTGTGTGTGTGTGTGTGTGTGTGTGTGTGTGTGTGAGTGTGAGTGTGTTCAGGAGTGCGCAATAATAATTTCCTACTCCGTCCTGGAAGCACCAATGAACTCGACCAACGCACACATTTGTGAAGCACTGCTTGGTTCACAGTTTTTAGTTTGCAATGGCTGAGCCACTTAAGGATGTGGGTCTAAATGAAATATTAGACCCACACCCCAAAACATCGTATTTGTTGTCTGGGAACATTTTCACTCAGAGAGAAGAAGTCTGCGTGAAGAACTGCTTGGAAAGAAGTGTTTTTTAAAAAAAAATCTTTTTGCGTAAACATGAAGGCTGTTTCCATCCAACCTTCTAAATGTTGCCTTGAGCGCGTTGACAGTATCTGCGCTGCTTATCTGCAGCGACTGACGTTTATTGCTCCCTCACTGCCGGTGCTTTCAGAAGTCAAAGTTTGTGAAATGGTCTGAAGTGTTCGCTGCTCAGAACGCTACTTTGCGAGAGGGGAACATCTGCTCTCGGTTTGTTTTTGGATATAATTTTGCCCCCTTTTTTCTACTCTGCCTGCCTGCCTGCCTGCCTGCCTGCCTGCCTGCCTGCTGGACAGAAACCCTGTCAGTGGAAAGCAAGAGGGAGAAGCTGGTGGGCCAGCGGCGATTATCTCCCGTCATCGTCGGCTGTCAGACGCACACAACAAAGTGACCTGGCTGCGAGGCCCCCGTGCTTTTAGCGGGGCAACATTAAAGCCACTCTCAGATCTTTATGTTTGATCGTTGTGCCCGGCAGAGTGGCCGCGTGTCGTCTATCGTCCCGTAAACTCTCCCCATGTACAGGAAACAGCATACTTAGCCCTTTGTTTGCAGCCTCCTGCTAAAACTGACGAACCTCCCTCATGTTTGGAAAGGGACAGAAACATCTAAGAGGACGGAACCAACACCAGGCTGTGTCACACCAGGCTGTGTCACACTGACGGGGGGTTTGTGATGTCACAAAGTGCCCTTTGTGACATCACAAAGTCCTGATGACAGTATGTTTCAATCACATGTACGACACAAAACCAAATAATGATCATAAAAACAAAACAAAACAAAACAATCAAGAACGTCTTAGGATAGAGCTAGTTGGCTGGGAGAGTTGTCAGAGCGCCCTTTGTGACATCACAACGAGGCCATCTGCATAGCATATCTACTTTCTGAACAGTGGGGCAAACAAAAGAAGTGAAGGAAGGATTTTTGTCATTTGCAGTTTTATTGACAGGATAGAATCAACTATATAGACCGATAGATAGACCGATAGATAGATAGATAGATAGATAGATAGATAGATAGAAAGATAGATAGAAAGATAGAACACCAGTATGATGGATTTGATGGACCATTATAGTGCATGTTGGATTTGCAAACAGTCACCACATTGATTAGATATTTATTCTGCAGCCGATGGTTATGTGCACTTGGTTGGCGCTGATTTTCAGGACTGGAGGTCAACGCACAGAAATCCACAAACTGGGGCTCCCACTTCAGTGGAAGCAGTAGTTTGGACGTGATTGTTTTCATTATTAGGTTTTGCTGGGCCTCGGCCAGTGCGAGAGGGCGTTTATATTCTGCAGGCACAGCGAAATGTCACATTCAATACGTGCACTTTGTTTTCTAAAGGTCATAATTAGCTGGCAGTTTCGAAACAATTATGGCCAAAGTGCAGCAATTTCCCTCGAAGCAAAACATAGAATTACTCATGCAGAGTGGAGCTGAACGGCGCGTATGCGTGAAAAACTTGCGGTCTGCTGTTTCTCTAACTCCTTAGTCTGGTATCAAATGCTTTGTCTGAGCATTAGCGGCGAATGTGAAATGTGGAGAGGCCGGCTCTCCACCTACACAGCTTTTTTCTTATTTTCTTTCTTTTTTTTTTTTGCAACAGTGTCTCAGGAGAGTAAGAGTCAATGCTCGCTAATTTTACATGCAAGGGGCAGATGAGAATAATTACAATTTACTGGCCGGACTGAGGGGATGTGGGGGTTTGAGTGAAGACCTGCACATCAGGCATTAAATCACAGCTGTGAAGAAACAGGAAGTTTTAATTTCTTTACAATCAAGGCACCTGCCAGCGTACAGATTTTGGAAATGTGGGCTGCCAGATGTGCAACAGACACCTCTTCATCATCTGGTTCTTACGTAAAATGTAATTTTAGATTTTAGTTTTCAAAATGAGATCACAGAGGTTTCGTTTCTGAAGTTTCCATTTTGCCAAACTCCTATAAAAAACATTTTCATTTGGTCTCTGAATCCCCCCACCAATTAGGTTCCTTTGAGTTTTTACAAAATCAGGAAGGAGACGGAGGAGGCAAAGAAGAACCGTAAGGACCGTAAGCCAAGCTAATGATGTTGGGGAGACTAGCATTGATGCTAGAAGCACTTCAATCAACACCAAAAAGACATTTTTCACAACCAAACTGAAACAACTGGTGACCTTTCTTGGTAGAACAGATATTTTCACTTTGCTTCCAAATGGCTTTGGCAAGTATAATTTTTAAACACTGCGGCAGATAGCTGCTCACCACTCCGTCGGCTGCTAGCCGACAACTTTAGCTAGGTGGGGGGAAGAAAATCTGATTGCTCCGCTTGAAATGTTTTCTACGTGCTCTTCGCTGGATGATTGCGTAAAAACCAACATCTGGCAACTTGTTTAGCAACACAGGAAGCATATTACTTATTTATAGTTTAATTCTGCCGGTGTATGACTGCAGTCTGTGAGACTACTTTGGGAATATGCAGAGCAAATATAAATGTAAAAGGTATAAAATGGAATATAATGAGATATCGCGATCCAATTTTAAGGTTCCTGCGCCGCGGGAAAGTGCTTCTTGGAATCCAGCAATGACGCGGACGTCGCCTCAGTGACCTGAGTTGCTGATGTAAAAAAAAAAACAACAAAAAAAAACGTCTGCGCTACTTTCACCGTGTGAATCAGTGAGTTTCTGCCCTGATTTGCCACATGTTTATACTTAGAGTGTGACCCAGTGTAGATCCATGCGGCAACTTCTTTGTGTGCGCGCTGACCTTTCTCTTTGCATGCATACATTTAAAGTGTGCATGTACGTGTGTGTGTGTGTATGTGTGTGTGTGTGTGGTGAGTTTGTCACAGTGTGGCGGCCTCACCTCAAGCCTGAACCCGGCGTAGCCGCGGGGAGAGCCGGGCATTTATGATGGAATTCTGTAATTTTCAAAACTGCGGTTTGAGTTTCACTCTTTTTTAACAAGCTGGTTTGGGCACTGATAATGGAAAACGGCTGCAGAGAGGAGAGCCGTTTGGCAGCCGCTTGCCTCACTTCCCTTTTTTTTTTTTCATGCCCGCGTTTGCACCACTCGTCTCTGGCGGGACATTCCCACATTATCATTTCCGCGACAGTTTGGGAGAGAGGACACTGGGCAGAGGAGAGGAAGTATTGAAAAAAAAATAGTTAAAGATTGATTGAAGTTGACGGGAAAGCGATCGATCTCAACAACCAGCCACGACTGAGTAGAATCCAAAACTCTAGTTGCCATGAATCTTTTCCTTTTTGCATCTTTCGCACTGGAACTAATAATTAATGGGATGTCTCTTAAAGCAGCTAACAGAGGTGGCCAAAGTATTCAAGTAAAGCACAGATACACGAAACGTCTATTTAAGTTTTGTTACCTCCTACCTCTGCCAGCTGAGAAGTTATCCAAAAAGTGTGAGTCAGGCTGCATTACACAACTTCAACTCAGTGAACATCAAGAGACCCAGAGTTGAATCTCGTCGCTGATATATCAGCTTGGGTGTGATTTTGTTGCAACGTGTGTCATTGAACTCGGCACAATCGAGGTCACAGCAGAAAAAAAAGAAAAGAAAAAGAAAATGCACAATTGAGCAATAAAGAATTAAAAACTTCTCTCAGCGACTCTCCACGGACCTCTGGACGACCATCCATCACACTTCATCTGCCGCTGAAACGCAACAGCTGCCGGCGCTGTTGCGCTAAATCCCGTCGGCGCGCGTAAAAATCACTGTTGGTAGGAAACAATCTCTCTTCTTTTTCGGGGAAGAACTTGTTCCACATCTGGATGCCAGGTAGCTCTGACCCCCTGCTGCAGCCAAACGCACGCACGCTACCAAAGGTATGAACACACACTCACACACACCCGCATACATGCACTGTACATGTCAGTTCAAGCGATCATGGGGGCCCGTTAAGCCAACAGGAGATATTTGGCCCTCAGTCTGGGAAAAACTAAACCTAGGAGAGGTAGTGGAGGCAGCTGTGGCAGCAGATTGCCTGATGTTGTGAAACCAAAGCTGAGGATGAGCTGAAGCCACCGCCAGACGACCCGTGACAACATCAGGTGCGAGATAAAGAGGAGGCCGAGATGTTCTGCTGCCGTTTGTGACGATGGTCAGGAGAATGCGGAAGAGAATTAGGGCCACAAGAAGAGAAAAAAATTAAGATAGAATTTTTTTTTTCAAGTTTCAATTCAAGATTAAAGTCGAAATTTCGAGAATAAAGCTGACGTGAAAAACACAAAATTTCGAGAATAAAATAAAAAGATTTGCAATTAATGTCAACGCGAAGCAAGTCCTCCCGTCCTCATGTCGAGAGGACTACTTCCATTTTTGCCAGTTTTCTTATTAACTGTGATTATGAATATGCGTCGAGTTTATCCATGAAATTTTTACTTTATTAAGCATGAACGTAAAGCAAAGGTATAAAATAAGGAAGGCGCAGTAGAAAATAAGGAAGGCGCACTTTGGTAGTCAGTGTTATGAGACTGGCTGTTTAACGCTGTTGTTATTTTCTGGATGACGAGGTGGCTGAACTACTCCTGAGAGGTATATTGTATTTCTCACGCATCGATCGCTCCAGCTCGCCGCCTTTATCGCCTGCACCATTAGAGAAAATAGGTGGAAAGTTGAATTTCCTCCAAAACCCTGAACCCTTTGAGGTCTTCGAATAAAATATAATGGCTGAGCAAACGTATGGCGCCGCAGCTTGAATTTGTTAACGTTACAAACTGCATTACACACGCTGGTGTTATTGCCCGATTATCATCTTACAGCCAGTCGACCATTTATAGCCGCCTGTCTGTGCTGCTTAGTGTAATGATTTTGTTATTGAATTTTTATCAGAGATATAAATCCTTATCCTCATACCATATTGGAAGTACCTTATTAAGCAGAAATGAAACAGTTTGTTTATAAAGCAGGCCATTATTTAAGCATTTCTAATAAAACTGTAGGTGCCCATTTGTGCATACCGGTGTAAAAGTGATTTTGTTCCTCTTTTTTTGCAACCCTGACTTTTTTTTTGAAAAAGAAGTTGTTTTGTTAAGTCAAGAGAGTAAATTTGGTTTAAAAAATGGACTTGGAATTGAGGGTAAAGCCAAGAAAGGTAGGACATATTTTAAGAATAAAGGCAGAAATTCCCCAAACAATATTTTTCTTACCACATCACTGCCAGGACTGCATGACCTGGGCTCCTCCCTGTGACTGATCTCTCCACTGTTTTCCACTTTGATTTCTTACCAGAAACCAGGGAATTATTGTGATTTGTTTTTTTCTTTTCGAAAACAGTCTTTGCGATTTTCACAACTAACGCATGAGTCACATGACCCCGCTTGCCACCTGTAAATCAGCCATCCGAGGTTGACATTATCTCCGCGAGCTGTATTTATTGGCTGTGAGCACAGCTGCAGGAATCCCTCAGAATATGGGGAAATATGATTAAATACTCTTTAACTGTCCACACACACACATGCACACACACACACCAGCTCCACTCATGAAGGTATGTGGATGTAGGTGAAGAGCTCAGTGTGGCTCCTCAGACGAGCTTCACTTCGTCGTTCTGCTTCTTCAGACTCGGTTTTCTGTTCAGTTCCATTTTTTTCTTTTCGCAGGCCAACTGAGAGGAACTGAGCCGTTCCACTTAACGCCTATAAACTTACAGCAAAATAAACTTCCACTTTATTTGTTCCAGTCTGATGGCAGAACGAAGCGCCTGCAGCTTTGTCTTAATTGCCGTCGCATTTTCTGCCCCTGCTATAAACTGAATTAAAATATCTGAAATTAAATATGTTTTTCATTCTCTCCAGAGCAGACATGGGCAAAACTACGGCCCGGGGGCCATATGCGGCCCGCTAAGCTGCCAAAACTTGATGAAATTGTATATATAATGTAAGTCAAAAAATAACTGTCAAATTTTAGAGCCCATTGTGGACCACCGGTCAAAAAGTTTGCTCACTCCTGCTTTAGAGCCACCAGGGCTTCTCATGCTGTCCATTTATCTTAAGAGTCCATACATTAACTTCAACTGACACTCACCATGTAGAATGTTTTGAGAATGCAGAGAATGCTACCAAATTATTCACCTGGTGAATTAGAAGGCTTTGGAGGTGGGTGACCTTCAAAGAAAACCAGAAAGTTGATTGGACAAAAAGTCTATCTGCAACGTTCCACATTGTCCGATCACATCTCTTGGCTGCACACAGCAGCAGGACTTATCGCAGGGACGACTCTTCATGCACAGTGAGTAACGAGGCACCCCAGACTGAAGCCAAAATCTGATGCCAGACAAAGAGTAAAAATGTTGTTGCCTCTTTTTCCCCCACATCCTTTTTTCCACTTTGTCCATTTTTCATGAAATGGCCATTTTTGCTGAAAGGGCATTTTAATGAGTTTCCATAAAGCCGTTTATGAGAATTTCCCAATAGAAAATTTATGGAATCAGCAAAGTTCGAGACAAAGAAACACTTGCCAAAAGATTTGTATGCTTTCTTGATGTGATTTTTGTTTTTTGGAAAAGGAGTTGATACACAACGTGTTCGGTGGAAACGAGTTTGCAGAATAAACCTAATGTTCAGCCAACCTGAGCTATGAGGTGCAGACCTTGCAAAGGGTCTTCGGATGAAAAATGACCTTCAGCTCTTTAAGATGTCTTTTTGCATTACTGGCATGCCAAGTGAAACATAAAGTACGAAAAATGACAACATGCACATTTCTAGATGGACTGGATTTTTCTGTCTCACTGCGCTGAAACAAGATTTTCGGATTTTGCCTGAATTTCTAGGTCACAAGTCGGGCTAGCAATGAGCGGCTGGGCAATCACAGGAGTCGGAATCACAATGGAGCAGGTAGGGGAGGGGGTGAAGTACCAAAAATCACCAAAAACCCTATTTATTGTTTGCAGCAGGCCAACAAAATGTATTTACAAAACTTTAAGTGTGCAGTATTTGGAGATTTTGCAGAAGAAACAGCGACACTAAGTGGTTACTTTGTAGATTGCAGCATCTGTCACTCTCCCTCCCCCTCCTGAGCTTGCCTGTGAACTACGGTGGTCTGCACACCCAAACCTGGATCTCTTGTCCGCTTTCTTCTTCTGTGGTTTATTTGAGGACGCAAGTGTTCACCCTAATTACTAAATGTGCTCTCAGGCTGGCTGGATTGTCCACACCAGGCTTCCTTAGAAATATGGTGGTGCAAGATGGCCCCACATACTTTTATTAATGTATTTATGGGTAGCAAGTTAAGTTTTTATCTGTATAAAAGTCATAAATCAAGCCAAATATTACACACTGGACCATTAAATCTGTCCATAATTGGGCCACTTTATTATGACAGTTGGATGTGGGAGCTGCACTCCTATTGGCCAATGCCAGCCAATGCTAGGCTCATAAAAATGAAATCCTCTCTCCATTCATCTGCTGCTTTTGTTGACCTCTGCTTCTTCTGGAAAGCGCAAAATGGCTCCTCTTCGTTTATTTTCACCAACAATCACTTCCATACAGCCCTCTAAGATGCCTTTGCGGAATTCAGGGATCCTGCTGCTGTCGTCCCGGGTGATACATATGAACATTTCATTCCCTAGCCGGAGGGCAGGTTTCTACCTGTTTGTTTGTTTTGCGCCTTATCTGTGAAACAGCCTCTTTTGTGCTTGTGAGCCAGAAAACAACAGACAACAACTCCAGCGGCACAAGACGGGGCCCGAAACCCCGATCTGTTCCGCCTCCGCTCGCCCCCTGGCAGCAGTCACATTCACAAAAAAAAAACAACAACAACAACCCGACAACAGACACCTTTTTCTCTTTCACGCAACAGAGACTCCTCTTCTTGGAAGACCTTCATGGCGACGCCGCGAGCAGCGTCTCTTATCTGATGCTGCTGCCGTTATCGGCTTCCTTAACGCCACACCTCGCACAATGGGGCCCCTGTCTCGGCCCGCGATAGGCAATCTCTGCGCAACAACGGCAGCGAGAAAACATCCAGCGCACGTGCATGTGCACACGCCCGTTGAGATGCTGACATGCGCAGGAATAAACAAAAAATGGCAGCGAAGCAGGGAGGGGAAAAGTTTGCTTTGCTGCGATTATAAATGAAAGGCAGTCACGTCGGAATGTTAGGATCAAAAGTATCACCACGCGCTTTTATTCCGGACAGGAATTTTTGGTTTTTATGAGAAAAATATATTTGTGGTTCTCCAGAAAAGACTTTGAATAATTAAAAACAGAATTTTTCGCAATTTGTGCTCTGGACTCAGTGGCGCCCTCGTTGCTTGGCTAATAGTTTAAAAATTTCATATTGGATTCTTTGTCCATGATGGCATTTTTATAATCGATGACGATTTTTTTTTTGCCTCCATTTACAACAACAAACCACAATCATTTCCACAATTACCCGTAGCTGTGACTAATTGCCTCTGACTGATTTTTGCTCGGCAGCAGTGACAGCTTTGGCTCGCGGGCAATGAAAAATATTTACGGCTGTACGTTCCTATCACAAACTGTTCCATGGACACCGTTTGTCATTGCAGGAAAAATCTGGCATGACGTGATTAGAACTGACGGGCCGAACCAGTGAGTCAACCTGCGGGACCAGGAGGTCTGATTCTAAATTTCGACACTTGGGTGTTATGTCAGCCTTCAAGTGGGGAAAAAAACCCCCAGTAAACAAAGCGACTCACGCAACACTCGCTCTCATTTGTCAAAAAGCCATTAGTGGGTGAAATTCTTTTGCGTGAAAAGTGGAACGCAGCTCGTAGAGTGAATGCAGTGGATGCACATCAATCGTTCGCGGATGCAGAGACATTTAAGGTCCATCTATTAACTATAATTTCCATCCATAACGCCAAGCAAGCTGCGATATGAAAAACTCTCCAATGCAAAACAGAGACACAGTTTTGGAATTCAGCCACTTGTGTTTCTCTAATTGGGAGAAACTCTGAATGTTTTCCCCACCTCGCCTTCCTCAGCTGTGAATTCTTGCACCCGGGTGTAATCTGTTAGCTCTTTCTTTGATGACAATAATCAGCGGTCTGATGAAACCTGAGAGAGAGAGAAAACAACAGTGGGAGGAGGGTTCAAGAGGGCTGAACATAAACAAGGTGAGAGAATTCTTTGACGCATTAAAGTCTCTGGATCTCGTCAGTTTTTTGTTTTTTTTGTCATAAATTGTCTCCGCTCTCATTCCACCGTTTTGGCTCGTGCACTTCATCATAAAGAAACGACGACAAAGCTGAAAACTGCGCCGAGTGGAAAAACAAATCCATGCAGAAAGGGAGAGGAAGGAAGGTAGATGAAGAAGTGAGATGAGGAATGCAGGAACTGAGCTTGTGCACAACGTGAATCCCAGTCTGTAAAAAACAACACGTGCAAGTTATTCTTCGTCTTGATGGCGGCAATCAGTCACACGGAATGGGAACGAGAGAAGCAGAGCAAATGAAAGAGTGAAAAGTGCAAAATGAGTTCCAGACTGGATGTCAATTGAATCAAGCATAAACTTCTCTTTTTCGCGCTCATATTCAGTCACTTCACTTTTCTCCTCTGTTCAGGTTGATGTGGACACACTGAAAAACTACGGTTATGCTTTATTATCGTCATCTTGGAACAACAGCCATCCTTCTCCGTCCAGATGATCCAGACAAAGAGTTCCACCTGTTTTGTTTTTCATTGCTGCAAACATCTGATCAGCCAATCACGTGTCAGCAACTCCTAGGCGTCGGGTCAAGACGACCTGCTGGAGTCGAGGTCGAAGGGAAGAGAGGTGAGCTCAGATCAAACTGGTTGCTTGAGCATGACGATGAGTTCGCTGCAGCTGGCAAACTAGCAGGTGTGATGGAGACGTTTTTCTGAACTCTGATGATCTGTGAGTGATGTTCACTCAGAACCTCGTTGAATTTTTGGCGCGTGGGACAGCGGCAGCTCTGAAGAAAAGAAGGAGCACAGCCTGGTAAGAACCTGGTGTACCTAATAAAGTGGCCAGTGAGTATGTTTTTGTTCTTAAGTTAAATTAGGTAGAATGCTCTAGCCAAAAACAATGAAAATACAGCACCCTACTTGAATTTGTGGAGTATAATTTGCTTTTATGGTTAAATTTTAACATTCTAATTCGACTACTTACCAAATATTTCAACAGATGTACAAGAAACATGGTTTTACCTCTTATTATTTAGAAAGTAGAGACCTCAGCGATGGTTCCTTGAGAAAATAACCGGCTAGTGTCTCAAAAAACTTTTTGCTTCCCTTTCATTTTCATAACCGCCAATTTTTTTTTTTTCAGAAGTAAGGGAAACTTTTTTTGACGCAAACTAAACAATAAAAATCAATAGGAGGTGACCGCGACCCGTGACAGCAAAGTCGGGCTAATCCAGTAATAATAAAAGTTAGCAAATTAATCATGTGAATGTCAGGAAGCCTGTCACACAACATGGCTGAAGGTAGCCTCCTCTCCGTGAACCTTCTAAACCTCAGTCAAACGGTTACGGCAGGTCATGCAACTTGCAGACAGAAAAAGTCTTTTTTTTGTGCCAAAAGTCACAAAGCACCGCAGCATGAAACGAAACAAGAGTTTTAAACTCCTTTTCTAATGAGATCACATCTCCAGACATCATCACCACCCGGCCCACTCCCAGAACCGAACCGAGCGGCCAAGTCCATGTGATGAGATTCCTAATGAGCTCCCACCTGCAGGGAGCCACGCGGGCAGCTGCATCGTGTCTGGATACGCCGACTTGACTGGCTCGGATCGGGGCTTTGATATCCCATGATCCTCTGTGAGATATCGGGGTGTAAACCAAACTCTCCTGTATCGCTAAGCGATACCTCGGTCTGAGTGGTCACGGAACTCCCTGGCGGAGATATCGGATGATGGATGAGGTTGAACTCCAGCGTCCGTGTCTGCTTATTTCATCTCATCACCTCCCTAAATTATAGTGTACCGTTAAATGTTCTCTTCAGCCCCCCTGTTTCTGTCTTTCTTTCTTTTTTTTAAACATCCGTTAGCCTCTTAGGTCTGTTTCTCAGGGAGCATTTTTTCCTTCTCTCCCCTCCACACAATATTATTTGTTGGCTGAGAACTTTGCTTGATCAACAGTGACATTTTCATGGAGACTCCGGTGCAAAAGTCGGATCTTCTCGTTGTCCTCTCGTTGTCCTTATTTGCATACCGACCGGCGCTCACATTAAGACGGAGACGTTTACGAGTCAAGCTTAGCATTTACATAAAGTCTGAGCTGTTCTCGTGCAGTTCTACAGCCCGGCCGTAGTTTTCACAGATGCCACTGTGAAAGCCGTGAATGCATGCTCAGTGATACGGTTTAAGGCCCATTTATGGTTTCACATTTGGGGAACCGGGGACATAGCACCGATCAAACAGTGTGTACGAACACAGACTGATCTGATGCTCTTCGTTGTTCCTGAGGAGTAAACATGAGGACGGTTTTGCTGAAGAGGAACTTTGGGAAATATATAAAGCAGAATGACACTAAATAATAATAAAAAAAGAAGAAGAAGAAGAAGAAGAAGAAGAAGAAGAAGAAGAAAAGCATCCAAATCCTGTTTCAGCTGCCAGAGAGCTTCATTGTTTCTGGTCCAGACCACCGGAATCCAATATGACAGCCCTTTGATTTCAATGTTGCTCACCCAACGCATACGCTGAAAAAGTCCACCATTTTGAAATGGCTTCTGGGTTGCTTCCGTATTATGAGGCCCAAAGAGCATGTGCAATAGTGTCAGGACACATCAGCCAATCCGAATGAGACGAGACGTCACGCTGGCAAATAATGATTTCTGGGGATTTTCTGGCCTTTATAATTTTTTTTTAAGAAAGACTAAAAATCCATGACTTAAAAATGTACAATAGAAAGATTTATAAAGAACCACTTTTCAGGTCGAAACCATGCTGTGAACCGTTTTACAGACGTATTTTTGTATTGTGGTCTGTGTGAAAAGTGCTTTCTGGGTTGCATGCGATTTCTTTGCTGCAGTACCTCAAATGGCCACTGGAAAATATCGCTGCGCCGCCGTCTTGGCAGTCCGGTTTCCAGTTTTTATAATACATCCATGCTGTGGTCAGCGGACCTTTTTCCTAACTTGTGTGCATGCAAGGCTGCACTCTGCTGGGGTTCTGTTAATGGCTACAATATGGAACCCTGATGTTTTAATGATTTTTGCAGGGTTTTTTTTTTAGAAGACAGACATTCCCAGCATTAAAAAACAGAAAACTGAGATGAGAAAGCAGAAAGTAACACAGAGCCGAATGTTTTTCTGCAAAATCTTAGTAATTGTGTGTGTAGGATTTGCAATGAAATGCAGCTGTGGGCTGTTGCTGAGCTCTTTGTCATCCACGCGAGCAGCATTTTTGCACGCGTGCACCTGGATCTTGTCTCTCTGTGAGCTTTGACCAGACTCACCCACCAGGTCGCCGCATCACAGAGGAAACATTGCTGTGTGAAGACAGACCGGCGGAAGGCACGACGTCAGCGTGTGGGTGGCAGCAGAGCGTGTGGCTGAGCGCCGTGCCTGGATGCATGAGCCGTGCACAGCGCACTGCAGCGAGGAGAGGGGGGTTTGGGGGGAGAGCGTGTGCGTGCTGCAGCAGGTGGTTTGTGTGAACTTTCGGTTTGACTTCTCATTATTCAAAACGGATGTAAAGTAGAAACAGTCCTCTTCCTATGTGGTCCGTATCACTCACCACGGCGGAGAATCTGACCCGACTCTGTGCCCACACAGAGAGGCCGCAGACGTGCGCGCGCATTGCCGCGCATCGCGGTGCACGCGTGTTGGGAAAAACGTGAACTTGGCCTCTGCTCGCTCAGTGATGTACTGCACCCTGTGGAAGCCTTGAACCTGAGCCCTCGGCACAAGAACAAAAAAAAACCTAATCTTTTTTTTCCCGAAATTGCTCAAATAAGTTCGGCTGCGATAGGAACGTCATTAGTCATCCGGACGTCAGTGCACTTTAATCTTACTCTGGCAGAGGAGCCAGGAGCCTATCTTTCTTTAAAAACCTTCTTCTGTATAAATGTTATGACAAGCGAGTCATTTTTCGCATACTTTCAATACCGCACAGAGGCCGGAACATCTCCGAGGAAAGATCTTCTGTTCGGCTGAGTTTTGGTTTGTTGTTCTGATGGTGTCATTGCTTACAAGAGTCCCACCTCTTGTCTGCAAGGAGGTGTTAAACTTCTCAAATCAAATTCTCTTTTCTTCAACAGTTTTTTTGAGATTCACAACTTCATCCATAGATTAAAGGAGCAATGTAGCAAGAATTATCTCATTAGACTTCAAGAACACTAAAACAAAAAACAAATCGGCAATCGGAAACTGCTTGATGCTAACGATAGCGTAGCTGCTAAAATGGTAGCCTACATTTATAATTTACAAGAAAACACTCTTATTATCTGTATGTCTGTGTGGTCCGGCTTGGTTTGCTTTGGTAAACAAGCAGTGCAAAGTTACAACACCAACTTTTAATACTGTTAGTCATTATATTTTCATTATAGCCTTTGGCAGCTTAAGCCAAATAGCGTGGAGTAGTCAAGAAAAAAGGAGGGTCAAATAAGTGGATGTAAGGTGGAGAAAGAGAAAGAGTAGGGGAAAGTCAGAGATAAACGAGGAGCATGAACAGAAAAGAAAGAAGTGCCGACAGTTGGGCGTAAAGATGGGGTGAAATCTGAGAAATGAGAGATGTCAAGTATTTAAAAAACAGGAGGATTTTTACTCCTGGGATCCAATGATTTCCACAGAAAGATACAGTTACATTGAGAAAAATCTCTTGAGCGAGGCAGAGACTTTCACCGGAATCAGGAAAGGGATTCGCCCGAATAACAAAAAGGGTGAAAACAAAGAAGAAAGCTGGCAACAAGGGAAAACCACTTAAGTTTTCCCAGGTGGCTGCAGCGCTCGCAGTAATCCGAGGGCTTGACCGAGGAACACTTCACGAGATTGGTGTAACGTTAGCCTTAGCGACCTCTCCGAGCACTTAACGAGGAAATGACCGACGCACTCAGCGTAATTTGCACCGATTAACCACCGCGGCAACCAAGTGAAGTCTGGGTGTCGGCAGTCCGTCGAGGGCAGCGGGAGCCGGGTTGCCATGTCAGGCAATGGTGGAAAAACTTTGGAAACCTTGAACACACAGACTGAGGCACGAAAACACACCGAGACAAGGTGACACACATGCTCTCTGGAATATAATATATAATATAAAGACCTTATTCAGACCATTTTCTACTGTACTGTAGGTTGCTATTGGTGACAGACTTTTGAAGCCATACTGCAGCCCGCCACTCGGGGGTTATCGCCTTGTACGTCTTGAAAATGTTTTTCTTTTCTATTAAAGTTTACAAGAAAAAAGGTCAACATATGTGAACCCATCCAAGGATTTAATTTTTTTTTTACAATGTCATTGTTTAGCTTTAGCTCGCAGGTCCATGAATCTTTTTCCAACATAAATGTCGGGAAAACAAGAAACATACAACAGTCCGGCTCCTCTCTGCTCGGTTCGCTCATCCCTGTCAGCTGGCTGCGCGTCTGACTGGTGGCATGTGATCAGTGTTTCTCCTGCTCTGCGTCTCCTCGTCCTCTGAACCGGAGCCCCGCACATGGTTCCCATTTCCTGCACAGGCCGCAGGGTCCGAAATCGCTGCATTCACGGGTGTAAATGATCGCAAAAGTATGTTTTGTTGTCTATATTCGGGCTGTTTTACAATTACAAGTTTTTTTCTCACTTTGCAACTTGTCTCTATTTTTTTTTTTTTTTTTTTTTTAAAAGGGGGACCTTAGAGGTATTTCCAGTCTGTCTTTATCTCACTGTGCTTCTGTTCCATGTCGCAGAGGGGAAGTGGTTTCTGCGGTGTGGGCCAGGGAGAGACAGATAATTACGCTGTGAAAGACGGGAGACACTGCTATTGTACTATCTGTGTGTGTCTCCGTGTGTGTGTGTTTGTGTGAAAGCAGACGCATCCTCAGTAATCTGTTACTTGTTTTGAAGTGATACTATTTGTCTCTATTCCCTTATCAGAAATGAGTGTTTTCACGCTCGCTATCAGTCTGGGATGATGTTTTTCAAGCCGTTTAAACCGCTCTTGACTCCGGCCACTGCACAGACACATTCTTTGGCCAGAAAACCAGACGTCTGCACTTCACCTCCGGACCCCTCAGAGAAAGGACACATTTGAGAGTTCTGCACGCAAGTCGGACTGCTGAGGTCCATGTCCTCCAGGATCCATCTTGAAAAACTGCCATATCAATCATTTTTTGAGGTAAAGAACAACACGGCGTCGGTTGGATCTTTATTTGTGACACAACACTGGTTGTCAGTTCAGTTAAGATGATCCACTTCCCTCAGGGGTTATTCCTTGACTCCTGAATGGCTTTGGCTAAAGTTTAGTTAAACCACACGGCACCGGTGCAGCTCACCAGGGGGCAGTGAAACACACACAGTGTCACTCTTCACACATTTTAGAAGCACATTACTAGTTGGCTCAACTAGCAAAAAAAAAAAATCTGTCATGTTGAAGGTCGGATGATTCATCCAGCCAACTTTCAAGCTTTTATTTTGAAAAGGTCTCCCCTTTCCATGTTTCCTGCGGGCTTCTCCCCAGACGGATGACAACTGATTTGGGGTCAGGTTAAAACAAAATTGCAAGCTGCCGTGGGACAGCTGGGATGTCGCCACCACCGCCTTTCAGCCCTGCTAGCTGAACACACACAAACAACGTTATACAATATTTAACGGCACAGCGGTAAACCGAGGGAGAAGCTGTCGGCCTTCACAGCTCGGAGCCGGCAGCGGGAAGTCGTTCGAACGGATGCAAGGAGCCTCATTAAGGACGTGGCATCTGAAGCCAAAAAAATTATTTGACGGAAAAAAATATTTTTCAGTCTGATTCAGTGCGCAGTGTATCTCACATACACAGCTATTGAAAATAATATCAGGGTCAACCTGAGTGAAAACCATTAAGCCCAAACAAATAAAATTCATTCTGATTTATTACACTTCTGGCTCCCATTTTCATTGTTATTGCCATTATTTGTTTCTGCTGTGACGACACTGTTCTCCCCGCACTGCTGAGATGTGGTAACAGAACACCCGCACCTCCGCCGTCCAATGAGACGCGAGCGGTCAAACGGACAATTGCGTCCATTGTAGCGAAGCTGACGGCTTGGCAATTCGATCCTAACCACTCTAAATACGACCGGGGGATGCCAGTAATAGTCGCCACAATAATCCGCGGACGCACACTCGCACGCACACGATGCCCGTCATACCTTGCAGAAAATACAGGCCACAATTGGCCAATTTTTATCGCCTCTTCTAAGAGGCTTAAGTTTTCAGAGCCTCTTTTTTTTTTCTTTGTCACAAACTTTGTTCTCTGTCTGTCGAAAACCAGCAGCTTTACGGCAGCTTAGGACGGTGTAATTTAGAATATGACATGTAGGCAGCATGTTTATTTGAAGGGCCCATGTCCCCAGATCTTTATCACCTTGAAAGATATTAAACAAAACAAACAAGCTTACAATAAATCGGGCTTCAGAAAAGAGAATAATTAGCCCTCTGTTTAAAGCCTTATGTTATTTGTGTTAGTCTGGATGCGAGTGTGGCCTTTGTGATGTCACAAAAGGCTGACACTCTCTGAAAAGCAAATGCAAAAGAAGTGAACTTTTCTCATTTATGCTGAAACCATTTACATCTGGAGTCATTCATTGTCATTAAACACTGGAGGAGTAAAAAAAAGAGTTAAAGTGAAGAGTTCTAAGAACAACGTATGTGTGGAGAATATTGCACAACCTTTGGCGGTTCCAGAAAGGAACCAATTTTATAAGGTTGGTATGTATGTTAGCAGGTTAAAATTTTCAGTTTATGGCATTGATACAACGTAGATCGCAGATGATGGATAAAGTTTGTCAATAAACAGAATGTTTTTCTGGTCTTAGAAAGGCAAGACCAGCACAGCTGATGTGCAAACATACGTTATGTTAACTCGTTTTAGCCAAAGTGACTTAATTGAAAGAATTTAGTGGCCCAGTCTCAAGTTTACGATCATTTTGATAACCTCCCTGCACTCTTCAACCCAAAAGACTCGGCGTCATGGAATAACCAAAGCCAAGCCATTATTGCTCAACTGCCTAACAGGGTCAGTGACCCTGGAAGTCGTAAAACGAAAAATGCCGAAAGACCCGATCTGGGCTATCATTTGTGTGTCTAGCACCGAGAAATGCAATTATTCTGCCGGCAGTGCTCGCTCGCAGGGGTTTGAGCAGCCAGCCTGAAACAATGCTCTCCTGTCAGCCTGATCAAACAGTGGAAGGAAAACAGAGCGGCTGCTCTCAGGACTCGGACAGCACGACCCGCACAAAGCACACGCACAACCGTGCCCGCTCGTACTCGGCACCGTCTCCGTTCCAGGTGTGCATCCGATGCGCTCGCCTGCTTCCAATACAAAAATTGCACAAACAGTCCCTCGGTGACCGACGTCAGCGTTTCCTCTCCAGTTTCCACATCTCGCCGCTGTGGAAATCACGTCTCAGCGGGTTGCTCTCCGTCGTAACATTAGTCCAGCCGTCTTGTAGCTCACATTAGTGTGAAGCTAATGTGCTTACAGGCCCTGTGTGTGAGATTGAGCTGCGTCTAAAGAGGAAAAGAAAATGTTCTGAACAACAATAATTTTAATAGCTCTTTCTGATGCCCCATTTGACTTCACCTTTTCTGATAGCAAGTGTGAGGTCAGGGTAATAATCATAAAACCCTCTACAGTTTCTTCTTCTGAGCCAATGTCGGAGCACAGTGTGGCGCCCCCTGTAGACCCACTCTTTATGTAGAGATAAATGCATTTTACTCATAGATGAACTCTATTTACCCAAAACACACATACAGACAAAAAAAGATACTTGGATTAATAAAGGCGTTCTATTATATTCTAAAATGTGACACAGGTGTCCTTTAAATACTGAAACCACAGATTCAAAGACTGAGCAGCACAGGTTAAAAATCCCGCTCTAACTGTCCCTTCACTCTGGGTTTCATCAATGAGGAAAGATCGTACCCTGCTTGATTCTCAAAAATCGCCAGCCTTGGTTCGCTTTTATAATTTTCCCATGTTGCCACACAGCCTAATCATCTGCATGAGCGCCAAGACAAAACATCTGTCCGCAGAAACATCACTCATCGTGCCGCTTGTTCCGCTCTCGTGCTCCCGTAATTCCATTTCGTCTCTCGTGCAGCGCGCTTTCATTTTAGATAAGACATTCAGCCACGGCGCTGCACTTCGTTTGAACCTTTGATACTGCCGACCAAACACACCGCCTCAAAAAAAAAAAAAATCTCTAGCGAGCGGCACGGTGATGGACGTGGGCACGTGTACACCTGTATCGTCCCAAGCTGCCGGAGCCTCGCGCATGTGAAGTCAGTGACAGGTTGTGAAGTGTTGCAGCGCAGATGAGCAGGACACTGAAAATTAAGTGTCAGTTTTGTAAATCCGTTTTCTGCCATTCGGAGAAGAAGATAAATGGCAAAACATAACAATAAGCAGAGAAAATGACACCAAATTATAATACACATGGGAATGATGTGTCTGCTCAACAGTATTTTTTTTTTTTTTTTTTATCTCACTTATTATTATTATTAAACCTATATCAGGTATCATGAGAATACCCAATTTAAAGGGATCATCCTTTTTGTTTTCTGAGCAGTAGGAAGAAGGGCCAGGGAAAATTGTGCCAAGCTTGTGTTTGAGAAACAGGCTAATTAGCACCTGATCAGCCGCACCTGCTGACTGTGCAGCACCTGGGCTTGATTGGCTAATCACTGATGCCTGGCTGCACCTGCGTCTGCAGCGTCCAACCGCCTGATTAATGCTGCTCTTGTCCAAGCTGGTCATTTGGCTCCAAACGTGTCTCGTTAATCCGATCTGGACAAAAGCTTGTCCTGCGGGACGGACGTACTGAAGCTGGTGATTCCCGGAGGGATGTCGCAGCATCGTCTGGAATACAACCTCAGGACCTGTTCTGTTCCGTGAAGCTGGTGGGCATCCCAAGCAGACAACACCTGAAGAAAATCTTCAGCTCGGAAGACCGCCTGGTGTCTAAATGCCCATCATTAGAGGGAGTAACAGCTTCTTCTTCTTCTTTTTTTTTTTTTACCACCGTGGTGGCAGTTGAATGGCGGCTGAAATCGCAGGCAAAACAAAACCTTTCACCACTGAATTCAATCACAGCGCCGATCCCTCTGCCAGCAGCAATCCCCAACGTCTGCAAGTTGGGCCTCACACACGACCGAGGTTATCGCGGACGACCTCCAGATCGGGCCTGCAGACGGAATGCAGTGTCCTGCCAAAGACTGCAAACCTCAACCCAGCTGAAGAGTTTGTGGGATCAGCTGGGACGTGCCGTACGTGCTGCAGCGGCCAAGAGAACAACGCTGGCTAACCTGCGACCTGCCTGCCCGGTCGGGGAATTGGAACGCCATCCCGCTGCCATGTGCCACGAGCTCTGCATTTTGCTCAGTGAGGAAAATCATCAAATTACCACCTTGACCAAGAGTTGAGTTCCTCAGTGCGTCAAAAGGCACAAAAAAAACGGAGTCGGTGCCAAACCAGAGGATCAACAGGAGCCGCAGCTACAACTCAATTTTGGAGGTAGTCAAAAATGCATGGCCCTCACGAATATCACATCTTTAGATGTTGATAGCTACTTGAGCGCGAAGGTAACAGTGAATATTATTCAATGTATTTTATGGATATTGATATGATAGACAAAACCACAGTCTTGAATGTTTCTTTTTTCTTTGTCTTTGTTTATCACAATTTTAAGACAATTTTATCTTTCATTCTCTTTTTTATTCATTGGCAACCCACCATAGTGCATGATGATAATGCAATGACTAGAATAAAAGAAGAAAAATATGCGAATGATTAGTTCAGAAAAATGCAATCATGAAAAACTACATTAATCCATCTCCATAAATTTAGAACAATCAATTTAGAATAACAAAAGATAAAAGGTTAAACACATCTCGATAATTTGTAAAACAAAATAAGCCTCGAAATTCACTGACGGGCTTCCAACAGTCCATCGATTAAAAACCCTGTACTTTGTAGAAACATTGTTATGCAATTACATACCAGTGAATTTTTTCTCCCCTGCAACAACTCCTGCTGTGGTTAAAATGAGCGAATGGGGCCTTGAAATGGGACAGCAGAGTGGCATTAGACGGTGCTGCTGTTTCTATAAAGCCACAACTATTACAGCTCGAATAATCAGATTTTCCTGGCTGACCGGGCAACTGGCCTGGGTCAGAGCAGAAATATGCATTTTCTGTGCAGCTTAGCCAACTTTTAACGCATGGCTTTATATCTTTTGGAGGAGGAAAGCCTTTTCTTGGTTGGATAAAACTGTTTAAGTTAGAGCCTATGAAAATTATTCAGTCAGTGACGGCCCCTCTTGTAAAACCATTACACAGAAATGTATGCAATTTGGCACCAGTGCAGGTCGTGAGTGCCTCAGAACTGAGTGTCAGATATTAAAATTCCTCTTTTCAGACAATGCTGTAGTGTAACATACAAACCCTTACAGTAAACAAAACAATTCTGTGTTTTTCATTATGATCGTTCAGCAAAACTGAACGTCAGTATGATGTCGGGTTGACCTAATTCAGGACTATAAACTCCAACAAGTCAACTTTGGGTGATGCAGATCTCTCATCTCCAGGGAAATGTCCAGCCTAGCAGGCCCTACATCCTTGGAGAATATTTCTAAACAACAGCTACTTCATAGAAGATGAAGAAACAAACTAAAATAAAAGATAATAACCATAAAAAACTGATTCAGCTCTTCCTAACAAGTTGCTTTTTGCCCTCGGGTCTTATCTGAGTGGGACACAAGAGTTTTGGTGAGAAAGAGAGACCACAAGTCTAAAAAAAAAAAAAAAAGTAAATAAATCTAAAAATGAAAACTAGTGTTATGTCATAAAAATGTCATCTGTGCAAGTTAAAAACAGACATAATTACTGGTGCGTAAGTGTAATTTTGCAGCACCACCAAACTACAAAGTGCAAACCAGGTGTTTTGTGCTCCGCCTTATTACAGTTGACACACTTGCTGTATGTGGTTAAAAATCCCATATTATGAAAATATAGTTTGTAATATATTAAATTGTGTAGATGAACGTGTAAACTGTAAACGTATTCCCCAGAAATGAAAATCAACAACCTTTGTTGCTGCTTTTTAAGCATTACAGGTTAAGCATGAAGTATTGAGCGTGAGAGATTGAGAAGAAACAGCGACATCAGGTGGTTACATTTTAGATTTCAGCGCTCGCCCTCTTACCTTCCCTCTCCCGAGCTTGACGGTGAACTACAGCGGCCTGCGCACACAAACCTGGAAACCCCGTCCACCTTCTTCTTCGTTGGTTTATTTGAGGATGCAAGCAGTCACCCTAAATACGAAACAGGCTGTCAGCTAAATATCACACACTGGACCTTTATTGTCGTCAGAGATGTAGAATGTTGTTATAAAATATATCAAAAGATATTTTGATGACAGGAGCCATTGTTTGTAATGCTGGACAATGCAGGAGGGTGTAAACTGAGGGTGCTTCTGGAATTGACTATTCGAGGCTGCCCTATTTCAGTCAAAGCTTAAAATGTCTCGAATATGGTACTATGAAGAAGATGGTAACGTGAAGACCATCTACCATTACACGTTGCTGCTGGACGTTATTGACTATTTCGTAAACAAGAGATTGGTTTTGTCCTGCAACTGGGGCAAATTTAAATCCAGAATGACGGCAAACATTTATTTGAGAAAAAAAAAAAAAAAGGGTCCAAATCCTCAGTCAGCTACCACCAGGCTCTATCATCTGTGGTCAGGGGGCCTGTGCCGAACCTGAGTGCCATGCACAGCTTTGGCACGCCTTATCTTGTGTATTTATCCTGCGCTGATCCACTGTAGCGCAGCCTGGAAGCTGTTGCCGAGTCAGGAATTCAGAGTTGTGACAAGGTTTATGTTGGCCGAACTGGCCCGAAACTGGAGCTGAGCGCCGCGATGCAGTCAAATAAATCATCCGCAGAGAGAGAGAGAGATGGCGCAGTAGAAGACAAACAAATAGCTTTTTTTCCCCTCTTTCTTCTTCGCCCCATGAATTTCTTTTCTTTTCCTCAGTAACAAACAGCAAGAGGAGGATTAGAGGAAGGACGGGAAGAGAAACGCAACCGCAGGCCGACACGGAGACGATCGCGCAGTTAAAAACGCGTCTGTGACCCTTAAAAAGAATTTATAGCAAAGCCTAAAGTTAAAGACGAGTTCCCGGGTGTCATCATGTGGTTGCTGGTCCCCCCCCCCCCTTTGTGTCCCTGAAAGCTGTGGCTTGCTCGTTTAGATTGTACATCTACTCCTGTGATAAAACTATGGCCCAATTCTCCAGAGGTCCTCAACTGAGGGGGGGTCCGGAAAGAGAGGCCACGGCAAAGGAAACAGTCAGAAATCCACAGCGGAGAAAGCTAAAGGGTGAAATACGGAGTAAAGTGAATGAACTTCACAGTTGTTTGCTTTTCTTCAGTGAGTGGCGCGTTTTTAAGACGACGTTGATTCTTAAAAAAGCCCCACACGTCCTCGGCGGTTGGTGTCTGTAAATGGACGACTTTAAATCCCTCTTAAAACACTAAATCCCGTTTTATTGGCGTTGGAGTCCAACAGGTCGTTAAATTAGTTTAGTTATTTACTTTTTTTTTTGTTCATTTTCCCATATTTTTCCTGGCTAGGACGGTGATGCCGTGGTTTGCACTGTTGCCTCACAGGGGTTTTAAAAGAGCCACATTAACAGTTCTCTCTCAATGCTCACGCCGCTGATGATAGACGGCAAACAGACTGGTGGTACGAATGACAACACCTCTCATCATCAGCAACACCTCTTTGGGCAGCACATCCCTAATTCCAGGTTTTTTGTTTCTTTTCCCTTCTTGATCTCTTCAGGGAGAAATCCACCGAACTCTGAGCTTCTTAACGAGTAAACCTGCTCTTCCTATAAATAACAATGCTGACTATTGGTTGGGTGAGTTCAGTTGATCAATTTGAGTTGCTGTGTCTCATTTGGAAGAATACATTTCCTGTTTAGTGCCAATTGATTCCTCTAAATATTCCACACTGGGAGTTAAATTTGCCTTTTAAATCCCGGCTGACTCGAAGGAGGATCTTGAATTTTTCAGTTTGACGACGTCTTGCTGTCCCACGACCCCATCCAAGGCTAAAACAAATAGCCCTGACTTTTTCTACATTTTACTTCATTAAACACTATTTCAAGTGTTTGTAACCAATAAAAGCAAACTGAAAGAGTGATTAACTCAGCGTGCAGCAGTACACTGGCTGTGGTTGGAGTTGGACTGTGCCTCCACGGCAGTAAAAGTAGATTTCTGGGGCACAATTAGCAGGCAGCGGCGGCGGCGGCGTTAGCGGGATTTGGAGTGTTGGTCTGAATCGCAATACTTGAAGGACTGAACTTGAATAGCTGACCGCTCATTGGAGAAACTGTAACTAAACCAAAAGAAAACAGTTTTACTGTTGTAATTTTAACTTAATAGTACTTGATCACACCATGCAGGCCAGGATTTTCATAATCAAATCTGTTTGTTTGGTTAAATGATTAAAAACCCAGCAGTTTTCAACGATTCTGCCCAAATCTCATTTTGTACCTGGCGCCAGATTACACGCTTCACTGTACTTTGATTGCAGCGCAATCCTCTGTTTCTATAATAAACGCTGCAGTAATTTGGTTCAAGTAAGTGCTAAAGGGAACAAAAAAAACACACAGTTTTGTTCCTGAAGTGTTGCATGAAATTCAGCGAGCAAGTGTTACTGGAAATGAGGCTCGTAAGAGCTAAAGCCTTCGCTGTCACTGGAGACTGTCACGGAGACAGAGTGAATTTACTGCAGCTTTTCTTTGTCTATTTTCTTTCCCCCTTCTTTTAAAAAAAGGCCTTCTCTGTGACACCAGAACACCTCCTCAAACCGATTCCACCTCGTCTGCTGGCTACCAGAGGAGCGAGGTTGTGATTCGTGCCTCACGCTCAAATGCACATATGGTGGACCGACATTCACACGCAGAAAATAAAATACGTTAGGCGCACACTCAAAGTTACGCAAACACAGCGAATGATAGCGATTAAAACTTTAAGTGTTTAAGTGTTTGGTATCCAGGAGCGAAAGCAGGAAGAGGGTTTTAAACCGCCGCCCTCCTGTGCAACCTAAAACACTTTTATTGACCTTTAACGTGCGTTTCCTCTCATGTGCATGTGTGCACACATGCAAATATGCATCTATATATTTTATTCCCCAGCCCCCTGATTTTTGTGCACAGTGGTTTTCTGGCACCGCTACACACGCACGACACCGTTTGGTTGAACAACAAAAAAAAAAGACGTGCCCGAGGGCTCCGTGTTGTTTGAGGGGAAGGAGAGAACGTCTCCCTGAGGATCATGGGAATGAAGGAGGAGGCTGGCAGAGTGGCTAAATTACAGAGAACATTACGCAGACCTCATCTAAGAGTGCAAAGCCATTGTGAAAACAAATGATGTAGCGAGACTCTTGCGTTTTATGGACCCACAAGCTTACGGTCGCAGCCTGGCCTGCGCTCCATTTATTAGAGTGTGAAAGATGTTTTTTCCCGCATGATGCCATGTCTTTTTATTTTCCGTCGGGGGAGAAGGGGTGTTATGTGTTCCTCCACAACAGCCACAACAACGGCACACGAGCATTGCTGGGCTGTGAAGCAATGGCACCATCGCTGCATAAAATAGTCCCAAAATACAGACGGCCAGCCACATGGCGGGGGCCAATCACAGAGCAGGAGCGCATCGTGGTTCCCACAGCTGCTTGCAGAGGGCAGTAATTCAGCCCATATGAGCCGGGCCTTCTGGGTAATCCCAGCAGGTGTCCCGTTGATTATGATCTGACACGCTGGTCGCCTGCTAACCAGAAGCGTTCGCGACCCCTGTGGGATAAGTTCACCCACACATCCCGGACGCGACGCGAGCCAGAGGCCAGGGGAGCTACACTTGTCTTCTTGGAAAATCACAGCGTGAAGATTGTAGATTGTGCAAACACACACTTCTTTGATTCCAGAGTGGGCTTTTTCTCTGCACCACAACACTTATTTTTACGCATCCACCCATCTATTTTCTATCACCGCATGTCCTGCACTCAGCAGGAGCCCAACCCAGCTGTCTTCTCGGGGTGAAGGCGGGGCCAGTTGATCACAGAGAGACAAACAACCATCTGCACTCACACCTACGGACAATTCAGAGTTGCTTATCAGGCTAATGTCTGTCTTTGGACTGTGGGAGGAAGCTGAAGTACAAATGAGTGAGAACGTTGATCTTTGTGCAAGAGATCTTTGATTAGATGTCATTTTCTTTCCAGAACGTCCAGTTTGCCTTCATAATCGCAGCATTGTAATGCACACAAATGCTTTTGAATCACTGGTCAGACAGTTAGGCTGGCAACTCAACACTCTACTGAGTACAGGCAGTGGGCCAAATAGACTTGTGTACAACATGATGCAGGCTGTACAATGTCAGTTCAACTAAAAGGCAGCCTAAGATCGTAGAGAACTTGTGAACTTCTGGAGATGATGACATTAAAAAAAAGCAAAATGAACTGCACCTCTGGTTTGAAGAGGATTTGATGGAGCTGGACGAGAAAAAGCATAAAGGTGTGAACGCATAAAGGCGGTAACACACCTCTTCCGAAGGTCCCCAGTGTGATGCCAATGGTCTGTTTTTAACCCCACCGCCGGCCTTGTGGTGTCACGATGCATTACAGTCATCTTTGTCAAACATTTATCTGGTTGTGTCTCCACACTGCAGCTCATTCAGATCCTTTTTTATGCTCAACATGGTTTCTGCAAACGAGGCTTTCGCAGTTCTTGTTCTCGGGGGGGGGGAGAAAACAAATGTGTGCTATCATTCGCATGCAGCCACGGCAATAATGTGCATTGCTCTGGAGTTTATTTGAAAGAGTATGAATTGTGCTTAATATTCGGCGCGGGTTCCTGCATGCGCTTTTCATTACACTCCAGGCAAAATAATGGGTTCCTGGCCCGGCGGTTTCTGCCACACATAAAACACCAACATAATGAGTTTTTGTTTAGACGTGGATTTTTTTTTCTTCCACATTTTCCTCGAGTGTAAGCGGTTACACCAGACATGAAACCTACACATCTTTGTCTTTGATTTTTTGTTATTAGTTTTTAGAAATGATCATCAAAGACTTGGTTAGAAAAACATTCTACGAGCGTAACTTTTGTTTTGAATGTGGAGCACAGATACTGGCTCATGTAGGCCTCAACTAAGCTGTCTTGCTTGTGTGCAGTGACAGTGTCTTGGTGATGCCTCGCAAAGAAAACGTCCAGACAGCATCCAGACAACACCTTGCAAAGCAGAAAAGCAGGAGACTGTCTCAGATAGCTAATTAATTCCTGTATAGCAAATGTGTGTGCATTTCTCTATAATGAAATTGAACAATGGGATGAATCTAATGAGATAAATAGGCTCACTGTTTTCCTTGACATGCCATGAATGACGCTATCTCAGAATCTCTGCTTATTCACCACTCCTAATAACAAGCTGTCAGAGTTTAATTAAAATGTAGCTCTTAACATATTCATCCAACTTACATTATGATGTTAAAGTATTTTTTTTAAATGGATATGGATATGATTTTATCATTGGGCATTTTAATGTTTTCAAATGTGGCCTTTCACAAGCATAAACTAGAAATTAGGTGCATTTAATTGTTTTCAGTTTTTATTCCTCTGTATTGTGCAGAGTGGCAGAAGCGGTCAGCTCGCCGCTCACACTGGCCCACATAGTGACAGGGACCAAACAAAATCCTGTTTATTGGTAACTTACACTATCGCAGACGTCCATCTTTCCGTGTTGTATGAAAGCAGCGTTTTGCACGGATAAACACTATTACTTTCCCTGTGCCTCTCTGATGATATGTGTTTAGATATGGGAAAGCTGCCACTAACATTACAGTCGGTTCCTGCAAACGTCAACAGAGGAGATGTTATCGTGCCGCCGCCCTCCCGAGGCACACAAAACAAAACAAAAAAAAAAAAACACGGGCAGCTGCATTGTAAAAGGAACTTCTGAAGGAGACCTTCCAAAGGCCTGTCTTGAACAGGAAGTTTGGGACACCAAGCAGGAACACAAGGAACTTATTTGTCCACATTATCAAGTTAAAGCTGAGATTTCATGGGGTGGATTTAGAGCCTCCAGTCACTTTATGTGACATGATGCAGGAGCCGGATTTTTAGAATAATTCACCCAAATTTACACCACAGCGATTTTGTCCTTGTACAAGATACTTTCGGTCAAAGCTGTGACTTTGACAAATTCAAATTCATGACTTTTTCTGCATTACTCTTCAGTCAAAATGTCAAGTCTGAAAATGGGAGGAACTTGGACAATCCAATGTGGCGTCATCAACATAAAGCGAAATGTTGCTCTGCACTTTTTATTTGCCACTTGGTCAGTTTTTTGTGTCATTCAAGTCATTTTAGCAAAATTGTGCGACATCTACCCGTGAGTTTTGTTCTTGTGCTTTCCCACACAAGTCATGTAGTGTGCTATTAGGGTTATGTTACGTTCAGTCCGAATGACAACAACTGATCTGGCCATCTCACTTTTCTGACTTACAAAGCTAACGCTGTCAACTTGTGCATGACGTCTCTCTTCTTTGCTATGAATTCTGATTTTGAGGTTGACAATCGGCACCTTTCACGTGCACGAACAAGTATGTCAAATTGCTTCTTTCTGTTCCTCACATTGCTCTGCTATCTCTTGTCTTCAATAAAGAACCCTTGACTTGTCCAAACTGTGCTAACTTTGCCTAAAATTGTTACTCTTGCCTAACAGCAGCGAGAGTGATTGCGCAAAACAAAAAATTACTGTTTGTCTAAAGAGAAACAAGAAATATTGGCATCCCGCTATATTGAGATGTCATGTGTTTGCTGAAAAGCACGTTTTTCATCCTCATTTCATCCCCACTAAACTCACAGTTAAGCATAAACCTCAAACTTTCTTGACCCTCGCAGCTAAATCATCAATTTATCATCGCTATGAAACTTGTGTTGCATCAGATGTAATAAAAGGCAACCTCTCCATTCATCAGTCATTGTACTTGTTTAGCAGCAACATCCACAGAGAGCTCCACAACCCTTTCAAAGTTGCCCCTTATCTCTAACCAGGGCCATATGATGCCACGGGGGGTGGAGGTGGGGGACTGGGGGTCCCTGGTCCCTACTGGCTGGCGCTTTCTCCTGAGGGGAGGGAGTTTGTTCGAGTCATCTATCCGTGACACGACAGTCGGACCTCTGGCTGTGGTTGAAATCAAACTCCCTCATCTTATCACCGGCTAAGGACCTCCTCCTCAGCCTCTTTACTTTGATCCCGGCTGATCTCAGGGGAAAGTGCACGGGATGTTGACCCGAGCGAGGAGGGACATGGTTACAGTAAAAAAATAAAATAAAAAGAAGGATAAAAAGGAGATAAGAGAGACACGGGCCGATTGAGAAATAGTGCTAGTTCTTTTATTTATTTATTTTTTGGAATACGGGTTCATCTCTCACACCTGTCTGTGGGCTTTAATTGCAGTTTGACTTGAATTTCCACCCGTTTTTTTTTTTTTCCAAGAAAAGCACGAAACACGATATCAGCCACTCATTAGGATTCTCTCTGATTTTGACAAATACACCAGTGTAAAGGTTAATGCTCCAGACTCTATACGTGCAGCATGTGACTTCAGTTAATGCACCGCAGACTATTAAGACAGAATAATGTGAAGCCGCAGGCAGGAGCTCAAGATGCGGCATTGCAATGGCCTACTGTATTTTCTTTGGGGAGGTAAAAAAACAAAAAATAAAAGAAGTTCTCTTGCAGCCAGCCAACACTTCCCCTTTTCATGCCATTCCAGGCTTTTGTTTAGTGCCTGATTTTTCTTCCCCCCACCCTCACATCTGTTCCTAATCGCCTGGTTATTAGTAAATACAGCATCAGACAAAGTTAAACCACGGATTCTTGCTCAATTAAACACATTTTATTACCAAAAGGTGCTTTCCAACAACTGCGGCAGTCATATTTGATTTGTAAGGATGACAAAGGCAAGATAATATCAAAACTTCTGTAGTAAAAAATTTGATACAGATTGTTTTGAAAATTAATTTCGGGATGCTCAAAGAGCAGGGTGCCTAATCTGACAAACCTGATATGAATATTCTATAATCTGTTGCATTTACTTCCCATATCCATGTTGCAAAGAGCCCGGAGAATGCAGTTGGAAAAAGGGGGGCCCGTTCAACGTAAACTTGGAAGGTGGTTAGATGATGTCACATTGCAAGCAGACAAACAAGATGTTTTTTCACTGCCAGCTGAATTAGCTGGAAACAGATTAAAGCTTCCCGTTGGTACGAGGAGAAACACTAGATCTGAGGATTTATAGGCTCCGCTGGTTTGACTGAACTCTTGATAAACAGTCAAAACATCTTTCCAGCAGAGGAAAGCCATCAGTGCCGTTCTTCGTTGGAGTTTCTAATACTAAAACCAACCGATCCTGAAGCATCCACGCCAGTCTCTCTCCCAACAGCTGAACTCGCAGTTGTCTTCTTCTGTGGTTTTTATTTCCAGAGCATCTTGAGGCAGTCACTTCGTGTTTCAATCAAAGCTTAAAAGAAGATCTACTGGCCTGTCAATACTCAACACGGGCTGAATCAGTTCGGGAGAGAATCTTTTCAAGACGGATGAGCAAGTGTAAGAAATCCACTGTGAGGTATGTTAGTTTGGTGTGTGCATGTGTGCGTATGCCTAGAAGTTCCCCCACCAAGATACTTACCAAAACAAACATTTTAATTAAAACTATGCTATTTTAAATTAAAAAAGGCCCAGATGCAGTAATTGAAGTCCAAAGACAAATGTAAATTCCTGCTTAACTGCAGCACTCACACTGACTTCCAGAGGCAAAACAAACTTTAGCGAGTAACCATTCAGCTCAGAGGAGGAGGGTAGAAAGCCCACACGTCAAGCAAATTTAAGAGGTCAAAGCTGCGCTCGCTGCCTAAACACTCACGACATGCTCGCAACAATTACTATTTGTGAACAAGACAGGCGCCGAAAAGACAAAACAAAGGCCAACAGGTGCCGTCTGTAGGCTGGCACTGATTAGGAAATTGTTTGGGGAAGCGCCGGGCCGCCGGCTGCATTTGCAAACACTACACGCACGCCTCACTGGGGGAGCTTTTTCCGGTCAGGAGCAGCATGACACAGTGAATGTTGCGCAGAGCTCAGGCCTACCTGGGGTTTCACTTTAGAGAAAAATGTCAGATTTAGAGGTAGAAAATACATTTGTATTCTTTCCTTTTTATACTCATATACATGCTGTTTTAACAACATCAGCCTCACTGTTGAATTTCCTACTAACAAACTCCAGAACAAGGCCTTCTGCTTGGCAATAGCCTGGACTCACCCTCCTTCATCCAGAACTTTGAAAACCTCCACTGGAGTCCTAGAACCACATCTAGCAACTCTTTTAGATGTCGGGCTCTTCCAAACGCAGCCTAATGAGCAAAACGTGTTCAACGCCCTTTAAAACCATCGCTGGAATGCTTGGACTATCCTAAATTCAGGATATTGAGCAAGTTATATGAGTGGGACGTCTGCGCGTTTGACTTTGCTGCATGACAGCCTGCTGATTCTGCTGACTCGTAGGGAAAATAAACGGAGATAAAAAGTCTTCTGAAAACTTTACTGGGAAGCGGTGACGACCTTTTTCAGATGGTTTCCCCTCATTTCCACTCCGGCGACTCCGTCACTACACCCATGGAGGATGGATCACGTCCTCCAGATGTAGCAGGAACTCGCTGCAACAGCAGTTTTTTTTTTCTTCTTTCCCCTCCCAATTTTTTTCTTTCCCTTTTAAACATATTTACGCAGACGACTCTAACAACCGTAAAGAGGGTCAATCCTTTGTGTTAGGTTATCAACACACCGAGTCGGGCTTGACGCTTTTCCTCTTCCAAGGTCCTGGATTAAGCTGTAACCGAATACAGGTGGGATTTTGGGCAACACGGCCGCATGTGACAGCAAGATAAACACGCGCTCAAACACGAAAAACCAAGGGGGCTAACACACACGCACACACGCGCACACACACACACACACACACACACATACACACATACACAAACACGGAGGTGACGTTGTTAGGGGCACGCACTCACTCCCACACACACACCTTTGCTTTCACCCTACATCTGAAAATAATTGTGTGTGTGTGTGTGTGTGTGTGCAGTGGGAGGCCTGCTGGATTCCAGGGCGACCCCCCCCCCTTCCTCCCCCTCCTCCCCCGGCCAGGATGGCAGCTCGATGGGAAGGAGCGGACGGCGGCCGCAGGACTGACGGGGTCTTTAGGTAGGTGAGCGTTTCAGGAAACGTGGAAGGGAAGGCCAATTAAAATCCCGTCCCCCTTTACGCCCCACCCTCCTCCTTTTGATGGAATTCCCGCCGGAGTCGCCTCAAAGGCGGATTAATCACCAACCCTCACCCCCACCGCCACCACCTGAAACCAGCATCCCTCGCCCCCCCCTCCCCTTCTTCTTCTTCTCTCTTTCGTTCTTTACAACTTGTGTCATTTCCTCGTTAATATCCTGGGAAAGAAACCCGAAGGTCTGGGCAAAATGGCAGCGCAAACTGTTGCAACTCTCACTACGAGAGCGCTGGTACTGGGAGGACTGGAGGCCTCTCTGTGCACACTTTGGTAAAGTGGAGCAATGATTATCACCAGAATTGGCTCTAATGGACCTTCAGCAGCCGGGGTTAAAGTGCTTTATGGGACTTGACGTTGATTGGTGCATGTGTGTAGAGGGGGAGGGTGTTTGTGTATTTGATAATGACGTGCAGGCTCGCAAATGGGCACTGGCACCGGCTCCCTGGCAGCGGAACGGCCTCATTATCAATGCAAGCCATGCATTGTATTACAAGCAGTAATTTAGCATGCATTGTGCCGGGGAAGTAGTAAATTACATGGGTTTTTTGCTCGAAATTAATAGGCGGCTGCTGCACGATTTGAGACAAATGTATTTTTTTTTCCATTTCTTCTGCTTCTTTTGCTTCTTCTGCTCATCGAAGCAAAGATTTTCTTGCTAACGGTGCTCAGAAACGTATAATTTGGTCCCAAAACTCAAGGCTTTTAAGAGCAAAGTACAGTGAAATCTAATAAGGCGCTTTGAAAAAAGAAGGCGGGGGGGGGTTCAGTCAAATAAAAAAGCTCATTCTTGGCCTTTTCCCTTCGCGCACTTTTGGACGTGTCACGTTCCACTCTGTCCGTCTTTCACCCGCCCTCTCCAAAACAAACATCCCAACAACCCTCAGGAAGACGCCGCTTGGATGTGCACGCGCATGTCATCGCGGCTATTAATTGAGTGTGTGACTCACAAGCGTCGGCTGATGTTTGGGGGTTATCAGTCATCTCGCTCTGGCACCAGAAGAAGAGCTCTGTTATTACACAGCTTGAGTTTCTTAATCGCTTGCACATTGAGGGGGAAAAAAATGGCAAATTTCATTCCGGGAACGCGAGTGAGTACATATTTTGATATCCTGTAAATTGTTATCCTCAAGAGATATTCATTATTAGTGTAGGTATAAACACATGCAATGAGCAAGAGATTGAGATTTCTCTGACCTCATAAGACGAAAAATAGCGCACAGTTTTTGAACGGGGCCGTGGATCCTTTCGGAATTAAACTCTTCCTCCTCTGGGATATGAGAAGGATCAGACCATCAACACCACCCAATAAAAACAAGTCCTTCCTTCCTGTGACCTCTTGTAAAAAAAAAAAAAAAAAAAAATTCTGAGAGCGAGTTGGAGTGTGTCCAGTCTTGGGAGCTAATTAGATGTTGACTGTGGGAGGGAAGGTTAAGATTCTAAGAAACCCAGTAAAGGAGCAAACCATTGCCGAAGTAAAACCACCTTAATTGGAGCAGCGGCAGGCATTATGTTGATTGTGCACATGCAGAATGTGGGACGGCGTACGCTGTATGTGATACTGTGTGTGGTTACCGCAAGTGAAAAAGATTGGACAGCTTTTACCACAGCCCTATAAAAGCGAATGTTGTTTGAGCCACAGAAGTTTACAACATTCTCGTTTCCCAGTATATACGCAGAGAATTATAGTTTGGAATATTTTAAAGCTCCCATATTACGTCCAAATTACATGACCGTTGTTTTTAAAACAGTAATACGAATCTTGAGCCTGTCAGTCAACTCAGCAGAAATGAGATAAGTCCATCCCTTACAGTATGTCCTTTGTCTTGCCTCACTCATCACAAAGTGTGGGCTTCTTATGGAAATCCGCCCGTTGTAGCATCACAAAGAGCACAAAGAGCACTGATCACTCACCCGGTACCTTATTTATACCCTTTTCCACTAACTGGAACCTGGGGCTGGTGCACTACTTCTGTTGGTGCCAGTTGGAAGCTGATTGAACTTGTGAACCAGCGAAGAACCAGACAGCGATTCCACACCCTGATCTGGTCAAAGAGCCACGGTCTTGCATCTCTTCATACCTCATCGTTGTCCAGTATGACAACAATGAGTGTCATCAACACTTCTGCTCCTGGCTTCATTAGACTTCATTGGCACTCCAACAAGTCTTCTGATTCTAAAACTTTAAACTGGACAACCCCTGTCTACATTTGACCAAGTCAGCACAGGTATTGTGCGGCGTAGTGGTTGGTACTGTCGTCTCACAGCACAGAGGTTGCAGGATGTGATTCCAGATCCTCTATTTTTCCCCATCTGTGTTGTGCACCACAGTTATTTCGCAGTGCTGCTCAATTACAGTCTTGGATGGGGAGTTCAAAGGCTAATTGTTGTGTACTACTCATGCAAGTAACAAACACAAGTAAATCCACTACGGTAAAGTAAAAGAATATCAAAATTTCCAAATTCTGTGTGTACCTAAACTGTTCCACAGCATTAAATCCTTTTCCCTGTGAGTGTCTGTCTATGACGTATTAGAATTCATGGCCTCTTGAAGATGAACCCAAACAATTTTGGTGGTCCCTTCAATTTTTCATCTTTCTCTCTTGAGCCAAAACCCCTCAGTAAGATGTCCGACCACAATAAATTTCGGCAACTCCGCTGCGACATTTGCGATTCCATCAGACGTATTTTTTTTTTTTGTGCAGTGCGGAGAAGCAAATCCAGCACATTTCCAAGAAAATATGGCAAAACAAACCCCACTTTCGCTGTCAGTCCTCCAGTAAGTGAAAGCACACAGAAACTATGCACACTGCAGCCCGTGTTGATGTGGCACATTCCATATGTGATATTTTCAAGATTGCTGGTTTTACCTCTGGCACAGGCATAACGCTCCCCTGCACCCCCATATTTCCTGTCTGTATCCACTGTAAGACAAAGCAAAATCCCTGAAAAAGCAATAAGGAGTGACCATGAAGGAGCGCTGCTGTGTTGGAATACCTCAACCCCTTTCGAACTGCTCCCAAACCCTTCGAAATCTCCAGTCATGAGAACTGAGCTGGGCTCAAGTCTGCCTCACCTGATACTGCCTGATCCATCCATCCATCCATCCATCCATCCATCTATCCATCCATCCAGCCACCCACCCATCATCCATCCGAGCCCCATCTGTGTGTGTGCAGGATCCCCCCAGATGCCTGAAATCCCCTCTTCTTTATTCTTTCCTGCTGGCTTCGATATTCTCATCTTTGCTTTACTCTGGCTGATCGCTACGATCCGTTCTGTCGATCTCCTTCATCCCCTCTGCCTCGCAACTCCTCCCACTCCGTCCACACTCCCGCTCCTATTTTAGTCACTTTACGTCTTGCCTTTATATCCGATTCATCTTTTGTTTCATCCCTGGAAAAGCTCCCGGCCCATCAGAGATGGTGTTTCTCCATCCCATCCATCAGTTAACCTATGTGTGTTCTTCGGGCTAACGTCTAGCATCAGCTAGCGAACATCTGTGGCTACTAGCATCCATCCATCACTAGAATGACACGTTTATGGTCCCCTTTCCTCTCAAAATAGACCATTTCAGAGCTTCTTCGGTGGCTGCATACATCCATAACTCTTACATGAACCTCATTTACGCACCCCTTACATGAGTACCACCCCCATGTGAAGAGCTGGCCCAAAGAGACAGAGGATCTCAAAAAGCTTTCCATGATCTAATTTGACACTGACGTACTTTCGTCTCTGCATCCAGACAATATCCTGGCACGCCACATGGAAGCTTTCTGATATCTTTTATTGACGAGTGTAGTGGGAGGCAGAGCTTGAAGCTGATTGGACGAACTAAGACTAATGTCTTACCAATGCCACTCAGGAATGAGTCAAAACCATCTTTTTTGGGGGGGAAAATGCTGTCTGATTCTAAAAAAATTAAGATAAGTGCAGTTCAGCATCGTTGCTAATCTCTTGGGAAGCATCTAAGCTGTAACTTTTCAAGATTTCAAGATTTTTCTTCTCATTTTTTCTCCAAGTGTCACTGTTTTTTTTTTTACCTTTGGTAACAGCTTGAGCTTTCTTAAAGCAGAACACATCAGTGTCTGGTTTAGTCTTTCTAGCAACAAAAACCAGCGCCGCCTTTCCTCGAGCAAATCTGCAGTGTTAACACATGCCCGAATGGCATTTCTAAAGCCTCCATTCCTTCTATTTTTTAATCTGTCCATCTGTCTCCTCTTCATCCGTCCGCATCTCCTCCTTGTTTCACACTAAATATTTCCCCGGTTGAATGTGTGCAGGTGCTTTCCATTACATCTACACACACTTTGAAGTGCAGCCCTTCGTCGGATCTAAACCGCAGGAAAAGGAGATGGCACATCAGAGATAAGCTAGCAGTGTGGAGCCGAGCATGTTCACTCACTGTGTGTGTGTGTGTGTGTGTGTGTGTGTGACCATGAGAGCTCGACTCCCGGTGAACTAGTGTTGCCTGTTACCAGCAGGTCGTCCACTTTGATGTTACGACTTGAGAATCTCGACTTGTTGCAGTGAGAAATGTGAAAATTACGGCCATTTATTTTATTTAATCTTTTTTTTATTTTACTTAACTGTTTTTTGCTCTCAAGTGTCATGTTTTCGTGGTGGTCGGAAGTTTGCCTAGAAGCACATTTGGGTGGTGGGGGGCGGGTTGAAAACTTGATTATGTTGGAAACCCTTTGTGATATGATAAGCATTTTGACTGGAAGCTGCCTGAAAAAGCTCTGGGTCCAATCAAACCTAAAATCCAGGAGATATGACCTGGGTGTTTTTTTTCTTTTCTTAATATGCTTTTAAGGAAATTAAATCTGAGGCACTCAAAGTCTGCTCTCACTGCAGTCAACTCTAGATTTCGGTGCCAATTCTTATACCAATATATTATTCCAGTTGCAGTTCCAGCAAGAGACAGAGGCGTCATCAATCATTTGCACAGCGCTTGAAATAAACTAAAAATCTTATTAAAAAGAAGAGTTATATTCTGTGTTAGGATGATCCCCCCTAACCCCCCATCTGAAACAGGTACTTAAATCTCGTTTTATCCATCAATTTATGTAAAACATTGTAAAAACTACTGACGACCCACTTCCTGTTTCTTCTTAGGACATTGTTGCCCATTATTCAAATATACCCAGGACATGTCTAGAACACCATAGTTACACGTTCAGAGTTCTGTTTTTATGTGTTTTGCGAAAGCCGTTGACTGATCAAGGAAGATGCAGGAACAGTTGCATTTATTTCAGTATTTAGATTCAGGCAACTCAATCACAGCGGTGTGATTTCCCACAGCACGCTAATCCTAAACTCACGACACGCCGCAGGAACCCCTGTTTACGCAGCGGTGTTGCTGTTTCTGCCCTGATGTATGTCTTCTAAATCCGAGCCTGGCATCGCCGGCCTTCTACTCAGAGCAGACACCGCTGGAGGGACGTCCACAGAGTTCCGAGGGTCGTGTGTCAAACACATACGTGTGCGAGACTGGAGAAATGCCCAGTTCAAGTGTAATCCTGTAGCTCTTTGACCGCTCAGCAGCTCTTGGAGTTTTGTATTCTTTTCTTGCCTGGGGGCAAAGTGTTGTCGTCGGGAGAGAATGAGGGCAAGAATTGAGTGTGTGGCGGAGGAGAAAAGGAACATACCTTCTTCATTTCCTCTCGTGGATCATCCAGTGTTTTTTTTTTTTACAGAGAGACCAAAGAGCAGTTATTGGATTTAGAAATGATAATTTACTGGGCTTACCCTGTCTCTGTCCAGAGGGCGTCTGTCATGTTGTCAGTCATACTACACCTCCGTCCAATCCTCCTATTGTTGCTTCTTCGTCCTCCTCTAATGTGTGACTTCATCCAGTTCTTTCCACGTTTGCTCACGGTGTGGTTTTCTCTTTTTAACCCCTCCTGTAGAGTTGCCTCTAGTTACTCATTTTATGATGAGATTTGAAAACATACCATCATAAGCGGAGCAGGGCTCGCCCAACACGGGCGAAGACGTATGGCTGAAAATGAAAGGGTGATGGCATTGCCGCAGACGTAGCTTGCACAAAAGAAGATACACATAGTTATGCCATTTGTTTTGGAGGATTGGGTGACATTCTATAGGATTAAGTGGTGACTCACACCAGCATCTGAACAAAACAAGCCAGCTGAAGGCTTGTGAGTTGGCTGAGCTTCCAAAATCTATGTCTGCTGCCGAGTCGCCTCAACAACTTTCTTTTAATACTTTTCTAAACATAAATACCTGTCTGTGCAGATGATGTGGAATTTATATATACGTGTGTTTATAAAGTCCCCTTTGTTACACTGCAAAATATTTTGACAATTTCGAAACCAATGAATACATTTTGCTGTGAACGGTTTGAAAATGTGTGGATACAGATGCCAGACTGTCAACCACAATTGGCCAGTATATTTTTTCAGACTTGATATCCCGCAAAAAAGAAAAAAAGAAAAAGAAAACCCAAACCCCTCTCTATCTGTGGTTTAACAAAGCAGAAGACTGAACTTCATCCAACAAGGCTCTACCAACGGTCCCATATTATGTCAATTATCAGACCTTCTCCTCGCCAACCCTTTGGTCTTTCGATATGAGGAAACGGGGGTCCGGCTGCCATTGTTTACAAGCTTCCACTCATTCCTTGCCTCATTCACAGCCGGCCTGTAGTCCACGCTTCTTATCGCAGGTCAGGGTTAAGGCTAGGTCACACACGATGGACTGCAGCTGAATCAGACATTTGTTTTTTTTTTTCTTTTTCCCAGACGGCTTTTACGAGATTTGTTGCAGCACTCTGTTCTCCGCGGCACCTCTTTCTTCTGGCGCGGCCTTGATGTTCGGCCACCATTTAAGTCTGTTTTGATTGTCCCTCGGGAGCTGGTGAGTCAGCCGGGGTTCGGAAGGTGGCAGAGAGGAATGTGTTCGAACCACGTGAGCACACACACTCGGTGCGGGCGGGAATGTGTTCCTCAGCTCCCAGCGAGGTCTCTGATAAGGCCTGGGCCAGCTGATGGGGAAGAATGCCGGCAGACCTTGAAGAGGTCTGAGACGGATGGAGAGACAGTGACCGAGAGAGTGGAAGGGCAGGAGTGGGAGATAGATGGTAGATAGACAAAAATGTCATGGGGTTCTGCCATCATTCTTCCTGTTTGCAGGAAATCTACTGGTTATCTCCACACGTCACCAGTTGCACTGGAGAGTTTTTCAAAATAACCTTGCATGGCAGCACAATCACTAAGATTACATTCTGAAACGCTGATTGTCCATCTTGCCAGGTTTCAGTTGGATTCCATCAGTTTCCTTGCAATAAGAGCAGGAAGTACCTGTTGCTAGGTGCCCTTGGGAGAGGTGGCTGCAAACCTACGTGCTGCCAAAGAATTGGTGTTCTTGCCGCCCTTAAAAAATGCCAAGGATTTTCACATTGGTGGTAGAACGAATCATCTTCCTGGAAAAAAATCATTTGCTTTATCCCTGACCAGCTTTGGCGTAGCTTGACTTAAAGGGGCAATATGCAATATAATTTCACTGCTGGATGTGGCAGTTTTCACACGTCCTTGACAGCATCTGCTGCAGCGACACTGACGCAATCGCAGACAGAACAGAACCATCAGTGTTTTGTGTCAAGTCAGAAGTTTTCCCGCTTGACATATTCTTCTGTTTTTTTTCTGCGGTAAATTACATTCTCTGCTACCATTTTATCATTTTCCACTGTTGCTGCTGCTGTGAGCATCCAGTGGCATCTGTTCAATGCTGACAGATGTTTACATGGTGTACAGGAGGAGGGGGAGATGGAGGAGGAGGAACAGGAAGGCAGGGTTATGGCTCTGAAGGCAGGGAGGAAGAGGAGATTCGCATGGATTAACGTGATCGACGAGCCCAGCGAGTAAACAATCAGCAGGGAACCAAATACGTGGGGGGCGCTATAACGTCACTTCCTACTTTAGATGTCATGACGCCACCAGGTCTATATATGCCAAAATCAGTTTTAAGTCTAAAAATCTAAATAGTGCATTGAGTTCCTTTTATCGCCCTAAGACAGCTGGGATAGGCTCCAGCAGACCCCCGTGACCCTGAATAGGAATAAGCGGGTATAGAAGATCAATGAATGAATGAATGAGTTCCTTTTAAATGCCTCCTTGTCTGGCATCACCCGAGTAATAATAGGAAGCGCTGACCTTATAAAAAGAACAAACTATTCATGAAATTAAATACATTTCATATCACGGATCACTGGGAAATATTTTAGGCTTCTGGTCGTAAAAGATCACGACCACATACTGACAAATCGAAAGAGAGCTTACTGAAAATATTGGGCTTTTGCCCGGTGATAGAAATACGAACCCCATCTCTAAATCAACATTAAAAGTGAAGAGCGATGTCAAGAAAAAGTAAGAAAATGTCATAAAATCTCGCGTTAAGTCCTTGATTCGGACCAGGCGGCTCGGTGGCTCTCCGTCGGCTGTCACCTTGTTATTTATAGGCCTTATTAGACATCTGGCTTCCAATCAGTCTGCAGCCTCCTGCCCTGCCTCCTCTCACAATTTATCCTTTCATCCCTCTTTCCTCCTCTGCCTCCATTTGTAGCGCGACCTTTGACCGCTCCTTGTTAGGGAGGAAGAGGAAGAGGTTAACCTGCGCTGAAAACAAACTCCCCTCAACATCACTCACACACACACACACACACACACACACACACACACACAGCATTGCTGAGGCTTCCCATTGGACTGCATATCTAGACAGAGACAAATGGCCTTCAGTTGAAATTAACTGAGGATGGCACAGGTTTAAACAAATGGACTCTCTGCTAATTGAACTGTGTTGGGCTGACTGAGGTCAGCGACAGTGATACTCATGTATGAGTACTCACTATGTGAGTTTACACAGCGCTGTTTTTGCTTTGATATGTTAAATTTGAAGAATTGTTTTTTTCCACTTTCACTTTCCTGTTTTTTTCTCTTGTGTGTGCGTGTGTGTGTGTGCGCGCGTGAGCAACCTCTCAATATAACAATAGATGTGACTCTATCTCACCTTTTGGTTTACCCGTGGCTCACAGAAACTGCAAAATCAAGGTTGTTCGTGTTTGGTGGTCTTTGTCAAGAAATAAAAAATAAATCCCACGCTTTACACTCGAAATCTTATCCAGAATTATACCTGGATATTAATGCCAACAATGTATGGAAATAACAATATCGGTCTCATTTTCTTTGCACGGAGAAAATGAGAACAAATATTCTGCTGAAAGAGCCATTTCGTGCCTTACTCTCTTTCATCTCTCCAAAAACCTAAAATTGTCTGAACATGAGGATAAAAAGAAAAATTTAAATGCGAATAACATATTCCTGCATTGTCTTAAGTTGAAAGCCACTTCAAGTGAGTGCTAAGACATGTTTGAGATTTAGATGATTGAATCAAATGTTGGCGTTTCCACTACTGCTCTCTGCTGCACTGTTCCAAAAACCTGCAGAATATAAAGAGAAACCTCCACTGAATATGTTTTAAAAAGGCTGCACTGATATCCTTTTTTTTTTTAGTAGATTTCATTTGCAAGTCAGTTTTTCTTTCAGATCAAATGCACTGTAGGAGTTCTACTTTGTGTGTGTGTGTGTGTGTGTGTGTGTGTGTGTGTGTGTGTGTGTGAGAGAGGGAGAGAGACAGTGTGTGTGACTGTGATTTAGCAGTAAATTAGACCATCAATCAAAGCCAACATGGGAAGCTGCAAGAGAATAAATATCCCCAGAGCGAAACAAAGGCACTGGAGCAACATGTGGCATTATTTAAGAGCCAGCTCAGGAAGAGGAGTGTGTTTTTGCATGCATTTGTACTGCCATCGCTGAAAACGGAGTAAACTAACAGGCTGCTTACAAAATTTCAACGTAAATGTCCCATATTTTTGAATAATCCTCTCAATTCTCTCTCCCAATAACGACTTCTCCAGAAATGAGGAAAGTCCAGCCCAAACTTCTGTTTCCTGCTCTGGAGACCAATGGAGATATTTGAATCGAAGCAAATATAGAGTCTCATCCCAGTTTAGGATCGTTGGATGGAAAATGTACTGGTCAGAAAATAAAGATAGACCGCGCAGGGGAGGCCTTGGATACAGATTTACAGAAAGCTTTTAGCATTTGTATAAAGAAACAGCACAATGAAAGTGATGCATTGTTCAGTGTTCCCCAGCGAAATGGGTCTCCCTGTCATCGGGAATGGTATAATTGCGTAAGAGTGTGCGTGTGTGTGCCCTCGTGTGCGTGCGTTTGCGCTCATTGCCTCGCAGAGATGTTATGACAGTCCCACTTTTTAGAAAATGGCTTTGTCTCCTCTCACACAGATCGCTGCACACTCAACACGGTGCAGTGGCGGATAATGGCTTTGCAGGGGCCGCAGTAGCACTCAGCCAAAGATCCATCTGGCTAAAATATACATTAGGCCGCACATGCTTCATCACCGACGCAAGAAACGCTTTAAATAACGGCGAAATGTGCAATTGCCCTCGCGCAGGGACAAAGAAACACACACTAACGTGTGTGTACACACACACACACACACACACACACACACAGTTTAGAGAAGCATGGGCCATTAATGTATCATCAGATATCAGAGAGAAGTCTAAACTTCCCAGCAATTATACTGTAATCTGTCCAACGCTGGACGGACTCGAGGAGGAGGAGAAGAAACCAAGAAAGGGAGCAGAGGAAAGTATGTGGGAAGCGGGAGAAGATGAAAAGGCCCGGCTGCGCGAAACGAAAACAAATGCCACGCATAGTTCCATTGTGTTTGAGGCAACGCAGCGATTACACACTCACTTCTCAGTAACCTCCCCTGCTAGCGGAGCAGCGAGCGTTGTCACCTCATGGCAACGAGGGGCCTGGGTTCCTGCTCAACGGGTTTGGAGGAGATTTACGGCTTCTTCCTGCATCTCTGTGGTTTTCCTCCAGAAGAAACCTCAGCGCAAGTTTCCCCTTCAGTCAAACACATGTATGGTGGGGTTAATACCCAATCAGAGCCCCACCAAGCACACACATGGAGACCTTGATCTGGTCCCAAGAGGCTCTACACTCGTCTCACCAGAGGCCACCGGACCACCTCTTGTTCTTCACCATATTTTATTCTTCTTCATCTGCCACATTATCCGGGGTCGGGTCGCGGGTCTCCACCATATTTTCAGACATATTTTAACACATTGCAGAAGACATAACACGCTTGAGGAAAATACGAAAAAAAACACCCAACAACCTGTCTAACCCTTGTTAGGATATCTTGGAACATCCCTGATGCAACATTACTGCTTGTTTGTTGCTATTTCCTGGTCATAATCCGGACAAACGGCAGTAATTTTATCAGTCACAACCAACATCTGGGATAATCATCATGGATTTGCGTAGTTTGGACCTGGCAGTAGCGTTCTGTTTTGTTAGGTCTGTCTGATAGAAATTCATTTAAAAAAAAAAAAAAAAACAAACAAAGAATTTGATTCATGATTTTGAGGTCTTTGGCGAAACCTTCACATCCTCACAACCAAAAGTTAAGAGCGCGCATGTTACCCCAGCGAGCCCAAACAAACCTGTCAAATTGTGGTTCCATAGTGTTATTCATAATCTTGTGGTGAACTCCAATTTGGGTGTTTTTAACATGTCTGGGTTCCTTTGCGGCGATGCATGTTTTCTACCACTATTTGTTTGTCCGTGTGCCTTCAGTGCTTCGGAACTTCTCCAAACGACCCCCTGCCTCCCAGCCTTATATTTTAAAAACATGCTTCTGAGGTTTACGGATGGAAATATTAGTCGCGCTCCAATTTTCTCAAATTATTCCCATTTACAAGTCATGTGTCATTTTGAAGAGGGCCTAAAATATCTGCTGACACGAAAGCAAGAAAGGCCTCCTTTGGATTTTTCAAGACGTTCCAATAAGTTAAATGATCCAGGCCTGACCGCTCAAAAATGTGAAGATAAATGCTAGCTTGAAAAACAGACTAATGGAATTGAAAACATTAAAAAAGTTAAAGAGTGTGTCAAGCCGTCAGGGAATCAACTGAACTATGAGGCAATTCAGACTGGTTCCATCATTTTGTGCGGGTTGGGGTGTGATGGACGCCAACAGGAAGTCAGCCGTTTTAGCCGGAGGAAGCCACGGATCAGTTCTGATTGCGCTCGCGTTTGACACGGTGATCAAGTGTTAAGGAAAATAGATGCAATCGTCCATTTGTAATGTTAGACAATTGCAAAATCACTATTGAACAAGAGAAGGGGCAAGAACAGGGGAGCTGGTTGGCTGCAACCACATAGTTGTGAGAGTGATGAAAAACAGATCAGTCTGACTAATGTGTGCGTGGCTCTGCAGCCTCCTTCACGCGGCTCCTTCCTCTCCTTTGTTAAACCGTACTGCACGCAGTGCTGGATGTCAGTGATTCCAGTGCATCGTCTGCGAAGAAGTTCCTCTTCTGGCAGTTATGAGAAAAAAAACTTGTGAAATCATTGCTGGAGATGCTTTGTCTCTTTCCCATGATGCATCTTGGTCTCATCTCCTCCAAACGGAAGGCATTCACCCCAGTTAATTGGCCACTGGTTCACTGGTTAACCTTCCTTGGACTTTTTTTTTTGCAGCGAGAGGGATTAGGGTTAACCTGTCCCATCTGCCCTTGGTTGACGATTGAATTTCAAATGAACGCGATTCATACGCGTCGTGAAAGCCCCAATTATTGCCGCAGCTGCGACATAGTTGGTGGTTAGGCCGCGGCTGTCGTCACCCGCGTGTCAATAATCTGTTCGCCAAAAATTGCAAATTGATCCGTTTTTTTGTCAAACAAATTTGCCGAGCAGCGTGAATTCCTGTCTCGGCGAGAGCTAAACAGGAAGTTGGCCGGCAGAGGCCCATGGGAAAGTGTCTGCGCCCTTGAACTGACCTCTAACGCCGAGCACTACCATTACATTGTGTTTTCGCACTGCGATGCTACAGAAATGGGGGTGGCTGGGGCTTTCCCATGTGTGCTTTCAATCTCAAACACTTTTGCTAACAAGACGCGCAGGATGTCACTTATTCATTTTTGCCCCAAACAGGACCCGTGTTGTGCGTGTTTGTATGTGTTTCTGCCTGCTCCGCTCATTGTCAACCCCGGCAGACCAAAAGGGAATCCGGCAGCTCCCATGTCCGAACAACGCTTTCAATTTGGGCCATGTTTGTCTGGCCATTGTTTGGCCGCCACACCCCCCGCACGTTGGCAGCGATGACAATAAGGTCTGAACGCGGCCCAGTCCAAATGGGTTTTCCGCGCCGAGAAGCAGAAGAAGTGGCCGTCTACCCCCCCGCGACAGACAGGCCGCTCCCTCCCGCTTGTCCCTCCGGGCACGGCCGGCGGGGAGGAAACCTCAGGGCCGAGCCAGGAAACACTGGTGGGATTTAATTTCCCTCCGTGCCCAGTGGGGACACCTGGGGACCCCCCACGCCTCTCCCCCGAGGAGGAGCCCCAGTCTCTGCCGCGCTGCTCCACCTGCCCTGCTTCAGATATTGACTTAGACCTGGAAGAATCAACTTCTCTCTCTCTTCCCCCAGAACAGTTCTTTTATCACAGAACTGTCTGATTACTTTCCAAAGAAAATCGAACAAAACTTTGGTTTGGTACATAAAAAGCGTCGAATGAAGAATTGGTGTTGTGTTGTATTGTGCTTAGACCAATGACGGCAGAGTTTTCTGCGACACGATAATTATTTTCCTCTAAGTCAAACAGATTCAAGTGGCCACCGTGTGTCCACTGACACTGCAAATAAATTATCCTCCACCATCGCTAGGATCAGGCAATCAGCCTCGAGTTTTCAGCGTAAAATGAGAGTGCACACTTGGGTAAACTGTTATTAAAAGCTTTACTCAAAAAAAAATTATAAAATAGACAAGACTCGAGGCAGGATAAGTCGTTCTGAAACACTCGAGAAATCATTTATTCGGAAGAAACGGCTGTTTCCGATCAGAGCACCTTCAAAATATTCAAATATTTACCAGACATAAACAGTGACAGTAAAACTCATCCATTACCCAAAGCCGCCAAATGTCTCGGCATGAGTGTCAGGATTTTCAGTGATATTTTACTACAAACTGACTTGGCTGATGATGATGATGATGATGATGATGATGATGATGATGATGATGATGATGATGGTACTATGCTACTCCGTTTATGTGGTTATTTGCAGAGATTTCTGTCAAGTTTCACTCTGGCGTCAGAGATGAGGTTTGAATCCCCTTTTTTGGAGTTGCTGCCTGCAATGAAGCTCTCGGTTCTTCCAACAGAGGGCAGCAGCACTACTGCCCAGTCACACTAGTTGTGGCAGGAGCTCGAGCAAAAGTTGGGAAGTTGATCACTTTGGGAAATCAAGATTTCCCTTTGCTGAAATAGACATGTATGGCACATTTTGATCCTGGCTTTGTTTTTTTTCCCTCTCGGGAAGCTAACTTTCAAAACATGACATTACATTTCCAACTTTCCCTAACTAACCTCGCAACTATTGGCTCCAATGATGATGCAGTGGATGTCAAAAGAGTCCAAACTAATTTGTGATCACACACACAGATATTATATGAGTGAGTGAGCGAGCTGTGCCACCGGGATAGTTTGCCGTGTCCCTCCTCCCTGTGGGAAAGTTCAGACAGGCGGTGACAGAGACAGTTTGTGCGGGGACGATGCGGGTCGAGTGAAAGCTGAGTCCGGGGAGAAGCGACCTGACGGCCGGCGGGGCGGACCAGGCAGCTCGTGTTTGCGCGTCTGCACTCCTTAACTTCTGATCCTCCTCCTCCTCCTCCTCCTCCTCCTCCCTCCTATGCTTTCCCCACCCCACCCCCTAGTTTCACTACCACTCTCCAGCGCGACTCTCACTTTCCTCACCTCTCTGCAGCGGAGGGATGTCCTCTGGAAGGAGCTGATCATTTTCACCTTACGGAAAGGAGGAGGAAGTTCGCGGAGCCCAACAACTTTCGTTGCTTCCCCCGGTCAAGTGTGTGTGTGAACGGTGACGCGTTTTGACGGGACGTAAACTGTCTGCGCACAACAAACTTTTTCTCTGATGGAAGCGGCGCGTTTTGAAAGGGATTAGGACTCACCGGGCTTCCGAGGAGAAAGTTTTCTGAACTTTTGGTTGAGCAGTTGACTTACAGGCTCGCAGTTTTGCCTTTTTTTTTTTAAAATTTTATTTTATTTTATTTTATTCTTTTGGTGGGGGGCGTATTTCGGGGATCCTGACTTCCGCGCAGACTTCCTCGGCAGCAGCACCAGCAGCAGCTTTGAAGTTTGGGAGAGTAATTACCTCAGTTGGATATGATGCTTCCGACCGGCCCGTCGAGGCGCGCTGCGCCCTGCCGGGTTTTGGCTCTGGCTGCGACGGCGGTGGTGCTGCTGATGTGCGCCGCCGCTGCCAGTGGATGTCCGCATAAGTGCAGCTGTTCCGGGTCTCATGTGGACTGCCAGGGTCTGGGATTGAAGACCGTGCCAAAAGGAATACCGAGGAATGCCGAGCGTCTGTAAGTGACATGTCACTCTTCTTCTTCTTCTTCTTCTTCTTCTTCTTCTTCTTCTTCTTCTTCTTCTTCTTCTTCTTCTTCTTCTTCTTCTTCTTCTTCTTCTTCTTCTTCTTCTTCTTCTTCTTCTTCTTCTTCTTCTTCTTCTTCTTCTTCTTCTTCTTCTTCTTCTTCTTCTTCTTGTTTGCTGATCATACAGGTGAAGCAAGTTGCAGCACATTCTGCCTGATAAATCATTAGTGTCGTCGTTGCCATGCTAAAATTAACTTGGTCCCACTTAAATCAAACAGTTGGTCGCAACATATTTCAGTTACTATCAGTTACTCATTTTGCAACAAACTTTTTTGGTGAGCATGGAACATACAGCTGGGATCTTCTGCTAATTAGCTAATTGGATGATTTTAGTTGGCATACATTAAATGGGTAAGTTATAATCAGAAGATAATCAGAAATCAGCCCACTGGTGGAGCTTCATCTGTGGACGAAAACTTCTCCAAAGTTCTGCAGTGGCCTGGCTGAATGGAGCCGTTTCACGGTGCCAGTTTCCCTGTCTAGTTCCTCTCTGGCTACTGTGATGTTCTTGGAAGTCGGTGAATTTTCTGCAGCTTGTGGTGTTAGTATTGCAGTGTGTGTTCTGTTCTCCCCGCTCCTGTTTTGTTTGAGTTTTAGAGGTCCAGTGTTACTCCAAGAGGTCTGAGGGACTGAACTGTAAAACGCATAAAAGTAATTGTGTGCCGATCAAGTTTAAACAAAGGTTTTTGGTTGCATCCATTCAGCTGACTAAATCAATTTAAACGTATTTAAACTCTGACCTTGCATCAGTTTTATTTATCTGCCAGTAATTGAATTTGGCATGAAAACCTTATCCTGCTACCGGAGGCCATTTTTGAGGGGGGTTTATTTTATGAAAAAGGAAAATAGATGTCGAAGCGATTGTGTTCTGGCCAATTGAATAACTTCAGTGGCTTCGCTGTTGTTTTCTTCTATAGTGTAAAGAGGCATTTACACTCTAAACCAACCAATTCTATCAATAAACACAGAGAAAAGTGAAGCCTATAACGTTTGGATAAATATTATTAATGGATGTTGCAATTGAGAGGTTTGCTGGAATGTTGCGCTGACCTCAGTCAGCTGGGCCAAGAAAGAAAACAGTCTGGAAATAGCCTCAGAAATGCATATTCAGCTTTTATAAAGAAGTCAGGATTAAACAGTAGAAGAAGCTGTGACTTCGTTAGATCTTTATATCATCTCAGAGTCTCCTTTTCTAGGCTTTACAAAGTTTAGCCCGCTGGCTCCCCTGGTGATTTTGTTACATCCTGAATCACTTGTGTAAAAATCCCCAAATGGCAACTCAACTTCACTTTTAACGCTTTATTCAAACCTGATGACGATCTGAAATTAAATTCACTCCCGAGGCAAAAGACGGACCTTCTGACAGACGCCAAAGACGACTTTAGCCCCTATTCTTGACACGTATGCGCGCCTGCAGCCACACACATGCACAATCCAAACACACACACACACACACACACACACACACACACACACACACACACACACACCCTCGTCGCGACTGTATGGAAGCCATTAAGCATGATAACGGAGCAGCCAAAAGCTCCGCAGGGGATCAGCAACAGACCTAACCCTGAGACAACAAACACAATCAGTGGACTGTGGAGGGCAACTCGCAGGCCGTGTTTGTGGAGCTGGTGGCGGTGGGACACGAACACATGATTAGCATTTGCACTTACCGTTTTGACGGTTACATCTGCATGGTGACACGTTAGCTTTTTTTTTTTTTTTTTTTGCTCTGGCTTGGTCCAGTTGTGTGCATGAGCAGGAGCTAAACGACAGGCCGTCCCTCTTCCATCCCACAGGGCTGCCGTGACCTCCCAGGACCTGCTGGCTTCCACCAGCAATCCCCTCAAGACATTTACACCCTTGGAAAATAAATAATTAGGGCAGGCAGTGATGGGGAGGCAGGATAAGGGGTTCCCTTGCTTCTTGCTCAGAGTCCCCCAGAGGCGTGGTGTATAGCGCCCCCACCCGCCCCTCCGTTCCCCTTCATTCCTGAAACTATGTGTTTATGTTTCTCTGATTTATCCAGGTCAGTGTTTCAGCTGGCCCAGAGTTGCTCCTTTTCCTCCCTCTACTTCTACCTCTGAAGATGTGTTTTTTTGTTATTTTTTCAAGGGAGCCAGAGATGGGAAACATTAAAATGGATGAGAATCCAGTTGAAACAGTTAAGGCAGATGGGCTTATTTATTTATCTATTGTGTTTTTTTTTTTAGGCTAGAGCAATGACCGACATTTCCCCAAAGCAGAGATTTGGGTTTGGCACCTCGGGTGAGGATCCGCAGCCAACAGGTTCAAGTAATGAAAGTGTCAGATTTGAGTTAATTTAAGAGTGAAATTGTCTCACTTGTATCAGAGTGAAGTCGCCATATTTTCTAAGTGATCCCCTTTAATGCAGTTTATATCAATTTCCATAAATTCTTCAGTTAATGCCTTAAGTCAGTTTTGCACATAATGAAAAACACAGTGGGACAAAGACAATATTTTATGAAGTATTGTTCCATGTGGGAGAAGAAGGCTGATGGAACCACTCCATCAGCTGCATTTTGTTTTACTGGCAATAAACATATCATTTCAGAACCTCTTATAAAATTGAAATGTTAGACTTTGTTGTGATATTGTTAAAATTTAAGTATCAAAGAGATTTCAAAAACAGTTTGGTTTAAAACCAGAACTGGCAACCCTGAACGAAAATGAGCTCAAAGTCACAAATTTGCTCTTTACTGTAATGGCTGCTTCAGTTTTTCCTGGCAGCGAGTGGCTCTGATTGGTCAGAGCATGCGGTGCGATGTCGTGATGTTGTGGTAACCGGCTGGACACTGGCTGGATCGATGGCCCCATAAAACACTGCAGTAGGATGCACAGTCTCACAGTGCACCCCAGCGTAAAATAAACCCCGTGTTTGGGGATGGAGTGCTTGCCTGTAGGCCCTAAAAATGGCCCATTAAAAGTTTAAAGCGTGCTCCCTCTTGGAGCTCCAAGTGTACGCTGGACTCCCGTGATGATGGAAAGTCTGTGTGCAGAAAATCCAATCAAGATTTCCAGGAAAACATCAAAAGATTGGAATACGGTTAAGATACGATTGAGTACAATCTGCTATCAGGTTGCACTGGAAAGGTATAAATTTGTTCTTGTGCGTTCCATACAGTCTAATATGTTTCTCACAAGTGTAATTTGTAGTAAGACCTGGTAGTAAGTCATGGGAGAAGCTTTACTCTTGACAGTGTAGGGTATCCAGGGAGAAGAGGAGATGTGGTTTGTGTGCAATGATACACACGTGTCGCACATAGCAACACGATTTCCCCAATGTATCCGGGTTCAGAAAATCTGGAGACAGGTGTAGCAAATGAAACAAATTTTCATTTGAACACAAAAGAAGGAACCAAGTCCAGTCGTCTAATTTTAAAAGCTCTAAATTCAAGCTAACAGGTAATTCTACTGTAGGTTGGCTAGAGGTGTGAGTTTGTGAGGTGTGAGTTTGGATGGTTCTTTGTCTTTGTACCTGGCTGTACATTAAACTGGTGACAGCCACTATAGGTGTGGTAACATGGACTCATTGAAAAAAATAAAATACCTTTTTGGATTTTTTTTGTGCTGGTGTGGGCTGAAAATGTCCAAGCAGTTCAGTTTGAATGCCTTGACTGCCTTGGAGGACAGTAATCAAAGCACCAGTAGAGATTTTTTTATTCGGCTTTTGTTCAGTATAAAGAAAGAACATTTTTTTGACTCCTCTCCGATGTGAGAGAAAAGATTTTTCGAGTTCACCTGTTGGGACTGCAAATTGAATCTCTCATGGAACTCTGTCTTCATTGTTGTAAACAGTGTTTGGAAAGGTTAACGAGAGGAAAAACAGTGGTGGCCTCATCTGTTTGCACATGCACGCAAGCGCACATGCACCACACGCACACACACACATGCGCGCGCACGCACAGTCAGCCTCAGCGATTACCTCGGGCCAGTCAATTCCATAATGTCCTCCTCGGGAAGCCACTTGAGAACTCATTTGCATCTAATTTGAGTGGAGGGTTTTTTTGTGAGTTTGGGGGGCTTAGCAGACTTAACAAAGGCGAGGAAAATGAATTGCAAGCTGGGATGGCTGCTCTCCCCCGTGTACGATTCACACCTGCCCAATGGAGACCGTATACACACACACACACACACACACACACACACACACACACACACACACACACACACACACACGCACGCACCCTGAAGTGTTGATTTTCAGGGCTGCAGATTGCAGAGTGTTACCCCCCCTGCCTTCCAAAAAAAAGAAAAAAGTGGAACTGGAATGTTGTAAAGTCTCCGGGGGGCAGTTGGTGGATTGGGCCGCAATCAGCGAAAGCTCCCTGAAAAAGGTGTAATCCGCGTGATTAAACGCCTACCCGTGCTGCGTGTCAAACAGCGTTACATGTATGTTGACGTTTGGCGGTTGAGCGAGTTCGCCACGTTAAGCGGCGCGTGGTGCCGGGCCAACTTTGCACAAGCTAATTCCGATCTTAACTGCCCATTTTTCTATTCCCCCTGCCGGCGGTGCTTTGAGGCCAAGTTTTGGTAACATTTTTACGAGCAACACCTTCTCTGTTTTCTGCAGTCTGTCTGCCACTTTTCCCCCTCCCCAGGTTTTTTTTTTTATTTCCCTTCTCAGACCCTCATCTTTGGCCCGGCATGTTTTCTCACCTCTGTTTCCTTCTTTCTGCTTCTCGTCTTTCTGTCACATTCGACTCTTTCTTCTTCTTGCTCCTCGGCGGCTTCTCCCCGGCTCCCACCTCCTCCTCCTCCTCCAACAAACTTTCACACACCTTTGGTTCGCCAGCAGCGTCTCTTCACTGGAGTTTTCACAGCTCCCATTTCCCTTCAGCGTGCCAACCTACCACAGAGCGCACAACAATACAGTCCTGTGGCCCTGTGTGTGTGTGTGTGTGTGTGTGTAGGTTGGAAACACACTTGCTGCCTCTGGCTGTTATCAAAGCTTGACATTGATTGGGCTGCGGACGCTGGAACAGCCACACCTTCAGCTGTGAAAGGGCATTTCATGGTGGGATTGGAATCTTATTGTGTTTGTGTGATCTTTGAATTCTTTGGTGCTCTAAGCAGCTAAATTTGGTCTTTTGGTTTGTCACTCTTGATTGTTTAACATCTGTGTTTCATGTTAGGACCTTTATTCAAAGAAAAACTTAGAAATAAACTAAATTGTGTGTTACAAATTGCTAGTTCTGGGGCTTCAGATAGCAGCGATCAAGTTGATGTACACAAAGATTAGTCTGTTGCTGGAAAAGGTTGCATGTGGCCACCTGTAGGAGCTAGAATACAATGAGGAGGTCCTGAGTCAGGCAGTGGGTTTGGCCTTGAAAGGCAGCAGGCGCAATGCATGGTTGTGGTTGCTGGTTTTTCTTCGCTCTGACTGTATAAAATGGTCCATCATTTTCAAAACAATTGCTCATTCTTGCTACAAGTTCCACGAACAAAGTACTACTTTAAAAAACATGCTTCTAGGAGATGTAGGCTAATAACGAAGTATTCCCGCACATGTGCATTTCTTCCGGGCCAGCCTCAGTCACCGCATGCTGTCGGGAGCCAGTGGGCCAAAGCCATCACTGGGTGTAGAGTGTTCTTAAACATTATCATGGGCGTTGTGGTGATGTAATACATCTAAAAGGCAGTCGAGTGTTATTGCTTTTGCAGGCAAATAACTGAGAGGTAAAAACCGCAGCGAGCTTGCAGTTCTCAGACAGCCTCTTAATGTCCCTCCTATCGTCTCACCACGTCGTGCCCTTCCAACCATGTTTGAGTCACCGCTGGTTTGCCAAATGGCACGGGCAAGGCTAACCGATATTTCAGACTTCGGCTCTAGGTCAGTGGGTGATTCTCCTTTACCCTCAACTTCCCCCATGTGCCAAGGAAGTTGACCATCCCCGCATAATGACTCCCAGTCTGGGAGGGAGGCCGTCTGCTGCTTCTCGTTGGGAAACTGTGTATGTAGGCGGCATTAAAACACTGAGACGACATTCACCGCGGAGCCGTTAAGGCACTACTGGCTCGTGCTTGGGAAATAAAGCAACTGTGCAAAGGCTTCAAAGTCCTGCAGCCATGAATAGACTGCACTCGAGTGGACCTTTAAAGCCTTTATAGATTTCCTACCGCCCAAACCCGAACTCAGCCAAGGCAAGCATGCCAGACTGCAACCAAGACCAGTTTTAATGTAATGTCAAATTATGTTTATTTCTGTCAAGTGCATCTTGTTTTAAAGGTTAGACCTATTTTATTGACAGATTGCATTAGTTGCAACCTTTATGTTGCCTCAATGCAAAAAGGTTGCGGGTTCAATTCTCTATTATCCCTTCTTGTTTGCATGTTCATCATGTGTCAGCCTGGGTTCTCTTCTGGCACTCCAGCTTCCTTCCACACGCCAAACATGCACATCAGGTTCACTGGCAATTGTAAGAAGTCCTTAAAATGGTCGTGTGCATGGTTGTGTTGGCCGTGCAACGAACTGGCGACTTGTCTAGACTGACCAACCCTAAAAAAAAAAGGTGTCAGATGGATTAAATAACCTATTTATTTTTTTATATACAGTGGAAGCTAAAATTGTTCTTAAATGCACACAAAGATTGAGATCACAAGCGGTGAAAGTGTCTCGAGTCAGGATTGGACCACTGCGAAGTCCACTTAACTGTGATGGATGCTCTGGACGGACAATTTGGCCAATTATTTCCGTGAGCCCTAATGTCCCCTTCAAAGAAGCGCCGCTAACCTTCGGGTTGATGCCCTGTGGTCTTGACTGCCTTTTAAAGCTGCACGGCTGCATTAGAAGATCGTCGCCATTAACTTGTAAACTCATATTATTAGACACTGTGATGATGATGTATGAAGCCCGAAAAACATCTAAAATAGGACCCAGGTTGTCTCAGTCTAGGACTTATTTCAGTCCTCAAACAAGCCTTTGAAGAGTCCGGCAGCAGCCAAAATGTCCTCACTCTCCTAAAATATCTCAACTCTCGAGGTCTAAAAATGGGTTTGGGCCTAGAACGAGTGGAAACAGTTTCCCACGTGCGTAAAAAGGCCGATCTGTTGTCCAAGTTGTGCATAAACATAACACAATTAATTCAGTCCATGCTCTCTCTCGAGGTGTAACCACAGACATACACATTGACATTTATACACCCTGAAGCCTAAACATGTCATTAAGTTAAACTTGGAAACTTTGACATTTGATGTAAAAGAGACCTTCTGTGTTTTGCAGGTCAGGCTTTGTGACTGTGTGACCGTTGCTCCCCTGTGTTGCCACCGTCCGCAGATGCATTTTAAGGCGTTTGGATTTAAATCCAGCCTGGCGAAGCAGCTTAGCACTGTTACCAGCCGTCTCAGATTTTCTATAAAAGAAACCGCTTACGATGGTTGGTTGAAAGTTTGTTGGGATTATTTTTTGAAAGTGTTGGCTGTGGACATCAGGATGATGAAGCACTTGTTGAAAGCCTGTTGCTGTGGGTTCAAAACCGCAAATTTATGCTGCGTTTTGCTCAACACCCTCAGACATCAGGAGAACACTTGTTGCTCGCTCAGTAGAAAACTGCATCTCAGACATGAGACACACACCCACTCGCTCAGCAGCGACGAACACATAAAGCCAAGTAATGGTGCTCTTATCAGTGAATTTGTTCCCTTGCAGTGCTTATACCAGTATGAAACCTTATGCGAACTCCTATTGTCCGTGTGTTCGCCAGGTTGAGTGACACCTACTGGCAGAGGTCAATAGGACGATTTGGCAACTTTTAATGGTGACGCAAGCCGAATGATTTAACGTAATAGCCTTTCATTCAGTCAATTATTCAGCCAAGTTAGAGGCGTCTGACTTCCAGAGTGGAAGTCAGACTGGTCACGGCACCGTGCGAGACTGTTTCCTCGTCTCTCTCTTTCTCTCTCTCGGCCTCCGTCTCTGCTGTTCACTTGCTCTCGTTCATCTTAACCCCTCTTATCCTCCGGTTCACTCACTCTCAATTTCTTTCTATTCTGGCTTCTGCTGAAGGAAGCGGCGGCCCTTGTTCTTGTCAAGTGGATCTTCAGCAGCCAAATTGCCCCCCGCCCTCCTCCACCACCACCACCACCGCCGTCGCCGCCGCTGCCGCCGCCACCCCATTCACTTAAAGCGCCGCTGTAATAAATCTCGACAAAGAGAAACGCAGCCCCATAAACTCCGGCAAAAGAAAAAAGAGCTAACCAAAACGCAGCGCCGGTTTATGGCCCTTTTTTGGCCCGTGGCTCTGAAAGAAAGGGATACTTGCAGGCGACTCCCTAATGTGGTCGAGCCCGCGCGGTTGACGGCGACACCAAGCTATGAATTTCTTGAGGTCAAGTGGCATTTACGTAGAATAAAGACTGCGTGGGAGGGGGGAATAAGTTGTGACAGGCAAAAAAAAGCTAAAGGCGGCAGAGCGTTGGAGACCATCACTCACAGGCATTTCGGGGTAAAAGTTCATTACTAAGAATTAATGGTGAAATAATGAATGTGGGAGGAGCGGTGAAATAAATATGTCTTCCTGTTAAGTGAAAACAATTAAGTCTTTTTTGCGGGGGAAATATTTTATTGGGTTGCTTCGTTGTCATCACCGTCTGCGCATCCGTTTTTCACTCCCCCTCTTTTTCTTCCCTTTTTTCGTCAACGGAGCGGGGAGGAGGTCGCCATGCTTCTGTCTCGCCTCTCTGAGCATTGTCAGCATTCAGGACATTACCAACAGGCTAATGGGCGATGATTCCAGCCCAGTGTGAGCGGGGCGGGGAATTTTTGGCCAGACCAAGTGTTAAATGTCAAGTGTCAGAATGTTTCTGGGAAGCGGTTTGGAGCCCACTCGAGAAATAATCTCCAAACAGTGGAGTCAGTGTTTTACCGTCACCAGGCAGAGCATTGTCTTTGAGGCAGATTCCACACAGGGGTTGCAGAAAGTTTCGCGGCCGTCACTCCGAACTCCGAGACCCCGCAGATAAGGAGAGGCATCTAGTGAAACCACGAGACCAGCAATCCAATAAGACCTGATTGCATCAGACGTTGTTGCTCTTTCGCTTCCATTTGCAGACGCAGGTCGGCGACGCGTTCATTTCGCCGCAGCCGTGATGGAATCTTTGTTTAGGAAAGATGGTCAAAGCCGAGATTCGTGGCGAAACCGAGAACATCCTGCGTCAAACGAGCAACAATTTATGGGAATTGTTGAAACATTTGCCGTTTTCTTTTTGTTTTGTTTTGGGCAATCAGTGTTAAATAAATACAGATGAAACTCCAGTCGGGTAAAAGAAAAAAAAAATGTTGCAGAATCAAAAAGAAAAAGTTCTAAACAGGAGTGCTGCTTTAAGAAATTTGCAGTTAATCACCACTTTTTATGGCGCTGAAAACACTGACAAACGCCGACACGTCCTCACCAAAAAATGATTTTGTTCTGCGTCCAGACACATTAGAAGCCGTAAGAAAATGGGAGCTGATGGATGTGAGGTTGAGGTTCCAGCTGACCCCTGCGCTCCTCTCGTCTGCAGGAGGGCGTCAGTCTGATTTTGAGGAAATATCTGAAGCTGGAATAACATCCCCGGCGCTCATTAGAGCCTCTGAAAGACCTTTTTTTCTGGCAAATGAGTTTGGGGTCTCAGGGTGCAGGCGGGATGGGGTGGATGTTCAGTGCCGTTTGTTAACACAAACATGGCCAAGTTTCCCCCTGAATCACGAGCCGTTTCGGTGACACAATGCTCCGTTTTATTTATTTATGCGAGACCCGAAAGATATCGAGTTCAAAGATGCGGACTGTTGATCGTATTGGTCCAAGATTCTTTGCGTGTTAATGTGTTTTTTTTTCTTTTTTTCATTTTTTTCTTTCATTTTTGTCGTGTGAGTTGTGCGAATGATTTATCCCCCCCCCCCCAAAAAAAAAGACCCTTTGCACTGATGATTGCTGCGTGTCCCAGAGTGCAGCTCTGTAATAGGAGAGCTCAGCACCTATTACCGTCACTGTGACAGAGATTGAAAACAGCACAAATGGTTTCAAAGAGGTCCAATTTTTTTTCTCCCCCGCTTAAACTCGCGGACCTCTGGAAACGACCCGTCGACGTTCGCAAGCGGACGGTGACTGAACATGTTTTTGCGGAACGCTTTTCCTGATGACATCTTTGGCTTTCAGACTTTTGTGTATAATCATTTTTTTTGCAATAACAAAACACGAGCAGTGATGAGTTACTGGAGTCGGCCACGTTCCCTCTTATAAACACAAGGTTGTTCTTCTTTTTTTTTTCTGCCCCGGCTTTGTTAGTAAAGTATGTAAACTGGAAAGTAAAGGTTTTGAATTTCTTCTAGCGGTTATTTTGTTCCTAATAACGTAATATCATCTCCTACTCTAATGTCACAGCACTTCCAAAACAACACAAGTCACATTTTTTTTTTTTTTTTTTACATCTGGTTTATGTCCACTGCCTTCTGTTTTCCCCGAGCGGATGAAAGGATTTCTCTCCTTCGCTTTAGGCCGCCTTGTCGTTAAGCTCCATATCTCGTGAAGTTACAGCGATCGGAACAAGTCCCGCTACGTGTTGCCTGAATGTCGTACCTGAGGCCCGCGGCTCTATCAAAGGCTGAGCTGGGAGGCGGCTGGACGTGCCCTCCGCCCCTGGTGACAGATGCGCCGCGGAGTTGGCAGGAAAGGGAAGAGGGTAATTAGGATTCCTTGCGTAACTGAGAGATTTGGAGGGCGAAATTGGGCATACCTATCTCGGAGCATGAGGGAGGGAGGGAGGGAGCGAGGGAGAGGGAGAGAGAGAGGAACGGGCGGATGGAAAGTGAAGAACTACAAGGGCTTTGTGGGGAAAATGGCAGGAAATTAGGACAGGAAGCCAATCGCGTTTGGAAATGGAGCGTCGGATGAAAAACAACAAAGGGGGAGAAAATGAAAGGGAGGGGAAAGCATGGAGGGATTGAGCGATAAGGACGCGGTGCCAAGAGTGCAGGGAGAGCACAAGGTTTTGGGAAAATGGGGTCAGGGGTCAAGAAAGCAAAAAAAAAAAGGCGAGTTGGAGGGGAATTCAAAAACGCGACCCGACCAGCGCAACACTTTAACTCGTGTTTTCTCCCAATGTTTCACCGCTGACGCGCTTGAAGGTCCCCGAGAGTCTCTGTCACTCGATCAACCTCTGGATTCAGATCAGAGTTATTTCTCTGTCTTCTCTCCGTCTGAGTGGTGAAGCAAACCAATAAAGCTGTGCTGTAAAAGAATCATCAGCCCCCCACACACACACACACACACACAAGCTTCTGTCACTGTGTGTGTGTGTGTAAGAGCAGAGTTAACCAGTATTTCAGCCCAAGGCCTCCAGACTGTAAGGTTCACTGGTTTCAGTGGTCTGGGGCTTGGGAGCCGTCTGTGCCTTTGTATACCAGGCCATGTGTTTGCATTAAGTGTGTGTGTGTGTGTGTGTGTGTGTGTGTGTGTGTGTATGGTGTATTGTGTCCCAGAACACCTGCTGTATATTAATTCCCAGAACACCTGCTGTTTGCATTCTTGTCTTATCACACACACACAAACACACACACACACACACACACACACACACACACACACACACACACACACACACACAAGCTCACCTTTCCTCTGGCAGTAATGGAAACAAACAGCGGTCTTAGTGCTTTGTGCGGAGAAAACCAAAAAAAAACAAAAAGCCTCTTGTCAGTCGCCTCGCCGCCAGCTGGTCAGTTAAGTTTAAAGCGATCCACGAGCTTTACGGCTGGGTGGGACGGACGGACACCCACATTTAAAAAAAAAAAAAGACAGGCCAGGTGCGTCGGAAAACACCGCCTCACCAGCTTTTCTGTCCTCCGAATCCCCTGCAAGCTTCTTAATCAACCCAAGGTCTGGTTGCTCTATGAAGCCAACCTGGTGTTCCACCCTGCAGCCTGAAGAAGTTCTCTGCAGCTCTTGAAGAGGAGGAGGAGACTTTAATCAAAGTCCCCTGGATTGTCTGAATTGAACTGGATGGACTGTTATTGTTGACTAAAAGTAAATACCAACTCTTGTCCTTGGGTTTGCTTTGACTGGCAGCTCTTTCAACATCGCTGCTGAAGGTCGTCCTTGACCTCGCTGAAGGTGCCCAGCGGCTTCTTAAAAAGTTCCCGTATTGTGTGTAATCCACATCAGCAAAATGTTTTGTTACTACAGTGAGGGTCACGTCAGGAATAAGAAAAGTACATTCTTCAGTTCTTCTGTTTGCGTCGCGTTTTATAAAGTGCGAGGCAAAGGAAATCAGCCTTTTGTGATGAGGGACAACTCGGTCAGCCAGGTGTTCCTTCTGCCTTTGGGACGTCTGGATTCCTCACAGTTTTCAAACGCAGTCAGAGGTGTAAACAAAAGTTTTTCATCGCTTTCATCTCGCTCCACAATAGGTCGCTTTAAAATATTCTAAATAGGGCCTCACATTGTTGCCATTGGTTTTCGCTTTAAACTTGTTTCCAGCCTCCAACTGGTCCAGTTTGTTAGCCAGTCTTGAATCACGTGACCATGTTTCTTTGTGGTTGTACCTCTTTTTGCGTAAACACAAACAGAGCTGTTTGGATAATATGACAAGAGTCTCGCCACGTCCAGCCGTTTTCATAACACTTGTCATTCATTGATCCGCGCATAAGCTAAGCTGTGGAATTCCAGATGCAGTGGGGAATGCAACCTGCCATTATATCCATTTTTTTTTTCTTTGTTCCATACTTGTATTAACAACACATGTGGTCCCTAAGGGCAAGAAATCATTTGTGCAGCGACAAATTGAGTCACAAAAAATGTCAGTGTCAGCTGATGTAATTGCGCTTTGACAACTTTATTATTTTGCGTTGCGCCAGCCGCGTCCCCCGCCTGGGTGGCGCTGCCTTTCGCTCTCCACCTGGCCCTGTGTCCCCCCGCTGTTTGTCCGTTGCCATGGCAGCCTCCCCCCGGCCAGAACATAAGTTTCCGCTGCCAACAAGAGCAAGATGGAGATAAGGATGGAGAGATTAGGAGGGACGGCAGAGGAAGGGGGGAAGAAGAAAAAGGAGAGAAAAGGGAAAAGAGCAGCGCGGGGAGAGAAAAAATGAAGGCAACTGTCGGGATAGTAAAAGATTTTGATAAAGGACGGCAGATTGGAGGGGGGCGGCAAGGAGAAGTGTTAAGTCGACTGTGAAACGGTTGAGAGATAAGACAAGAGAGACGGAGAGATGGGGGGAGGATGTGAAAAGGTGCAGATTACATATTTTAAAGAAGGTGGGCCGGGAGCGCGGGGTTAAAACCGGCTGTCGAGGCTCCAGGACGGATGAAGGCAGCGGGAGGGAGGGGAAAATAAAGGAGCGAAACAAAACTGAAATATTGTAGCCAAATGTGAGATGAATCACAGAGGAGCAGGACAGGAGGCGGAGTGATGAGGACCAGAAGTGCTCAGATTGGATCCCGCCTTTGCTAAAGGCGAGCAGACGCTGGAGAAATGTCTCCTTCTCTCGAGTATGAAAGTGACGAGTGGAAGCTGCTATCGAGCCGCCGCCGCCGCCGTGCTGCTGGCAGCGGCGCTGCTAGCGAGAGCCTTTGACGAGAAGCAGCGGCGTCCGACCCGGGACGAGGGCGATGTAGCCCGCCGTGAAGAACGTGTTCACTCAATTTAGAAGGAGGCTCCAAGTCTCTGGGAACTGTCTTGCTGGTGCTGCTGCCACTCCTGGTTCTCTTGCAGGGTTTGTGAGTCAATAAGCGGCGCCGGAAGCTAAAAAGCCTGCTGGCTAAAACTTTGAAGATCTGTTGAGTAACATTTAAAGGGGGTCTGTTGACAGTGAATTAAAAGTGACGCGTATGATTTAAGTTGGGTGAAATGAGTGGAAATAATCAACTGTTGCGTTTTCATTTGACGATGACTAATCATTTATATTCGCACACTTGAGATCGATATCAGTGCGGAAATGGTTCCTACCACTAGATGGCTCTGAACTCTCCACAGCAGGCCTTGAAAAAGATGCATTTTTTTTTTGTTGATCACATACACGCAACGAAAAACAGTAGAAAACGTGTGGCGGCCAGCCGTCCAATCAACAGCATTTAAATCTGAACATTTAAACTTTGAACTCACTCCTGCTCAAAGTTTTGGGCGTCCTGCAGTTTGGCAGCGGAGCATTCCTCCACGTTCACCCGCTCTGTTTGTCATCCTGTGATTAAAACAGCCCTGATAAGGATTGTCAGACAAAAGCGCAGCAGATGCCCGACGCCGGGGCAATAAATCTGCGTTAATTTGTCATGATGAGTGATCTCTCTCTCTCTCTCTCTCTCTCTCTCTCCCTCTCTCTTTCTCTGTGTCGTCATTTGATCTTTTCCTCCCCTCCTCCTCCTCTCCTTCATCTCGTCCTCCCCAGTATGGAGGGTGCGGGGGGGGCTCCTCAAATGGGAACCATACCCCGCTGGTGCCTCGCGCTCATTCCCTTCGCCCGCCGCCGTGATTTACGCCCGCGATCGGGTGTCGGGTGGCGCTCCTTTGATCGCCAATCATTTATTGTATCGGCCGAGTTATTTAAAGCTATTATTGCCCTCAAATTCTTTCAAGCGCCCCCTCCCACCACCCCTCTCCCTCCAGTCTGGGAAGCGTCGCCCTCTCCACCACCGGCTCCCTCGCCTCCGCCTCGGCCCAGAATGTGGCTCCTATTAGTGCTCCTCGCCGCGGACGCCGGGAGAAGCCTTTTGAAACCTAATATGGTCTTAAATCAGATTTATAAATGTTTAGGTGCATTATGAAAAACACAGGCGTGCGCCGGCCGTCCCGGCCGTGTTTATGCGTCGAGCGTGTCGGCGAGATAGTGTGTGTGTGTGTGTGTGTGTGTGTGTGTGTGTGTGTGTGTGTGTGTGTGTGAAATTCAAGAGAAAAATGTGTGTTGTTTTGCTTGTGCTCTCCGCTGACTGTGTGTGTGTGTGTGTGTGTGTGTGTGTGTGCGCTTCACCACGACGGCGTCTCAATAAACAGCGTGCAGAGGGAAACCCCCTCCATACGCTCAGGCTCTGCGTGCACGTGTTGCGCGCGGCGGCCGGGAGGAAGCGCGACGAGCACCTGAAACCGTTTCAGCCTCCACTTCTTCATCTCCACCTCCTGTCTGGTGGAAGGTTCGGCTCCTCCGGGCGCCAGCGTGCAGGAGCGCCGTCGCTCATCGAAAGAACGCACAAACACTGCAGTGCAACTCTTCTGTCTTGCGTGTCTTTCCTGTGCCAGGCCGTCATAGGTTGTGTCTTGATGGAAGTCCAACGAAGCACAAGCAGAGAAATTTAGTTACATTTTATTTGGTTTAGAACTTTAATAAATGCAAAACAGGACAAATCCCGACATCCAAAATACTGCTGCATTCTGCTGCTGCTGCTGCTGCTGCTGTTGTGTGTTTTTTTCCCGCCCTGAATGAGAATGTTACCTGCTCCAGTATTCAGTGCTGGAATGTCTTGCTCTGCCTCTCAGCATTGTTGCTGTGAAATAACCTGGATTTTTTCCTCCTCCCCCTCCTCTCTCTCTGTGTGTGCAGTGATTTGAACAGAAACAACATCACCAGGATCACCAAAGTGGACTTCGCTGGAATCAAGAACCTCAGGATTCTGTAAGTCTGCTTCTTCTCGCGGTCTGACTGCGGCGAGAATTCCGTCGAGCGCTGATTAAAAGACCTCGGTGGAGTTTGAGACAATTGCCCTTGGAGACCATACAGCTCGTTTTAGTCTTCTCCTAAACTGCCCGTTCTCCTTTTCCATGCGAGGGCAGCAGCTCCCATTAGGCTGCAAGAAAAAAATAAACTGTGAAGGCCGTAAATTTTAAATGACCAAAATCCTGAAGTCAAGCGCCAACAGGTTTGTCAGAAGTGAAGTGAGTGGAATTGTCTCGCTAGGCTACATCGTTTTCCATCACTGGACGAGAAATGAAGTCTTTATTTATAAAGTTTCACGTACGTGATTAGATATTCTACAACACTGTCTCAATGGCGTCAATGCCACTTGTCCAATTATTGATCACAGCAGCAGCAGTGCACTCGCCATTCTAAGCATCACCCGGCCGCAGCCACACACTTTGCAGACCATTAATTGATTGTGGATGCGATAAAGTACGGTTACGTCGGTCGGGGAGGGTGAGCGCGTACCAGAAAAAGGCTCTTTTAGGAGATTTTTGCCTCTCCCTCTTCCTCGCCGTGACCTGCACTCATTTATTTACAAGTAATCCCATTAAGACGAGAGAAAAACTTTGCCACATTGAAGCAATTAGACCAACGCTCGGTCGGCCAAACAGGCCTGCGGGGGGGGGGGGCGCCTCCATAAAGCGGAGTTTGCCATCCTAATGAGCGGGCGCGAAAGCAAGTGTTCTGTCTGAGGAGTCAAACCTCATAATTACTGCATATTTACGAGGTTGAGTAATAAAAGCAATCGCGGGGGCCGCCGCGCGATGCGACCAGACCAAGTCACCCGCGCGAACCGTGAGTCAGTGTTCATGCAAACGGATCGGAAAACAGCGAGTGAGTCACAGAGTTTTCTTGTTGTCTCGGGTCGGTTTTAGAAAACAAACACGCGGATTTCGAAAGTAAAGGTTTGGGGGCCAAAAAACGGCTTTCGCAAAAACTTTCGTAACCCTCTGCTAATAATCAAGTTGTTTGTTTGTTTGTCCTCTGCCATTGTGACATATGTGGTGTGAGGAGTCGAGTGGCGACTGAATATGTGTTAGTAAACAGTGACATTTTTTCTAGTCGAGCCGCCCGTCCATTCTGCGGACGTGTGAACGAGCGCAGGGGCGACTCTCGTCGTCGCTCTCGTCGTAATTTACTTGAAGGGCTCTCGTTCGCTGCTCTGCCTCAAGTGGCTCGGACGTGAGTGTGCGTGCATGTGTGTGCGTGCATGTTTGTGCGTCCATTCGTCGGTGCAAGTGTGTGTGTGTGTGCGTGTGCGCATGTGCGTTAGGCCTATAATAACTATAATCACCGTTGGCAGCGTGCAGCTTCCCTCTTCACTCTTTTTTAACAAGATAAAAATACACACACACACACCAGCACCGAGCAGTGGAAACACACACATACAAGCATGTGTGTGTTTCCATTTGCTTAACTAAAGCCCAAAACTTGAGGTAGATTTTTCTTTTTTATATATATATATTTTTTTTTTGCTCGCGCCAGATCACGTTTCAGGCTTAATGTGTTTGTGTTTTAGAAGTAAAAAAAAAAGAGGGAAGGCATTTAAAATAGAGAAAGGTCTTTATTCATGTGCACTTAAACAGGGTGAGAAGGGCCAAGGAAAAGAAGCTGTGTGTGTGTGTGTGTGTGTGTGTGTGTGTGTGTGTGTGTGTGTGTGTGTGTGCGGTGTGGTGGTCCAGCAGCTTGTTTAATGTGGCGGGTGATAAACTGCTGTGACATTTCCCAACGCTAAATCTTTGAAAGAAGCGGCGAGGATATGGCTTTGCGGGGGGAAGAAAAAGTCTGAGATAGTCTGAGATAGTCTGAGAAAACACGCACACACACACACGCACACACACACACACCGTCTCTTCCATTTGATTACATGCACGTGCAACCGGGACACACACACAACCACACGGACCGAAGTTTGAAAGAGGATCAGCGTCTCTAGCAAATAGCAACGATTAATGTTGCGTGAAGTAATAAAAGTCAATATGTACAGTATAAAAAATGAATATGAGAATCATCCCTGTCATAAAGTGTAATGTGAAAGACATTTGGATTAAAACCACAACATAAATAAAATTGAGAATGTGAGAATTGATCGGATAAAGTCGACGTCAGCGGGACTCATCAGTAAAAATCACCTTTGAAAAAAATTAAAACCAGTGATTAGTGACCAATCATCCTTTCCACACAAGGAGAGTTTTTTTTTTTCATTTTCCACTTAATCACCATATGTCAATTTCCCAACAATCAGACTAATTTCCCAGTGTTCCAAGTAAACACTTAACAGAATGGTGTGTATGACGCTCATAATCCAAACCAGCGGCGTGAACACTCAACCTTCCGCCACGGCGGCTCACCCAGAGCGCAACACTTTTACGAAACCTCTCTGGCAACTGTGGGGTTGCAAAGATTTATTCCAGATTGCAATTAAAATTAAGTAATTCCAAACAAATTTACGCGCAAATCAAAGCTTATTCAAGATGGGGGAGAGTGTTCCTTGAGGAGGTTTTTGGGCGGGGGAATCGACTCGGGTGCCTGCAGCCGTTGTTTCATAACAGCGAATGAAGTTGTGAACGCCAAGTTTTCACGGCAACAACGGCAACAGCAACACTGGCGTGACAAAAAGTGGAAACTCTTGAATTGGATTCAGACGCAGCGGCCTCGGGCGCTGGTGAACACCGTCTGGGCGTCCCTGTCCAGCCGTCGAGCCGCATGGAGACGATAAAACCCAACACCTCATTCTAGCGAAATGCTAAACCTTCCCTCCAACGTCCAAATACACTAAAAACAACACGTGTTGTTGCAAATTCGTCCCGCATTTGGACTAGTAAACGCCGACATTCATTCAAAATTACGCTCGTCTGCGCCGGAGTTTACGAGCTTCTCCATCCTGCCTGAGTCAGTTCGGATTCAGATGATGCCGAAATCAACATCCCCGGTGCGACAGGGAAGGAAAAGATGCTATCGATTTGCCGGGAAGCGGCTCTCCGCTTCGGCCTCGCGTGTGTTTACGCGGATGTCTGACGTTACCCGTCTACTGTACGGCCGGCGTGTGTGTTTGCGCGTGTTTATTTTCCTCTTTGTAATTACTCCCCCCAGAATGTGTGCGTGTGTATAAACTGATTTGAGCAGTGTACACAGCTGACCGTGTAAATGATTCCCGCCTTGGATCCCGGATTTCAAAGTTGTCATTATTTCACAAGGAAAAATGCACTGATCTCAGCCTACACACGCTCGCTTAAACAAACAGAAAATAAGTGCAGTAATTAGCGTCGCATAATTTATACCCTCTAAAAGATTTTTTTTCTTCACAGTGAACACTAAGCTAAATTATGATGGACGAGCATTTGAAGATACAAACCTCCACGAGGGGAGATTAGTTACACGCCCCGCAACCAAAGTAAATAATGTGTTTTCATCTAACAGGGACTGCAACTAATTAACAATACATTTTAGACTGTAACTTTTCTCGTTGGAAAAATAGCTGTATTTTTGACGGTGAAATCTCTTATTCTATCGAGCAGCGCTAACTGTTTTTTCATCCTTGCCAAGCAAGTAAACAGTCAAATGTCGGCAAACTGGAGTGACTATTGCTATGCTATCGATATCTGTTGATGCTAACGATAGCATGGCCCGAAGTCTGATTTACAGGAAAACAGCACAACTCAGTAAGAGGGGGGCGGGGTTGGGTGAGGGCGCCCTCTGGCTGTGATATTATTATTAATTCACAGCTTTTTGTCCACAAAACAGTGATGGGTGGTTAATAATTGTCCTGTCCTTGTTTTTCGGAACACCTGCAGGGAGCCGGTTTGTTTTGGTGTGCGGTCACAGCATTCATTTTGTGACATGACAGATCGCTACGGAACCAGACAGCAACACTGCCTGTAATCTTGACAAACAAACCGCGACAGCGCTGTAACTTTGGCAGTCGTAACGTGGGTGTCCGCTCATTCCCTTTCGCAACCCGTCCAACAAACTCCGTCGATGAGCTGATATGACATACCCCAGATTGATGGCTGCAATACAGCGCCGTGTCTCTCGGCGTTCTCGACTATTTAAAGGGACGCCCTGCCAAAAGAGTTCCGAGCCGACGTCTCGGCCCAGATATTGTCTTTTTAGAAACAGCCGCCTGATTCCTCTTGAGCTCTCCTCGTGTGTGCTTTGCTTCGAAAACGCATCTCCTTCACTCAATTAATCACGTCTTTCTGGGTCTTTTACCGCTCGTTTCGTCTGTCAGTCTTCCCCTTCCCTTCGTATCAGCGAGGGGTTTTTCCTTTTCTTTTTCTTTTTTTCCGACCTCGCCGTCTCTCCCTGGCTCTCTGAGGAAACGTCGCTCCAACATCCTCGGACAGAAAATGTAAACACGCATATCGTTATTCTGGCACATCTGGAAGACCTTAGAGAGGGCCAAAGAAGCAAAGACGCACAGCTGGGGAGAGGAAAAGATGACACGAAGCGACGGCACTAAGGAGACAAGGCATGAAGCGCCGAGGTTTCCGCACGCTGCCGAGCAACCATCTTAATTGTTTGCTTTGGCGCCGCAAAATAAAGATGTTTGACGACGTGCCGCGCGTCCCCAGCCTCCTAAAGTCTCCCCCCGTGTGACGGATCATTTTCACTCCATCTTCTGATTGCTCGTGTATACAATTGGTCCAACCCCCTTCCAAAAAAAAGTTAAAATAAAAAGAAATGAGTATCCGTCTCGGTGTTTGAAATCGCCGTCTCCGCTTGGCGCAAAAGCGGATTCCCGCAGCTCGCACCGCTGCACAGATTCATCTACCGCTTCTTCTCGTTCCGGCCAGAGAAGTCGACTGAGGATTACTTTCCCTCCTGCTACGCGGTTGTCCGTCAGTTTGACGTTTAAATTAAGACTTTAAAGGACCGGCTGCAAGTGCGCTGCTCTTTCTCATCGAGAACTCCACTCCTGATGTCCGTTGGGGATTTTTGCCTTTGTTGAGTTTGGATAATGAGAGCGCACATTGTGTTTTGTTTTTTTTCTCTCTCTGTCCCTGTAGTCATCTGGAGGACAACCAGATCAGTGTGGTGGAGAGAGGAGCCTTTCAGGACCTCCGGCTGCTGGAAAGACTGTAAGTACCACGTCTTGTCCTGCTGTGTGTGTGTGTGTGTGTGTGTGTCTCAGAAAGAAATGCAAACATGTAGATGCAGGTATGTGACATTATCGAAGTGGCTTGATGCCATCTACATGTCCACGTTACAATATTTGCTGTATTTAAGAAAGTTTTACGAAGCAAAGAGTGACCTTGAAACATTGCAGTGCTTGCAAAAAAAGAGAAAAACATCTTTCTGACTGTTTATCGTGCTCCTTTTAGTTAGCAGAGAGCAGAGAAAGACGGTTACCAATGGGTTTGTGGTTTTTGTAGTTTTTCCTACTTGCCTTCGCTGCAATTTCTGCCCAGAACACCTGTCAGTTGGCACCATAGCACGCCCATGACAACATCACGACTCTGTGAATGGCATTATTGTTACGTCCCTCATGTTATATAGGTGTTAGAATCACATTGGCTACAAAAAACTGAAAACATCCAAAATGCATATTCAGAAACACGCTGAAATGTGCATAAATGTAGGCCAGCAGTGTTTGACCCACTTCTGCCGATTTCACACACACACACACACACACACACACACACACACACACACACACACACCAAGGCTCGCACCGAGTGTGTCAGCTCACACCAAGGTTCGAGTCAACAGTGTTGAGGTGTTGGTGCACAGTGCTGCACTCCCCACACACACACACACACCTCTGCCTGTTTATGAGGGTGCGGTGGGGGATTGACAGGCGGACCGTGTTGCAGGAAGTCGTGCTTCCATATTCCCGCTGAGCAAAGTGTCGGCGACGAGGAAAGGCGACGTCGGATCAACTCGCTCCACCTCGTCCGCGGTCAGAAATCTCTTCCAGAGAAACTCCCTCCATGTTTTCTTTCTACCCCCCCCCCGCCACCTCGAGGGTTTTCAGGCGATGAAACTTCAGCTGTTGCCAAGTTCGTCCCCGGAGAGAAGTTGAGAGGTTCATGTTTTTTTTTTCACCACTTTTTCTCCGAAACGCACATTTACACTGAGGCGCTCCGGACCGAAGAGACGACGGGAGGCCGTTTTCTAGAGCGAAAGTGAGGGGCGACGAGCCGCCTCTGGTGTTAAAAGTGTCGCGTCGGCAGAGGTCGGAGGTCGGGACGGAGGCCGAGCTCACGCCAGATCGGACGCCGCGTGGCGAAATGTGGCAGAGTCGTGCCACAGTTGCGCAGCGACGGCTGAAAGGCCGATGAAGCTGAGGTCGGGAAAATGTCGAGGAGAGAAACAAAGAAACAAAGAAACAAAGACACAACACAAGCCATCTTCTTTCTGATGAGACTCCTGAACGGCTCCTGGAGATGCTGAAGTGCTCAGCTGACAGCGGCCATGATGTCGTGCCTGTCGGGTGTAAAGTTTCGGGGCGAGAGGTCCTGGTGCTGAGTCTGCGTGATTTATGGCGCAACAACGCGAAAAACATGGAGCTTAGGCAGTAAACCCTCCCTCCTCTCCTCCTCCTCCTCCTCCTCCTCCTCCTCCTCCTCACCCTCCTAGGGCTCCTCCTCCTCTTCCTCCTCCTCCAGCAGCGTGTCAGCGCATGAGTTATGACACGGCTGCGGCCGTTTGGTCATTTAGGGAGCCGAGGCTGGCGAAAAAGTAATGAGTGGCTGCTTTGAAGGCGGCTGGAAGCTTCTAATCCGTGGAGATTTTTTTTTTCTAAAGACCTCTTAACCTTTATTTTGATTTTTTTTTTGATTTTTTTTCTTTTTTTACAAAAATACATCCAAAGTTCTAGCAGAGTTTCTTCCCTGCGTCCACCCAAAACCTTTTTCTTTTCTTTTTTCTTTCCTCTGGACGCAGTGAGATTTTGAGGGATCTGAAGTTCCCACATTTAAAAAAAAACATGTGCCGTCCATAAACTTGTGGTCTTGTAACATTTCAAAGGTTCCTATTAGAATAAACTCCTCGTTATTATTATTATCTTTTTGCAAACTACAAAAGGAGTCGGCATGTCGGACTGTGGTAACCGTTTCGTCAGTGCAGGTCTGAGTGCTACTGGTGCGCTGCAGGGGGAGCTGACGGGGGTCCGGCGGCTCCGCCGGCACGAGTCTTTTTCATTTCAGCTGGCGGGGAAGTCGTCTCGGAGCACGGGAGTCGGCCTCTTATTATCATTATCGCCGGGGTTGAGAGGTCGCCGCCTGTGTCTTCTCCCTCCTCGTCTCTGCTTTACGACCCCCCTCTCCATCCCCACTCGGACCCTCCGCCCATCCGTCCATTTTCTTTTCCCTTTTTTTCCCCTCTCGTCCCTCAACGCCTCGTTTCTCAGGCCAACACTCCACTAGCGTGATGATACTTTCACTGCTTCCACTCATTCCGGCCACGCCCCCCCGCCCCCTGGCTGCTGCTCACGCTCTGGACAGGCTCCTCTCTGACCCCATCGTACATCACTTTCGGGTTTTCATCCCGGAGCCCGGTGAAGGAGCATAGCATGAGACATTATTTGAAACATTCTAATCTCCAGACAACTCCATATTTAGCCCTGTGTTTACAGCCTGCTGCTAAAACTGATGCTTTGATAGCCACAGGTACAGCCTTGGAAGCCTGACCCAGGGTTGGGGGGGGGGTTGCCACTGACCCGGGAGAGGTGTCACTGCCCTCTGTGACATCACAAAGGGCCAATTTAAAGAATTTTCTTTTGCACATGCTGCCTGATAGGTGGAGCGGGTGAAAGAAGTGTCAGACTGGGGAGTTTGCTGACAGGATAGAGGCACAGATTCAAGGTTTTGCACTCAATGGTACCATTAAGTTGTTGGTTTCAGTCCACTGGCTGACTGATTGGCTACAATGTAGATACGTCGGAAAAACATTTGGCAAAGTGCAGGCAGGGCTCGGGTGATAACGACAGCAGGGTGGAGCGGCTGTGTGGCTAACAGATAGCCTGGAACACACACACACACACACACACACACACACACACAGAAAAGCAGCACGATAACCTGTAGGCCAGAGGATGGCAGGAGAGCAGGCAGGCTTTCCCATGAGTTTGACCTCTGAACCCTGAACCCGCCGACCCAGGAGGCGACGGCGTCGCCTGGCTGGCGGTAGCTGAGCGGACATGAAAGCTCGACTCGGAGTGATATATGGCTGCGCCTCCACCTTTTTTTTTTTTTTTTTTTTTTTTCCTTTTTCCTGTATTTCTTTGACAATGTTTTATAATTTAAACCTTTCACTCACAGCCACCTTGTTTTTTTTTTCTCTCTCTCCTCAGACGTTTGAACAGAAACAAACTGCAGTTCCTCCCGGAGCTCCTCTTCCAGTCCAACCCCAAACTGGGACGACTGTGAGTACTCCTCCACTCCTTTTTCCATCCTTCTCCTCCTCCATGCCTTTCCAGTTCCTATTTCACCTTCTTTTGATGTGTTACGTGATCTGCGTGAAAGCACGGCTGCTGTTTTTCTTTTGTTGTTTTTATTTGGGTTGAGGGTTCAAGTCCCGTCAAGTGACGCAGTGCCACAGTTTAGCGGCTGCGAAGAGGTTAGAGAGTGTGTCAGGGTGCGTGTGTGTGTGTGTGTGTGTGAGAATGTGTGTACTTCTTTTAAGAGGTGAAAGGGTGCCTGGAGTGAATGTTTTGCTTGGACCTGTGAGGAATTTTTATTCGGGAATACAAAGTTTTCCCAGAGCCTTCGGAGTGTGAGAGCAGGTCAGGGCGATGCAGAGAAGCCCTCTCGCTCGCCCTCCTTCCCTCCATTTCTCTGACAGTCCCATCGGCGCTCCCCGCCTGTCTCAGCTCTTCTCTCTGCACTCAGGTCTCTCTGTGTGTCTCCTCCTCCGAGAGTTCTGCTCGATGGTTCAAACACTTTCTAACCTTTACGGTTTTTCTTTTGGTGGGGTGGGGAGAAAAGCTGAGGGTTGACCCGTGTTTTCTTTCTTTTTTAACCTGCTTGCACGTCAAATGTACATTTTTACTAGCTGTCGACTCCTTCTCGTCAAGCAGAAGGGCTTTCAATGCCACTTTGTGCCCTTTTTAGAAAAAAAGAAATTGTTGCTGCATTTCGCAAAAGACCTATTGGACTCTCTTTATTTGCTCAGTGAGGATGCTAGTACTGACAGTTTAGCAGAATTACTTTGCGTTCACATCCAATCTGGGACAAATGTACAGTATTTGCCTTTAATTTCAACGGGACCCAGTGTGGCACTGTTGCAACTGTCGCCTCCAGCAGTAGCAAAATAAAAGCGGTCAAACTGGTCACATGACCCCGGTACGTCACGTCCGGTGACGTGCAAATGCGAATAAATTGTTTCCATGACACTTTTACAATATACCTCTATATCGATACATCTGAAAAACCACCTCATGAGAGCATCAAAACCTTTTAGCCATATTTGAGATGTTTTTCCAAGCTTAGGTGTTTCCATTACCAGTTTTTTTTATTGCGATGTTCAGGTTTTGCGCAATTCCAGGGGTAATGGAACCGCTGCTAGTGACTTCTTGCTCCAGAGCTGGAGTTAAACTCTGCTCAACTCTGGCTCCCGTGCTGCAGCTGTCAGTCGTGCTTGATTGTCTAACATGGAAAAAAACGACACGACTTGACTCTTGTGTTAACCTGCTGTTGTGTTAGTTGCTGCACAGTTGTCTTGCAACGCTGCCAAGTTGTGTTGCAGCGCCAGATTTAATGTGTATGCAGATTTCATCTGATGTCTCCATTGTTTTTGAACCGTCTACAAAAGGGGCCAGAAGGTGATGACAGTCTGTTTAATTTATATTCTTACGCCATCCCAAATGTTTGGAATCCGGGCTGTGTTGGATGTTGTCACGGGGAACAGATCTGTAACCCACACCGGCGCTTTGGCCTTTGTGTGAATGAGAGCAAAAAGGAGGAGGGGTAAAATGCAAATGATACGGTGGCCTCACTTGTATTTTTCTGCCACACTTTCTGCAAAAAAAGCCGCAGAAAGTTGAAAAATGTCGTTCTGGTGCGCGGTGTAAAACCTCAGCGTTGAACCGGGCAGATGTGAGGTTGTGCTTCTCACTCCTGATGTATTGCTGAGGACAGCAACCGGCTCGGATGAAGTGTGTAACGGCTGAGAGCAAACGTCATTTACGTCAAACTGTGGCTTTTGTTCGGGATCGCAGACAGTCCAGAACCCTCCTGATGAGAGGAGCCGGGACTCACACAGCGAGACACACACACACACACACACACACACACACACACACACACACACACGACATCTTGCCTTGTATGGGTCTTATATCTTGCTACTTCTCTGTGACTGACGGTCCGGCTTCCTCCGCTGCCTTGCCCACTCTTCTGTAATGACCTCTAATTGCTCTCGATGGCTCTTATTTATCACCGGCCCAATATGGATCCCCATAGAGCCGCTGAATGAGTCGGTGAGAAGGAGTGGAAAAGAGCGCAACATGTTCCAAACTTAACATTATAAATCTCGACTTCAATGTATCCCCGCTTTGCCATCAGCACAATCTAAATTACAGTGTCTGGAGTTTCATCCTGCTCTTTATTTTTCCCCCACTTTCTCCATCTTCAGGCCGGCCTGCTTTTTTTCCCCCCCTTTCGTCCACTATGTTTTTTGTTTTTTTTTCGCAGGAATGGAGGAAGTAGCTTGGTTGTAAATGGGGAGGCAGGGTGAAATTGACAGCAGAGGGACAAACGCAGGTGGAGTGGCTGCGGGGGGGAACCGGAGGGGGTGAAGCCGTGAAGGAGAACAGCGGCAGAGGCAGAGGAGACGGGGAGGGCGTTTTTTTTTTGTTTTTTTTTTCTTGCCGGTGTGGCTTTCTGGTTTGGGTTCGTAACCTTCCTCCCTGTCAGCCTCGGTTAGATATTAAATGATGGCAGTGTGATAGGAATTACCTCTTAACCCTCCTATTAAAGTCCTGTGGTTCTGAGGTTTGGAGACGGCGAGGAGAGGGAAGGAGTGTTTTTAAGGGGGGTGGGGGGGTGTTGGGGTGGAGTGGGGAAGGGGGGTTGGTTAGGTTTAGCTCAAGAGGAGGAGGAGGAGGGTGGGAGGTACTGGGTTCGGCTGATCGTGACGGGAAACTCGATTCCTTTTCCTGACTCGAGTTTTGAGGAGTCGCTCACCGAAGTGAATCGGGCTTCTGAGTCATTCGAGTGATTCGTTCATGCTCATGTACGTGTTTAGCTGAGTGATTTAATCGCTCAGTGTCATGGCGGGCATGGAAGGGCAGAACTGAGCTGGAGAATTAAAACTGGACAACGTTATTGCAGCCGTTAATTCAAAATATTTCTGCAGGAAGGAGAGTCAGTGTTGTCTGGCGTAGCAAGAACCAGCCAGTGAACAGCGGCTGATGGAGACCAGTTTTGACTGCACGCAGTTTGCAAGCGTTGCAAGTTCACGTGAGATTGGAAGGACGGACGGACGGACGGATGGGTGCTGGTGGATGGCGGCCAGAGAGATTCAGTGTGTGTGTGTGTGTGTGTGTGACCCCCGCTAGGTGATCGCCCTGGGGGCGGGGGTAGCAAACAGAGACAGTGGAGGGTGAGATTGAAGGATCACGGACTGGAGTCTGTGGCTTTCAGTGTGTGCAGTCTGTGGTCGTCTTCCTCCCCCACTGTTTTAGAGACTGTGGTCTTCCAGCAGAGGCACCCAGACACACACAAACACACACACACACACACACACACACACACACACACGCACACACATAGACATACGCACACTATTTGAAAGCGAGGGATTTCGGATGGAAAAACACGCGGCTCTCCAAGCGGAGAAGAGTTTCTATCCTGCTCGGCGACTCCATGGCTGTTCGCTTCCTGTCGTGCCGACCCCCGACCTTTGACCCCCGCAGCCTGGCCTCAACCTCCAGCCTACTGGGTCGTGCATCAGCGCACACGCCCATGCCTGTGTGCCAAAAGTGTACGTTACAATGCGGTGCCCCCCCCCACCCCATACATGAACTGGCGCTCATTCGTCGACGGCGATGCTCGAGAATCCACCCCCCAACCCCCCCCCCCCCCGACCTCCAAAGACGCTCCGGTTACGTTTGATTGGCCTGCAGGAGAGGAGAGGAGCGAGATGAGGAAGAGAAATGGTATGAACGTCAGAGACGAGAGATGTTTCCGACGCTGCTTTAACAGCACGGCCTTAAACCTGCGTGCAGCCTTACATAATGTAAAAGGAGAATCGACCACGTTGTAACTTTAATGACCTTTGGAATCGAAGCGCTTTGAATCCCCAACCATGTCATTAACAAAATTAGAGGCATATAAACTATTTCCAATACTTTGAGTGTTTTGGTGCAATCTAAATGCTAATACAAACAATACACACACATCTAAAGCCAGCCTTTTGGGTATTCTTTTTTTCAAGTTTTCCCCCTGCCTTTTATATTTTCTGTGTTCCCCCAAATGTTTTCTCTGCGCCGTATGAAAAGGCATCACTGCAGGGACAACAGGAGCCAAACATTTAGCGCAAAAGTTTTTTTTCGAGGCTTAGTGGAGGAAAGTTTCCTGTCCAGGGGGACTTTGGTTTCGAATTTTATCCAGTCGATTCCTGTACATGTTTACTCACTACAGGCTAATCTGGAAAACAGTATTAGATAAGTTCTAAGGGAAAGGAAACAAAAAAAAAACCTAGATAAAGGCTCAGGAAGGAAATGGAAAAAATAAAATCCAACATGAAAGAAAGAGACATTGATTCCACTGTAACCGGGTCCTTTATCATTGCAAGGATCAAGGCATGTGAAAGTGATGCAAAGTGGGAGGAGAAGGGCCGAGCTGCGCATGAAAACCGCAGAAGAAAACAATGCAGAAGGTGACTGCGGGGTTAGCTGCTGCTAAAGGGATTAGCACGGATGCTGCAGGAGCAGCAGTTCTATCAAAATCGTGTGGCAGTTTTCACAAACTTGAAGAACTGAAAACAGGCGCTAACTATTGTCGCTTTACTCGACACCAGCTTTGGCAGGAGTCGAGTTAAACACAGTCAAACGTTGCTCCTTTGCACCAAAGGGAAGCCTCTCGCTGCTACAGCTGCTCGTTAAAGGGGTATTTATCCGCGTTGAGGAGCATCAACGAAGGTTTCGCCGGGACGCCCTCCAGCTTTCTCTTTCCAAAGCGCTCATCGTCGGACTCTTTTCCATGAGGGACATGTGAATGAAATGCAGCGGTTCATCTGGTGTGTCAGATTACTCCACCCCTGACTTGACTCTGTAAGGTATATGTTATTTTTTCTGCTCGGGCTGTCGGCGGAGGGGCTGAACTGGGAGGTGGGTGGGTTTTTGCGGTGAGGAGCTCGCCGGTCATCTGAGATGTCTTTTCCTCCTAATTAAGTTAATGGAGAATGACGAGGGCGCTGCCTTTAATCTTGGCTAATTGTCCATTTAGAGGCGGCCGATGTAGTTTTTACCTGCTGGAATGTTACGGCTAGTGTTACAGGAAGTGGGCGTGCCCCGCGCCGCCGCTGATTGGCTGCGAGTGACGCCCGTCTCAGCGGGGATTGGTGGGCACCGTGCACCCCTGTGTGTCTCTGTGCGTGTGTGTGTGTGTGCATCTCGTTCCTCCGCTCCTTTCCCTTTCGCGCCCTCCTTCCCTGCGCTGCCTCTTCCTGCGACACACTCTCCTGCACCCAGCAGGACAAACAGCCGCTGTTTGTATTGCTGTCAGGTATTGTAAGATTGTTTTCCTAGCACCAGGCTCCGGGCTCTCTGTTTGGCTTTCACGCCGCCGAGTGCCGCCGAGTGCTGGTGAGAAACAAACAAGCCTCAAGAACACACACACACACACACACACACAGAGTTTGGACTCCCACAGCGTCCTTTTCCCGCTCATTTGCCACGGCCGGCACTTGATGCAGCCTCACCGGTACTACTTGCTTTTGCTACTTGCTTTTACTGAACCGTCATCCGTGACAACGCTTCCCAATTAGAACGCATGAGTCACATGCAGGACCACAGGCGGGGATTGGAAGTTGTAACAGGTTGTCAAATCCTGCTCCGGGATCAGAGAACGCAAAGTCTTCCGAGGTATAACAGTGAAAATGAACAGACACAGTAGTTTTTTTTTGTTGTTTAGTCTCTAATGGGGTAGATTTCGATCGGTGGGTGTTTTCCCCTCAGCGGTGGATGGGATAATCCCCACGTGGGCGGCGGAGGCTGAAGCTGAAGAGTCTGCACGATGCCCATGAAAGGAGGGTCATGGATAAAATAGATGGAATCTGCAGCGAGTGAAGGTGGAGCCGGGACTCTTTTAAAGTCAGCTGCCTTAAAAAGGCAATTAGGGAGAGGAAAGACGCTTAAGAAGATGGCAGCGCGACGACAGGAGAACAATGACACTGCGTCCTTAAGCCACTGCCTGATGCAGAGACGTTCCAGCTTCCAACAATGGCTGCCAGGAAGGAAAGTTTCAGCCTGCACAATGAGAGTCAAGAGGACGGCGTTCAAAATAAATAAAAGCCTAAGAACACAGTAAGCCAGCGGCTCAGCAAGAAGCTTTGCTAGGCCCTCAGTCACTCTTATCTGATCTGACTGGGACGGTAAAAAGGGGGAGGCGGCAGGGAGTTCAGGCCAGAAACTGCACCAGGAGGCTCAGAGCCTCCAGGGCGGAGCTCCGCCACAGAGCCCAGAGTGTGATTGAGTGATGTGTTAAAAATAAGAAAGACATTTATAGCGGAAGCCTTCGCAGAAGAATAAAAGGGGGGCTGATGTTTTAGTTGGGTGTGTGTATGTGTTTGTGTTGGGGTGTGTGCGTTTCCCACAGCCATGAACGCAGCGCGACTCTGTCCCCGAGTATATTCTGATAAAAGCACACCGAGAGTGTGATCAGGGTTGTATCATTGTTCAGTTTTCTTTCTGTAAGTTAACATCAGAACTCGAGGGGAGAAACTTAGTTTTGTAATTAAACGTTTTGCAATTTTGTAATTGAGTAAACCTTCCGAGAGTTGGAGTTTTTCTAGAAGTCAGAAGCGGCTGATATCATACTGCTGTGAGCAGCCACAGAACAACGGAGGTAGAGGAAGCCAGTTGTTGAAGACCGTTTGTAAACAGTGGCTGCTGCTAAATACATTAGCATGGACGCTGAGGGTTTTTTTTTTATTAGAACTGGATTTCAACACAGGAAGGTTTATTTATGTATTTTTGTATTTATTTGTTTATTTATTAATTAACTTCAGAGTTTAAGATTCCAGGTTTTGCCTTTGGCTGCACAAAACTGTTTTTTCTGGGCCCTTTAACTGGCGGCTACAACTCGAAGCGTTCCTCCTGGCTCCTGTGTAATTGTTCCAATATTTCCGTGTCTCGGAACGGATATTTATGTGGATCGGAGTGCTGAGACCGTGCACGTCGTCCTGAGTTTGTGAATGGGAACTTGCAAGTCGTGTTTAGCTCTCGCTGCCCTCTCGAAACCGAAGCCAAAGGCCAAAGTTTATGAAGTTGGAGTTTGCGTAGGCCAGTGTGTGATTTCTTTACGGCGGCTGTGTAAACAAAAGACGCGACTCGAGTCTCCTTTCCACGCAGGCTGGATCCAGCAGCCAGGCGCTCTTTAAGTTCACAGCAACAACCTTTTTTTTCCCTTTCCGCTTCCCCTTTTATCTTCCTACTGTAGCAGCTAGCCAGCTCGCTAGCCCGCTCCAGGGCCAGAACCTATGAAATTGTTTGTGGGAGGCTTGGGGCTTGTAGAATATCTTTTTTTTCTCTCTCTCTCTTTCAGCAATGGCAAAGAACTTTTATACGCTTCCACTAAAATAGCAGAGAGGCTGCATATGGAAGTCATTTACCTTTAGCGGGTGGAGGTGAGTCTGACGGGGAGAGTAGCCTCGATCGAGATAAAACTCACAAGCTTCCTGTGACCCGTTTACTCCGGCCGGTCGGTGGGAAGGAAAACAAATCAAAACAAAACAAACGAGGCCCGTTGTGAGTCGTGACGTGTTGCAATTAAGGATTACGGACGTAGAGCCGGTGCCGGCTGCGTGTCTTTCCGCACAATGTGGCGGCTAAATGTGTATACATAGATTAGTAATGTGTGTCTCTGCTGGCGTCGGCATATTTGCCTCAGTGTTTGCTCACATCCTTCATTTGTTTGTACATGTCTGCTCATATGCACGTCTCTGGGTCTCTGGGTGTGTGTGTGTGTGTGTGTGTGTGTGTGTGTGCGCACGCGCAAGTCCTCCGCAGCTTGATGCGCGTCCAAATGCATTCAGACGTTGTTTGTTTAATCAGAATTTAGGTTTACATGGGAAGGCTAATCGAAAGCAGGCCGCACTCTCTCCCTGGAAAAGCTCGGTCGGGGGTGGGGGCGGGGGGATGGAGGGGTGGAGGGGTGGAGGAGGGGAGGGGGATGGAGGGGTGGAGGGGTGGAGGAGGGAGGTATAAAGCGAGCGGCGGGAGACAATAGAGTCGTAGATCCCGCGTTTCAGTTACAGCTCGATGACAACAGGCGCTGTTTTGTGCATCGTTACTTTTTCCACTCTCGCCGGCTACTGATCTCTCTTTGATTTGCACTTTGATTTTTTTTTTTCATTTCCCCGCCTCTAGAGAGCCGTTTCAGATGATGTGATGTGGCCACACTTGTGTATCTGTTTGGTGGGTGTGTGCGTGTGCGTATTGATGATTTCCAGCAGTAATAGCTCGGTGAAGCCGTAAGACACACACACACACACACACACACACACACACACACACACACACACACAGACACAGAGTTCGATTTCGCAGTAGCAAAATCTGAATCAGCAACTGGGGGGTGACAAACACTGTCGCACGTTATTCCGAAGAAATCTGATTCTGTTTTTTCTGTATTTTCTTGTCATTGAACCTCAGTGGGAAAAGCCCTCTGATAGCTATTTGGCAGTTTCAGCGTCTTGTGGCTCAGCGACGTGCAAACCGGCGCTGAAAGCTTCGGCAGGTGGGACGCAAGTCAGTCAACACACCAGGACCAGCTCGGTGCTCCGTGTGTGTCCACTTGTGAGCCCTGTGCGCAACCATTCATGGGTGAAACACTATTCACAAAAATGAAGTCACTGTTGGAGCGATGCCGGGGCCGCGCTATATGATTTTATTCAGCGTTATTGCCTGCAATGCGGAACCGGGTGCGTGAAGCAGCACATGTTCCGAATCTTTCGTTTGGCAAAATTTCCGCTTTTTATGCCTTTTTTGCGTAGTTTTCCTGTTATTTTTATTTGGTTTTATGGCGTTGGTTAGCGACGGAGAATAAACGGAGGTGTTTGTGGTGTGTGTGTGTGTGTGTGTGTGTGTGTGTGTGTGTGTGTCTGCTTGTCCAATTTGTACGTTGTGGGAGGTCTGCATAGTTACCGCGCTCATTGTTGTCCATTATTATGGCTGCACGAGTTGGAACTGGCTAATGTCGCACACGTGTAGGTGTCTAGAGACTTGTGCGTTTGTGTGTGTGTGTGTGTGTGTGTGTCAGGCTGGTGATTTATGCTGTTTAAGTAAAGTCTGATTGTTACAAATGAACTCTAGTTGTCGGTATTCCTTTGGTGCAATCAGTCAGCGTGCAGATCGACCAGCAAACAGCCTCCGCATGCCACGCTCTGCACGCACACACGCACACAAATGCACAATAACACAAACACACACACACACACACACACCAGCTCCATGTGCTGCTGACACACATACACACTCACAGCAGCTCTGCTCTGCGTCTCCTCGCGGCCTCATCAATCTGAACCTCCCATCAAACACATTCTTGCAGCTCGTGCGGTTGTCGCCGCGTCGCTCCGCCACCGTGTTCTCAATCTCGTCGGGAGTCTTCCAGCTCCCCGGTACCGTTGCCTCACGCCTGAGGTCTGACACGGTGTGTCGGCTCCCTCCTCAAGGAACCAGCCGCTGAAAGAAGAATCCGTATTTTTCCCCGCGTGAAATCTTCTCAGCGAGTAGTTTGCGTCTTAATCGCTGGATTTGTAGAGGATGAAAAGCAAGAAAAAAAAAACCAAACAAAATCAGCTCGGCTCTTACATGAATCGTTTTGGAAAGAAATACTCCTCCCCCTGCAGTGAGAGTGCGACTGAGCCGCACTCGTGACACCATGGCAACACGTCGCCCCTGAGCAGCTGACTGACTGAAGCCTGGAAGCTCTGACAGCTTCAGATGCAGGAAAAGACGAGACTCACCTTCACCTCTGGGATTTCTTGACTCAGAACTTCCATTTGATGACCCATCCAACCATCCATCCATCCATCCATCCATCCAACCAACTATTCATCCGTCCGTCCGTCCGTCCGTCCGTCCATCCATTCAGTGTGTGAAATACAGGGGAGGTCCCATTACACCATTGAAAGCCTCAAAGCAAATCTTAAGGGGATTTTTTTTCCCCAAGTATGTAGCATTGTCTGTAGTGGTAACTCAAAATGCCTTGAAGATCTTGTCTAATATTGATTTTTAAAAAATATTATATATCCTGTGTCCTGTGTGTAACAACCAGGGACACCACCAAATATTGACGGGTATTTCGCAGTCTGCATCCATCCATGCGTCCAGTTTTTGATTCACACCTCTCCGCAGTTTTGTCTGTCGTGCAGCTGTCAAGCTTTCTGGGGGACCAGGAGGACCAGCGCAGCCAAGGGGAGTTTTAACGTTCGAAGCAATGACGAGAATGACGAGTGGCGGGGGTGGGGGGGGGGGGGGGGGGGGGTGGAGTGGAGACTCAGCAAAAGCAGAGCGGGACGGTCGGCCACATGAGAAGTGATGGATGCAGGCTTCCTATAAATACCGAACGCCGCAGAAGCCACTTAAAAAAAACCTGCTGGGATGTATTTATGCATCACACACACACACACACACACACACACACACACACATGTGGCTGCGGCACCCACACACACGCTGTTATGTAACGGCTCGGGGCTCCACCTGTTGCTTCGTCCCTTTAACGCCGGCATTTTTACTTTTTCTGCAGTTTTACGACGGCCGAACGCGTCTTTGAGCCTCGGCCGCGTTTGCCACGACACGTACGTTTACTGCCCTTAACCCCTCCCCCGCCTCAGAGAGAGGCCGACTTCTCTGGTGGGAGGGGGGAAGTGTAATTTACCAAAACCTACCAGAGGAGACGGTTTACTCGAAGGCTTAGAAACATAATTAAAGAGGCTGTAAAGCCGTGCGGGTCTGTGCATATTGTTCACATCAAGATACAAACACCAGGGTTTATTTTGTTTGAGTTGAGAGTTCTTCTCATGGCTGCGGTTGCACATCTTTGCACATGTGTGTGTGTGTGTGTGTGTGTGTGTGTGTGTGTGTGTGTGTGTGTGTGTGTGTGTGTGAGAGTGAGAGAGAGACGCGGAGCATTAGCTGGTGTGTTTGCGCTAGCGGGAGCTAAATAAGCAATGCAGGAATGTGCATTTTTTGTGCGTGTTTAAAACAAAGTAATGTGAAACCGTGAAATTATCCTCCTCCCTCCCCCGTCCTTTGCTCATATCACTAGTACAACTTTTTTTTTTTTTTTTTTTACATTTCTTTCCGTCCCCACTGCACCCCACGCTCCCTCTCTCTGTTTATTTGTGCTGTTTTTTAAGTGGGAGCATCTGCTTTCTTGCACTCGTAACTGTGTGTACGGGGTTTGTGTGCAGGCATGTCCCGGGGAGGTATGTGCACTCCGCCGAGCACCCCCCCTCCTTCCGACCCCACTCCCACCGCCTTTCTGCCCTCAGCCGCCGCAGCCTTTATTTGTGCGTCCGAAAGCTAAATGTGACGGTTGTGTTTTCAGTTGAGGGAGAGCAAACCGGGTTGGCTGAAGCGGCGCGATCTGTTTTTCCAGGAACGGGGGGAGGAAATGAAGGCTCATTGTGAGTCGCGAGTCCCTGTGTGCGCTCAGCTGCAAGCACTTGTTGTCACTTGAGTTCTGGTCACTTTAACGAGCGTGGCGTCACATCGCTGGTTGAAAAGGCCCCGCGGCCTTCTGGGAGTGCCGGCATGCGTGCGATAATGGTTTCCGTTCCAGTCGGAGACAATAGGCTCCCCTGCCCGCTAATTTGTAGCTCTGCTCTGTCAGGCCACAGCTGACACAGTCTTCAAAAAGGATGAAAATGTACTGAATTCCACATCCAGTCAGGCTCCTTTGAGCTTTGACATAAATGTGAAGCAAGGCCGGCAGGAAGTAACTGTAGGCCTAGCTAGTGCTAAAGAGATTAGCCTGGGTGCCGTAATAGTTGCATTTCATTTTTGTAAATAGAACAGTTCCCATATTAAAGGAACAATAAAAAACGAAATGCTTTTTCATTGTGGACGTTGTGTTTTGGCTTTTCCTCCCAGTTGGTTTTGAGTTGAATTGGCGGTGACATGCAATAATATAGCTGCTCTGCCCAAAAGGAAGCTGTTGTTGCTCAAACTGTTGTTAACTAGCTCAAGCGGTAGTGGAATGATCTGATTGTTTTGCTTTAAAATGCGCTTGAAAGATTTAGATGCGTTTGTATCTAAATGTATGTGTCTTAACAGGACTTGAGTCCTTTTCAAGATGGATCTGTAAAACAAATGGACTTGGGAAACATTCCATGTTGCACACAAGGTTAGCTAAAGCTTTCCCTTGTGAACGCCTTTCATGAGTTCTTGTCAAGGAAACAACGAATGATGCCACATTTTACATCATTATCCCTCTTTGCAAACGACGTTAAATCAGTGTCGCAGGGGGGAGATTTGATTGTTACACAATCCATTCCGGTTATTGAAGCCAGTCATTCTTTGAAACCACGTTGACGCTCTCAACGTAACCAAACTGAACCCCGTGTGACTCATGTAAAGATTGTCACGGCGCGAAAGGTCGCCTGGCTCTGTGCCCGCCGCGTGTTTAAAGCGGAGAAAACGCTTATGAGGCCGAAAGAAACCCACAAAATGAGGCTGGAAGTGGCGCTCCCCCCTATATCAAGTCATGAGATCACCTCAGAACTCCCAGGCTGAAGCTATAAATAAATCTCAGCGCTTGATACTTTTTTCTTTTTTTTTCTTTTCTTTTTTTACGATAATAACGCCATCTACCTCTGGCCAAGTCGTATAATTTGGGAAACGCTACACCACTGTGGTGAGATGCATCAAGCTCCGACTTTTGCCAACATTAAGTGGTTGTAACATAATGTACATTGCGGCGAGATGGATGAATATAACAATGCAGAAATATGTGACAGAAATAATAATGACAAAAAAAAAGCCCTCTGGGAGTGGGCTGTGACTAAGGGGGGTTTTATTTTCAGCTCAAACTGCCGTCTGGTTAAACTGCGGGCCGCATACCAGGTTCTTCAAAACCACAAATTTACTTCTCCATCAAGTGGGAGAAGTTGTAACCTTACAAGAGTCAAATTAAGTGGTGATATTTTTCCTTTTCTGGATTGAAATTGCGCATGGCGTCCTCGAGTTTTAATCCCCTCAGCAACAAAACCCCTAAAGCTCTCGCAAATGGAATAAGGAAGAAATGTTCATTCGATTGGAGTGAAGAAAGGCCACAAATTTGATGACTTTGCTGACTTTTTGTTTTCGCCAAGCCAACGGAAACAGAATTAGCTGGAGGAAGGTGGCTGCGACTAACCGGGCAGCAGTTGTGTGGGAGGACAAGACCCCACAGACACACTCCAGTATTTGTGACATATGGTTGAAAAAAACCAAAAAAAAAACCACTTGCGACATACAGTATGTCACAAAAGTGAGTACACCCCTCACAAAACTGCAAATATTTAATTATCTATTTTCATGAGACAACACAGTACAATTGCCCTGTTGCAAGCTGTACACTGACTACTTTACAAGTGTCATTTCTTTAGTGTTGTCCTATGGCAACATATAAATAAATATTTGTTATTTATCCCATTTAACTGGTGACCAATTGTTGTACAATCAGAAGCCCCAATGAGTGAACATATAAAGACTTTATCAGGATCAGCTAATTGATAAAAGAAAAATCTTGATTGAGAGTCAGATGCCTTTTGTTCAAGTGTCCTCACCTTCAAAGAATGAGGTTTGAAAAAAAAAAGAAAAAAGACGGCTTGTAATAGCCAGACGACTCACAGCAGAACAAATAATCAGGCCGCAGGAACGGCGGCTGGTCGAGGGCGAACACATGTTTTCTCCGGCCCCGGGGGAGGAAACGACGGCGGCGAGATCAAGAGGCCGAGACGGGAGAGAACAAATAAACGCCGGCGGTCGGCGACAGCGAGGGTCCGGCCCGAGCGAACCGGAGAGCCGGTAGCGGCGGCACCGCTCGCTGCCCGCCCGCCAAACCAGCCGACGCTTTCATGTGGCCGCGCTGGCGATGATGTCACCGCAGGCCGCCACCCGGCTGCGCTAGCCCGCGCCTGGCTGAGTCACTGCCATGATATTTTAATTAGGGCAAACACGTGCGACCACCAAAGAGCAGCCCAGGAGCTTTGTTCCCAAAAACAAACAAAAACAAAAACAAAATTCCTTTTCTGGTTCTTGTTCTTCCGATCCGAGTTCAAATCTGTGGATTGATAGATCGATACTTTGTTGATCTCTAGGAGAAATTCACGTTTACAACAAAGGAAATCGCGAATGAAAAGCATGCAATGTGCTTAACTATAGTATAAAGATAGATAAAAGTACACAATATGATACAAATAACTTAAAAATAAAATAAGAAATAAAGTTTTACGCTTGCATGTACGTTTGCTAGTTTATTCGTAGTCCAACCAATCAAATTGACTATTTCCTGCCTTAGTGGGAAGTAAAAGAGGGAGCTCTGCTCTCCTCCTGCGCCTGCCGTCGGACTCCCAGTCATGTCAGTTTTACGGCCTGGTTCTGGAAGTCCAGTCTTCCTGGTTTCCTGGTTTTCCTGCCGGAAGAGTAAAACTCGGCCTGTCTCTCCTCAAGCAAACGCATCGTCTGTTCTTTATAAGGTGCTGCAGAAATGCTGCAGAGGAGCTGCTACTGACAAGAGCATGAACACACTCCAACACACACACACACACACACACACACACACACACACACACCGCCCTGACAGGGTGCTCGCTGACCCGGCCGTAACACACACACACACGCTCCGTCTGTGTGTGTCGGTGTTGCCGCGCGTTGTTCCTGCGCCGGCCGTGCCAGACACAGAGCGCTCGTCGGCCGTGTGTGTGCGTGTGTGTCAGCCAAGCGGCAACATGGAATCATGGGAAATGATGTCAGTGCACGAGCCCATGCCCAACCCCATTAAGTAATCCAGTTAAACTAAGTAACCCCCCCACCCCCATTTTGTTCAGAGCATTAAAATAATTAGACTTGTTGCGGACTTGCTGTTTTATTTGTCAGAGTTCCTCTTGTGTGTTTTCTGCTTCATTTGGGTCTGATTGTTTTGTTTTTTTATCTCTTTTTTTCGATTCTGGCTGTCTTGTCCTCTCACCCGTCGCTCCTCTCTCGGGCATATTTGACATTTCTTCCGTGTTTTGCCGTGGCGATTTGAGTTACGGCAACATGTGGCTCCCATTAGGAGCCTTTGTAGTGTTAGAAAGTGCCAAGCGCAGGGCGGAGGGGGCGGGGAGTGCGGGGGACACATGCAGGCACATCCCCAGGAATCTGCGGTACATGTGGCTGCAGCCTTTTCTCAAAAGGTGTCAAGGCACCGGTGGAGGAAAATGAGGTTTTGGGCGTCTGGCCTTGTCTTCCGATGAAGTGACGGTATTAAAGCTTCACCTTTAGGAGTGTTTTTATTAGTGGATGATCTCTTCTTTTTCTCGCTTTTATGAAAAAGGTGCAAATGCTTCACGCTTCACAGAAGAGTCGGGTCAGCAGTCCGTCACTGCAGCAGAATAAAATTCTTTGCTGGGATCGGACACGCTTGGCAAAAGAAGCAGCGCCTGATGTTTGTTATTCGACTGAGGTCGATTCCGCCAAACACTTGCAAGTTAAGCCATCAGCCATTAACGCCGTCAATCTGAACGTTCGTCCCCCCACAGTGACCCGGACCGCGGAGACTCATTATCCAAGCCCCTCCCCCCTCCTCCGAGTCGCTTGACAAAAACAAATGGACTCGGAATTAAACGGAACAAACTGTCCCGCCAACATCCTTAAAATTCGTCCGGGGCCGTCGGCTGGACGTTCTTCGTTCTTCGTTCTGCTCGGAAAGTTTGATGAGGACGACGAGGCCGTCGCTGTTTACGTCTCGCATTCGTGCGACCGCCGTCGCGGAGAGAGCCTCCATCGGAATGTTTTTTGGATGTGTTGTTTATCGGTCAGCCAGCCACGAGTGCAACTTGATTCTTCCCTGACTCTGAGGAATTATTTTGTTTTCGTGCAAGATAAGGAGAGAGTCTGCAGTCGCAGTGGTGGCAGTATGGAATGGTTTCTACGCTCCCGCCATCCCATTCCTTGAAGTGTCTCACGGCACAAATCACCTCACCTTTGACGGAGCAAGCGAAGGACTTTTACACATCCTGGTTTTTCCCCCATGACATCTGCTAATTAAGAAACAAATAAGGTTGAAGGTTGCAGCGTATTTCCCACCCGTGAATCTCGTCCAGCTGCTCCCAGAAGTTCACCGTGGCCTCCGTCGAGTCGGGAGCGGCCTGTAAATCACAAAGGTCGTCTCGCCGCCGATCGCCCTCCGCGCTTCGCAGGCGCCAGCCGTCAGACAGCCGGCGGAGGGCGGCGAGTCGAGAGGGCGTCGCCGATGCCCCGGCCTCGCCAGCACAAAGCATTGTGGGAAGGCAGCGAGGCGGGGTGCGACTTAACGCCGAGCCACCGCAGATATTCCCCCTGATTTATGCGCGTCCTCACATACGTCTGCAAGTTGGTGTGTATTTCATGTGGCTTCCCTTTGTGCGTGCGTGTGTGCGTGTGTGTGTGCGTGACAGAAGGGACATTAAGTAATGGAGAGCCATCAGTGCTGTGGTCTGAGGGTGCTCTGATTCCAATTAACAGTGTCCCGAGCGCACACAGAGAAACACACTCAAATACTGACACAAACACGCACAAAAAAACACAAACCTTCTTGGAACATTCTGGACCCGTTAGACACAACAACAAAACCGTGCTGACAAGTCAACAGTTTAACATTATCGCGGTGATGAAAACAAAGCGTGTGTTGTCAAAGGACGAAGTCGGATTTGAAGAAAGGGGGAAAGTGCAGTTTGTTGTTTATGACACAGAAGCTCCATTTGGAACAACAGCAACAACAGTGTGGACAAAACAGACCGACATCGTCTCATTCTGCTTCCTCATTTTTCGACACGGGAAACGCTTCCATACGTCAGATTTACAGATCGCCAGGTCGTCAACAGTTTCACTTCGCTTCAGCACCGTTACACACTTCCTGTTGGAAGGTGGACATTGCTATGAAGATGATATGCCTGTGAAGGTTCTCAGTCATCCAGGTCATCCTAATGTAAAAGGGTTGAGTTAAGACAACTGGACTGGTTTTGCTGTCTTCAAGACACACAGAGTAAAAGCATCTTCAAGAAGAACAAAACCAGTCTGCCTGTCTCAACTTAACCCTTCTATTTTAATACAATGGTGTACTTTTGATTTCTTCTGTTGAGACGTTTAGGTTACTGTTCCTACTGTCCAACTTTCTTCAGTCTTCTCCAGACTGACTGACCTCACAAGTTGACTGCAGAAAGTTGTAGTAGACACTAGAAAAAATTAAATGGGGCCTTTTTACAATAAATCAAAATCTGCTCCTCTTCCCCCTCTGTCCCCATAAAGTTCTCGTCTTTCCTCCTTCCACTTCTTGTTGCTGATCTGATTAGAAGCAGAACAGTAGCTAGCCGACGTCGAGGGCCACCTGCGCGTGAACGGAATCCAGAGAAACGACAGCGACAGACGAGCGAGAGCGAGTCAACAGCGCCGTAAATCAGCCGCCGCTCCTCTGCTCGTCCCCGTCTTCCGCCCTTGTTTTTCCGCTCCGCTCTCCGTCTCTGCAAACATGTGTTGCCCCAGGGCCAGAAATCCTGGAGAGGCGCAGGGTCGCCTCCGAACGCCCGTGTTTCCTGACATCTCGCACGATGTAGATCACGCTCGAGTCGCGAGAAACATGCGGGCTTTGAAATATGTGACCATAAAGCAGGCTAATGTGTCAAGCGGTGTTTGTCTTCCCCGGGCCGTCTCGCCAGGACTCGACAGCGTCAGTGAGGGAAAACAGCACGTTCGTCCATTCACGTCCCCTTCTGTTCCAATATGTTTGTTTGTACTGAACAAACCTTAATTGAAAACCTGCCCCCCCCCTTTTCTTTTGAATTCACAGTGATGCTAACTAATTTAGCCTCCACCAAACACACTTATCTCAAACGTATTTGGAAGTGAAAACATTTGATTTGTGAAGCCCAAAGACCAATTAAATGGAGAAATAAATGTAACAAACCGTTTCTTTTGAAAACACTAGTCGGGTGTTTCATTGATGACCTTGGATTGCTCAAATCAGACTCTACACATTTCGCTCCATTTTTCAATTTTCCCTTAGCCAATCAGACTCCAGGATCTAAAGCTGCCCTCTGGAAGAAAGGAAGCAAGAAGCAATTGTGGGTCCACAGCCTCAGAACTGTTGCAGCCTGGCTGAACCAGCCGTCCATCCATGCACCCCGAGGTCAAAGGGCAGGAGGGTTATCCAAATCCCATCCCGAACCTCTTCTATTGGCTCTGAACTAGCGTTTAGGAAATGGGGAAAGGCCACAGCAGTGGTCCTTCTTTCAATATGGTCCTTCAAGGTCCTTTAACCCAAACAGTTTATAGGATGATTGGTTTTTCACCCGGTCTTTCACCCCGACGGCCGCCCTACTTCCCATTTCCTGTGCCGCCGACTCATTTTCAGCCGTTGCATAATAACAGCGTAGTTGTGGCCAGTCAGCCTCATGAGCTCCTACAAACCAGTCCAGGGGTGTTCTGATAATTATCAGTCATTAAAACAAATAAACAAACCATGGAAACGAGAATCAAACCGTGAAGGGTTTTCCCCCATCCAGTTTCCCCCGAATGGTGGCTCTCGTTTAAAGTGGTGAGAAAACTACAGTCATAAAAACAGCCAAAAAGGCACAAATGTGAAGAGGCACTCGGCTTTAAACGGTTATTTTGACATTTTAAATACTCATTGGGCAATAAAGAGAAACTCTTCCGTCCCCCTCTGATAATCCCTCTCTGGCTGAAGGGTTTCCTTCTATTTGTTTTACTTTAAGCCACTTCAGCTGCCACACACACACACACACACACACACACACGGAAAGACCCTCTATTAATTACCAGTGTGATTCTGGAAGTAGATGAAATAATAATAGCGGCTCCAGCTTGGGGACGGAGTTCCGCTGGCAAAACGTTTTACCTTTCCGGAAGAAGAGGAGATAAAAGAGCCCTCGAGGAGCAACATTAATGAAAACTGCTGAGTGAAAACCAAAGTGGGAGGCTGACTTCCCTACCTGAAAGCACACAGACAGGCGCGTGCATCTGCGCATGCTTGCGTGCGCGCACACACACACACACACACACACACACACACACACACACACACACACACACACACACACACTGACTGCAGAGCTGATGGAGTTCTCTGCTGGTGTTTTCAACGGGTCAGTGAGCAGCAGCCACGCAAAGAGAAGAACAGGTTTCCCTCACACACACACACACACACACACACACACACACACACACACACACACACACTCACTCCCTCTATCTGGGGGGGCCGATCCCGCCGAGTCAGTGTTGCCACTCATTTACACGTCCTTAAACACATCCCATAATTAGCCTCAGCCCTAATTGGCCTAATCACAACTCTGACAACCTCTGCTGTGGCAACGGTCTCCATGGCGACGGGGCACTTTCGGAGGGAAGTGCCTCTCCTTTGCTTTGTCTGACGGCGCTAATCAGAACCAAAGTTGTTGTTTTTTTTTTGGTCCCTTCGGACCTTCACACTGCGGCGGCCGAACTTGCTGCTCAGGTGCCTGAGATGTTCTTTGAAAACGGAGAAATTCCGTTTTCTGTTCTGTTTGTCCCCAGACGCCCGCTTCGTGTTTCTTGTGTACTTGTTGTTGTGTATTATTAAAGGAATCACATTCCACCACTAATTGCACAGTATCGGAGCAGCTTTCCTGTCTGAAAGTACAGGTTCCTGTGAGCAGCGTGGGCAGCGGGATGGCTTTGCTGATCCCTCTGGTCAGCCGTAAAGACTTCTGTCATTTCCTCTTTTCAAGCCTCCCACTACCACTCGCAGTTTCCCCAGCGCCGTGCTTCTTTGACCTTTTCAGCATGCAGCCTTGGATCTTGTTTCAGTGCGGTCAGATGATTCCATCAGATTTGATTCTATCAGGTTAAGGTTAGAAAAAAAGAAAAACACCCTCTCGCCGATTCCCCACCGACCGGTCGGCGGCGCCGACTCCACCTGTCGGAGAGACGCGGGCGGCTCGGACGCTCTCAGAAAATAGGCGGTGATGTGTTGGGGTGAAAGGTCAAGAGCAGGCGGCGGTGCAGACGCCAGGAAGATAACGTATGACTCCCATGATGCCCTTTTTTTTTCTCAAAAAGGAAAGAAAAAAATAGAAAGAAGCGGCGATTCTGCGGTCTGATGGGTGCTGCGAGGTTACAGGCAGAGTCACATGGGTGTTGGAGCCAGCGCAAGAGGTCAAGGCCAAGGCCAGTGGTCTTGAACGCTCCTCCAGATGTATCAGGTTGTCAACCTTCAACGTGCGAGTCGCCGTGTGTGTTCACCTGAGTCTCTGATTGACTTTAGTACACAGCGTTTCCTGCAGGAGGCGCCACCGAGATACATTTCCTTTATTATCGCCCATGTTTGGACTGGAAAGTTTCCTGAATTCTTTGCTCCTATCTCACTTGTCTATATGATGAAGAGCAGGAAGCCTTCAAACAAACCTTGAAAGGTGACTGGACGAACATGATGTATCACTTTCAAGCAGACCAATCGGATTTGGTGCTGCTAGTTTAGCCAGGTTGCATTAAGTCATGGCTTCTTGTCGCTACTGGCCCATGAAAGACTCTAGAGTGAATCAGAGAAAAAACCTCTAGTGCTCATCTTCGATTGAGTTTTAATGTGAAGATGCCATCCAGTTCTGAAAAAAAAAGCGCGCCAATCAACAAGTCTGCCTTTTTCTTGTCTGCTTAATTTTGCTTAGCTAGCTGCTGCTACTTCCTGGTTTCATCCAACAGTTGAGTTGCAATCAGAAAGTCTCCACTGCCGAGCGAGTTATCGTATTTCCCTCCTGAATGAAATTTTTTATTAGCTTGAAGCAAAAAAAAAAAAGGCTTATTGAACGCACTGCCACTCATAATATTCAGGCAAAATTAAGTCAACATTTTATTCTTCAGCTCCAAGTTTCTGTTCCCTCCGCTCCTTGAGCGCCTCACCTCAGTTCCTCCGTCTCATCTCCGCCCCCGCGAGCTCCACTCAGACAGAAAACTTATTCCTCCTGACATTTGTTTTCAATCCACAGCGCCACCGCCCCCTCCCACCACCCCGCAGTCCTTCAATAAAAAGAATTAACCTATGTGCTGAGATGGAGCCCGGGAGAATATTCCCCAGTCTGTTTTCTGTCTCCGTCTGTCTCGCTGAAATTCTCTCCTTTTGTACTGTTTAAAAATGTCTTTTTAATAACGTCTCGATGCCTTCCACTGTTTTTCCTTGGCCGCGGTGTTTTTAATCACGATAAATTATTGTGATAATTAGCCTCAGAGTTCAGAGCAGAGCCCAGCGCAGGAGGCATATTTCTGTCCAGATCCAACCGAGTCCGACGGCCTTTTTGTTTTTACACCCGGAGCCGATCCAAAACCGACACGTTTAAATCTGAACCGCCGAGTTTGCGTCATGCGTTTTGTTGCCGCCATGGTTACGGCCCCGATTTATACATCAACGTTAACATCGAAAATTGCATTGTTTCGCATTGGCTATCCAGTAGGTTGCTTTGACATGCAAACACTCTCTGAGACTTTATTTATTTATCCTCTTCTCTTCTTTTGCTGGAAGCAGCCCCCCCGATCTGATCCAAACCGCGGCGTAATTTCAAAATATTTACTCAATCGAGGTTCCTGGTATCCGGCCTCTAACGCAAACACAACAGAACAAGCCCAAATTGACCTTCAAAAAGAGAATTTCCATCGCTCTGTTTTGCTTTTCGGCCGATCCCCCTGGTTTGCGTCGGGATCGCGGGAAGTTCCGCTCGTGTTTTCTCCGGTGATACGGATCCGCCCGTCTGTTTCCGTCGTTGCGTGACCGCCTGAGACGGGCTGCCGATCCAGCGGCCTCGGCGGCAGTGGGACACCTGGAATCAGCTGCTGCCCGTGCAGCCAACAACCGGGTCTGGATCGCGTGCGCGGTGACCGGTACCGTCACTCCTCTGTATTAGCTATAAAGTGGATGACTTTAACGTCTTCTTTTCTTTCTTTCTTTTCATTTTTTCTACACCGAAAATAAAGACGTCACTGCCTGCAGCTGCCAGAGTGGAATTAACTATAGAACAAAAGAGGGGGGAGAAGCCCAGTCTAACAGTTTTCGGCAGAACTTCGGAAGAGCGTTTTGTCAGATCCGATCCAAAATTTGGCGACCCGTTGCGGCTCCAGCTTCTATCACGGCAATGCTGTCGAGCCGCTTGTGGTGACCAGTTCCTGCCCCCCCCGCCCCCAAAAAAACCTCAAGTCGACCGTCCAAGCTCATCGACAAAACAGATGTGAGATTTGTCTTGCAGCGCTAGAGCTGGAAGCCCCTCCCCCTTCCCAGCACAGAAATATCATCAATTACCCCTCAGTGTTTCATCAGTCTGCTGCTTTCATGTCTGCACATCCATTCACCTATTATTATTTTTTTTTTGGTATTCACATTTTTTCCTCATGCGCTTTGACCCGCGCAGGCGCGCTTAACGAAACGCAAACCCCAAATATATTAGTTTTCTTTTTGGTTTTGAACCTGTCATCAAAGATTAATTTGTAATTTCTTTCGTCGTCCCCCCCCCCGAGTCATTTAAAACCTCGGGGCACTTTTCCCTGTGGCTGAGCAGTACATTAACAGCGCAGCGGGAGGCCAGCGGCCGCCTCCAACACAGCACATCTGCTCAGCTCGTTAACCGCGGCCGCCATTAGCATTAGCATATGCACGTGGCTGATTGAGTCAGAAAGCAGACGTGGAGGTCAGAGTTAAAAAAAAACCCTCAAAGTCCTGAAACGGACTTGAAGTTCAGAGAAAGAACTTTATTTTAAGGTTAGTCTTACGATAATCTGAACTTTTAATCTTTTTAATTCATGTATCACAATCCAGAGGGAGCACTTTAGGATATTGCCAACAATCTTTGACATTATAAGAATCTGTTACTGTGTCGTTCGATGTTTTGTCAACGGCATAAAATCTTCTGGATGTTGTTGTTCGTGGTCACTGAAAAGAGAAACTTTTTCAGTGCTCAGCACAGCCATTAAATCAATATGAAGTTTGTTGTGTGTGTGTGTGTGTGTGTGTGTGTGTGTGTGTGTGTGTGTGCCTGTTTATCTAAACCTCAGCAGCAGTCTGTCTTTTCTACTTTGTATTGTTTTTCTTTGATAGGAAATTCAAACCCATCTTTTGTCATTCAAGCCCGTCCATGTGTCTGTCTGCCTGTCTGTCCGTCTGTCCGTCTGTCCGCCTGCCTGCCTGCCTGCCTGCCTGTCCGTCTGTCCGTCTGTCTGCCTGTCTGTCCGTCTGTCCGTCTGTCCGCCTGCCTGCCTGCCTGCCTGTCCTGTCCGTCTGTCCGTCTGCCACTAAGTCAGTACATTCCTCCATGTTCTGCAGGTGTGTGTGAGCTGACGTCGGCTGTTTTGCTCAGCATTACTTACAACTGTGGAATGAGAGTTGAACAAAACAAGAAAATAGCATGTTTACGTGTGATTTTGTCTGTGTGTGTGTGTGTGTGTGTGTGTGTCTTTGTGTGTGCTCTGGTTCAGACGTTGACTCGTCTCCTTCTTTTCATTCTTTTCTCTTTAATCACCACCGTCTTCCTTCACTCGGAAATGGGCGGGTCGGGACATCTACAGTATATGCACGTGCACGTGCACACTTTTGTGAAGCATTTTGTTTTTGTTCTTTTATTTTAAAGACGAGCCTCCCACGCTAGTATCATCTGCAGGCGGTGGAAAGCATGCGCGCACGTACACACACACACAAACCTTCGAGTGAGGAAGAGGAGCAGCTCCCTTTTTTTCTAAACTAAAACTGCACACGCGCACACGCACGCACGCACGCAACAAAGGTTGCTTTTCTACCTTCGCCTGGTTGTTGTCGTGGGAAACAGCAACGGCATTCCTTGCCAAAAGTGGAAGCAAATTCCTTTTTTTTAAAAAATGTTGATTTTACCCTCCAACCAGCAGTCGCCAAGCTGTGAACTCGAAGTAAAGTTTCCTTTAGTTTCAGTTCTCACACTTATTTTCTAATTCTCACATTGTGCAAACTTTATTTTCCAATATTGTTGTTAACAAGTTTCTTCAATATCTGTGTACCCCACAGACTTTTCTTCTTTTGCTTGCTGCAATGTTCAGTCAGTGGGGGATATCAGTGCTTAGTGATGTCACAAAGGGCCTTGATGTCACCTCCAAGTTAGTAATTAGACCCTCAGCCAGACGTTGGCTCGTCGTCTTTCTGTTTTTCGCCTGCTTGTAGGCATGTGGAAGGTCCGCAAAAGCCTGTGTTTTATTTGGAGGCTGTAAACAGCGGGCTAAATCCCACAGATTCTTTTTAACTGTCTGACCAAAGTTTGGTGTCGGGATCTTCGCTTTGGCCGCGTCACTGCTGGGAAAAGTCGTGCTGGGCTGCTGGGCTGCCGGGCTGAGTTTGCTCTGCGTCTTTTCTCCCGAAAATCTTTATTTGGTCTCGTAGGTCTGTTTATCTGCCTGTCTCGCTCCAGATATTGAGCACAGCCCTCTTTAGAAATGTTTGGGTGCCCAGTTTGTCCAAAAGCTTTCTGGGCCTTCACACGGGCTCCGTTTCATTTCGACAGGGCCTCCGTGTGTCTGTGTACACACCCTCATTTTTATTTGGCTCTTCCCTCTGCTGCCGGCTTTTTCTTTTTCTTTTCTTTTTTTTTTTTTGTCCTGCATTCAAGCCGTCCAAACCCACAAACCCTCAGCGGCACCATAGACGACTCTTTGTCCCTCCTCCTATTTCTTGGTCAGATGGAGCGGCTAAAGTTGTTTTGTGATCCAGTGCAAAAACAACAGACTTTTCACTCATGTTTACTTTGAAAACTCCATGTATACCGTTTGTATGTTTTTTTCTGAAAGGTCTTTAAGTGAGTCATGGCAAGTTTCTGAAAAGTAAATGAACCAGTTGCAGCATGGCAGGAAGAGAAGACGATTCTGGGTCTTTCAATAGATGGCCTTTTAAAAGGTTAAAGACGGCAGGTGCTGAGAAAACGGGGCAGATTAATGATCCTACAAATATTCATGGGTAGCAGATTTTTTGCAATCAAAAACTTTAAATTTAATTTTAATATTTAAAATAAAATGTGCTTTTGAGAAAAGATGCAGCAGATTTCCTCCAAAAAATGTATTGATTTTGCTTTAAAGAGAAACAAAAAAATCGATCAAATCTGTCAACGTCCACACAGACAGCCAGTTAAGTCAATAAGTGTGTGCGTTTGCGTGCGTGTGCACGTGCGCGCGTGTGTGCAGCAGCTGTGGCCAGCGAGCGGCGCTCCGCCGTGAATGGCTCTCCTCCTCCTCTGGGCTCCTCTGAAAGACGGACGGCGACGAGTGGGAACAGCAGGCGCCGCCGCTCTCTGTCACTCTTCCTTTCTCTTGGCCTCCCATTCGCTCCGTCGCTCTGTTTGGTTTCCCTCCTTTCGGCAGAAGGGCAGCAAGCTGCCGCCGGCTCTGTTTGACTTCCCTCAACTTTTAATGAGTAGCGAGGGGAGAGTCGCTTTCTTTCCGCATCCGCTAATCGCGTCTTGCTCTTGTCTGTCTGACTGACTGACTGAACGTCCGTCTGTCTTCATTCGCTTTCACCTCCAGCTTTTCGCTCTCTCCTCCGTCTGTTTTTTTTCCTCACTCTTGCTTTTTTCCCCCCGCAGCCAGATGTAAAGCTGCACCGTGTTTACCGGCTGTCCCAGTACAAACTGCTCTCGGTAATGACTTTTGCTCAGGCGCGCCGGCAACAGTGATTTTAAACACACAGGGAAGGAAGACGGGATGAAAAAAACGGAAGACAGAAGGCAGAACCCGTGCACGCCGCCGTGCCTGAAGGTGAACTGATGCACTTTTTCGTTGGTTTGTTTGTTTGTTTTGATGACGGGTCAGGAAAAGGGGCTGCTATTTCTTTAAAGAAAGAAAGAGAAGAAAGAAAGAGAGAAAGAAAGAAAGAGGGAAACAGGTAATTGGTGCCCAGTCATGTGTGCCACTGAGTGTGTGTCTGTCGTGTGTGTGTGACCCTGTGACCTCAGGTGCCCCGCAGGTGTGCGTCTCAGCGTAACGGAAGGGTGGGGGAGTCGCACAGAGAGACGGGGAAGTTGAGATCAGCTGCATTCCTTGGCGGGGGGAGGGTGGAGGAGGGGAGGGAGGGGGGGGGGGGGACAAAGACGCAGTCTGTGGGAGGCAGGCAGCGGCAATTAAACTCACACAACTTTTTTTTTTTTCTATGAGTGCAAACCTTCGATAGTTCTTTTGAAAAATACAGAGGAGACCTTGTTTGATTGCTGGGTTGATTCATCAAACTGTAAAACTTGAAGTGCTAGTTTATATCTGTCCCAGTTGTGGTTTAGCATCGACCCCGGTTCAGGCGCTGCGTCGCTCAGAGTTCAACTCTGAAATCATCTTTTCGAGGTCCAACAGAAAGTGCATTTAATTTCCCCACTGAGATCAAAATCCCAATTCCCAATTTTGCTATAACTGTACCAGAATTGATTTCATTGGCTCAGTCTGTGCTGACAAACAACAAACTGGACTCTTAGCTGTCTGTGCACCGAAGTACAGGAAACATTGTTTCAGAGTTTAAAATGAACAAGAATCCAGAATGAGTTAAAAAAAAAAAATACAAATAAAATAAAAACAGAATTACTGCAGCTTCCTTTATATTTTTAAAGATGTGGGAGGTTTGACAGAGGCAAAATGCGACTTCATGTGATTAAATTGTGACATTCCCAGTTGCAGCATTTTCACATTTGGAGAAAAACAACAGCGCAGGAGGTCTAAAATTTCCCATCAGTGCTTAAAAATGACGAGAATAACAGATGAATTATTGACAAAAACAAGCAGATGTGTCAAAATCCAAAATCTGTTCATGAAAGAAATTAACAAATACGGAAAGAGAATTGCATCAGCGGAACTAAATGCGCCACCAAATTTGCTCTTATGTGCTGGAGCCTGAAACGATGCCTTTATTTGGGAAGAAAAAAAACAAAACTTCTCAATGCAGGATTTTATCTTGCGCGGCCGCAAACAAGCAAAGCTGACGCTGACCCCGGTTGTCTGCGTCTGACTGGGAACCTTTCAGTCCTCACTGAAGTTAAGTATGTCTCGTTAAATTTTACCCGCAGTGAGAGATTTCCGACTGCGACCTCCTCACCCCAGTCTCTCGCGTGCGCTCACACACACACACACGGGCGTGCAACAAAAGGAATCCCAGCAATGCCAATCACGTTAGTCCTCTTCCAGCCTCTCCCACTGTCTGCCCGGGTCCTGCAGCCTCACTTCCATCCAGTTGTCAAGTGAATTTCATGCGGAAGCGGGTGATGTGTTTCCACGGCACAGATTTGGATTGCACAGCTCAGAGTGTTTGACGAAGACAATGTGGGGCGCCCGAGCAAAGGTCAGCGAAAAGGAAGAAGTCAAGTAGACTCCGGATTAGGTGTGTGTGTGTGTGTGTGTGTGTGTGTGTGTGTGTGTGCGAGAGAGTGTGTGCGTGTGCCCGCGCTTCAGTCCTGCTCATGCATATCAGTTGCGGTTTTCTTGGGTTATTTTTATTGGTGCAGGATTCACATGTTGATTCCGAAATGAAAACACTGAGTCCAGTCAAAAGTCAATTCCAAGCCAAGTACAATAAAACATTATCCAGTTGGGATGATTGGCTGACACTATTTCTGGTGCATCCAGCTGCCATTTTTTTTTTTATGCAGTTTTCTGTAAACACATGACAAGTAAAGTGGTGATGCAAGGGATCAAATGTCTGTCCATTCATCTTAATTTTCCTTCATTTCTGTTCATTTGCGAGCTCCTCAAGGCCGCTTGTTTTAAATGTTGGCAATGACGAGGCAGAGTGAAAGAAAAAAGTAAAGTTAAGAAGAAAACTGGACAGCCGAGCAGTAAATGGAAAAAAGGTGACTGGAAATCGCAGTGTTTAAAGGCATCGTTCCTGCAGTTCACTCAGTTCTTCCTTGCGGTTCAATCTATTTTCAACCTGTATTTCAATTGTTATGGAGACAAAAGGCAAAAAGTGAAAGGCTGCATGGTGACAGCTTGACTGGAGTGCGGGTGCTGCGTCATCCAGCGGGATGGAGACGTGCTCTCGGCTCCGACTCTGGAGCGTGACGACGACTCCCAGATGTTGCATTTAACGCCTGTCCTGTAAGAGGATCCCAGCGAAGCCGTACGAGAATCATGGGCAAAAATACATAGGTGGAGTTTGGAGGTGTAAAAACCCCTGTTTGCTGCCCAGTTGTATTTGCTAAGTTGCAACGCTCTTTGCTCTTCAAGTGCTTCACGGTTGTTTCCATCAAATCCCCTGTCGAAACATAAAAAGGCGGAGGCCGCCGTCTACAAGTGTTTCTTGGATCGGTTCTGCGTTGCAGCTAAGTGGACTGCCAGGAGGTTTCCAAGTTTTTACTGTGGCCGTCTTTATCATCTTTATTGGTGTCGAAATCAATCACATCGATATCGGAGTTTGCGTTTTACAGCAGAGCTTCCGCCCCCCCCTGCTGTGTTCTCGAGCGGCTCCGCTTCAGATATTCTCCGCCTGATTGACGACACATTTAATCCGACTTAATGCTTCCATCTCCAGCCCGGAGACGTTCTCCAAGCGTCGTAAATGTGTCAAATAGTTTCCAGCGTGCGTCTGAATGCTGAAAGCCAGCGCCGACGCCGACTCATCGAACCCGCCGAGTCCGTGTGCTGGTGTTGGACTCGCAGGAAAGAGAAGACGCCCGCATGGTTGCCTCTCAGTCAGCGCCTTGTGACGGAGACAAACGACCTCTTCGGTTCTCTCGCCTTCTGCTCTTTCTCTGGTTCTTTCCTGTGTGCGGTGCGTCACATCCCGCAGAGCCCACCTGCAACCCCTCCCCACTCTATGCATCATCAAGACGGTGGGAGTTCAAGTGTGTGCAGGTTCGTGCAGATGTAGCGGCAATGTTCGATTCACCAGAGGGAGGAATCGGCTGTGTTCTGAGTTTTTTGGTCTGTGCAGAAAGTCAACAAGTGCAATTCTGTTTACATGTACACGACCATTACAAAAGTTCGGGCATATCTTCTCATTGAGTGGTTCTAGATCCTCACTGAAGGCATTGTTGAAAGCATCTGCGAATGACCGCATGGAATTATGGAATTATATTGGAAAAAAAATAAAAAGTGTGAATTAAGTTTCCTTGCTACATAATTCTATATGCTGTATCTTGCCCATATATTTGATGTCTCAGTATACAGAAAGTAGCTATATATATATATATATATATATATATATATATATTTATACTCACGCACAACTCACTGTGCAAACCCTTTTGGTTTCTCTGCTAGACAAATTTGCAAGAAGATCTCACTGATGCCTCTGCGTTGCCCCGGCAACAGTGAGTCGGCGTGGAGGCAGACGCGTCCCGGAGCCGACGTTACAAATGTTTTGCATGTTAATGTTTGTTTGTGCGTGTTTGCTAGCAGCTTTAAACACTGCTGCCGGCCTCCTGCTGTGACACACAATGCAGCGAGGCAAATGTTTTTGCATTCGGGTGTTTATTTGTGCTTGTTGTGTTTACGCCGTTGGCCGTGCTGACATTTTTGATTTGGGAAATTTTGTGGGGGGATTCACTCGGCGTAGCGACGTGCTTCCTCTGCAGTGAGTGAGTTTATTGTTTTCTTCAGCCGTCGTCCCTTTATTGTGTTTGAGGGGTCTGCTAATGGGCGTGACCCATATGAATTCCATTCCATGGTTTGTGTTTATGAGTGCATACAAATGCTGCTTCTGTTCCAATCAAAAGTACGCCGAAGCCCACACGATGCTAACACCAACAGAGAACATCATCAGTTTGGAACTTTACAAGACAGATTAGTAGGAAATCTTAACGGGTCAATGAAACTGAGAATCACCAGAAATATTTTCAAGAAATGCTTCTCAAGATCCACATTAAAGAGCTAGCAGATCCGCACATTCCAGGCGCCCACTTCAGTTTATTTGTGGACTGTGCGGATTTATGTCTGATGATTGTGCCAAGCTTGATTTGCAGTTGTACTTGATCAGCGTGGCCCTGAAATATTTATTACTGCCTGAATTACTGCTCCGACCCATTTGATTTGTTAGTAAATGTCAGCACTTTAGATATAAATGCTTTTGTTGGGCCAGTTTTTTCATCGTAATGCCCTTCATCCATTGATCGCTCTCTTACGCTGCTGTTGCTTTCTCAACCTTCCGTCCTTTCGTTTGAGGCCACGTGGGTGTTTTTCCACCTTTTTGCAAAGCCTGATTTAACTTTCCAATTTCTCTTTTTCTCTTTCCAATCCTTCCCTCACTGTCTTGCCATATTTGTCTTTACACTGTAACCGAGGTATAGGCTGTATGCTCTAGACCGTGCATATAGATAGCTCATTATCTGCTAACTAGCGCCCCGCACACGAAGGCGACGTACAGGAATTAGACTGGAGTTAGCCTGCCGGCCAGATTAACATCTCGGACTTGCGGTAATTGGATGAATGCGGCGTTTTATGCGTCCTCCTCGGGGGGGAGCTCAGTGAAATGGAACTGAGTAGTCACCTTGCCATCGTGAGTTCATCATTTCCAACCTTCCAGCGGCTCCTCCCGATTCGACGGACGGGGGAAATAAATATTCCGTTCACAAAGGGGCATTACGGTATGCATTACATGACGTGATGTAGTGCAAGACGGATGCGATCAATCCCCCCCCGACACGACTCTGACATTCGGAACGCTCGCAGGAGTGATTGGTTTTCCGCGAACGCCTCACTCCTCCTCATACGTCCTCATCAGAGGCGATTGACAGCCGCAGTGATTTGTTGCAGCTCTGCCCACACTGTGTTTGACACCTGGTGTGGAATCAGGTGAGGTGTTTTGTAAATACTGAGCAATTTGTTTGCAGAGTGCCAAACACGAGACAAACGAGGCCAGAGAGGTTGAATATGAAGGGTTGAGAGTATGCAGGTTTGGGAGTAAACTAAAAGTCACCTGGAAGTCGTGCTTAAACACTAAGAAAATTATATTTGTTGTGTTTCATTGTATTATTGATTGCCAACATCTTTTTTATTGTGAAAAATCCAATTATTTCTGTTTTTTTAAAGAAGCCTGCCGTGTTGAATGGAATGTTTTCTTTGTTGTTGGACTTATTTCACATTAATATCTGGTTGGATGGAGTTTCTACAAAATGCCTTCAAAAAATAACTTGAAAGATTATTCAGCACATTTTGTACATCACTTTATTACTTCTTGAAGTAAAACGCTTCACCAGAGCCAGTCGAGTGAAAGAAACACAGGTGCACACACATGCACACACACACATGCACTATAACTACAAAAAAGACTTCTGTTGGAAGGTTCAACATCAGGGTCTTAATTATTTGTCATGCAGAGCCCTGTATTTAAACCAACAGTAAATCAGCTGCTTGCTTAATGAGAACGGGTGAAGGTGACGGTTGAGTCACACACACACACACACACACACACACACACACACACACACACACACCCACACACACACACACAGGTCCATGTCACCGCGATGACCCCTGGTTGCCCCGGGCGGCTCCACCAATCACGACTCGGGGGTTGTGAGATTCCGTTGCCAGGCGGACGTTTCGACCCTTTAATAACCGCTTGCGCCGGCTAATTTACGATTGGCTGATTGGGTCATTGGAGCTGCTGCAGGGGGGGCTGAATCATTGGGTCAGCCGAGCTATCCGTCTTTAAAAGTGCTTTCATCCCTCGCTATAAAGCCGCGTTGACTGGGTCCGGCGGCCAGGAAGGACGGCCGAGGTCGACTTGAAACTCTTAACAAATCTTCATTTTCACACTTTGAGCTGCCTGTCAGAATTTAGGTGGGAAGCTGTGAATCATCACTTCATTCATCTTTCACGTCTAAACAACTCAGTGGGATGTTTTGGTTTTTTTTTAGTCTGGACAGAAAAGTTTTCAGTTACAGAGTGGCCTTTGACACACCTGCAGGCAACTGAACTGACATCAACAAATCTGATTGGTCCATTTGGATTCAATATATTGTAATTCGCCCAGTCTCCTTCCATGTGACTCCTCCTCTTTCCACACTCTTCCTGCAGGCTCTTTAGCAGCTGGATGCAGTGGATGAACCCAATCTCTGTAGGCAACATCTTGACTGCCGCTGCTGGTTAATTAGCTGCCACTGAAGGGGAGAACATGGCAAAGAAGCAACAATTACACAACATTTTTTCCTGACCGCTGCTGCGAACGGCTTCTTGAAAACTCAAAGTTACCTTCTCCCCGCCCTGCTCTTATCCATTTTTATTGCCGCTTGACAGACCTGCAATTTTGGCTGAACTATATCAAGAATCTGACGCAAAAACAACGACTTTTGCAGAGTCACACGGAGCGGTTTTGCCTTCTGTCTCTCCTCGACCGAGACTGGAGGGGTTAACGGGTTTAATTTTTACCTCACGTCAACATACGGGGGAGTTAAGTCTTTGGTTAGACAGTAAAAAAAATAAAACAGGCCACCTTCTTTTCCCACTGTTGCGCTCGCAGGAGCCACTTGTAACGTCATTGTGTTCAACAAGTGGATTTAATGCTGGTCGGAAAGACTTAACCTGGCTGTGGCGGCACAAAGCCTCCTCAGAGTACTGGCAGGACTCAAACACGCACACACACACACACACACACACTCTGGACAGGCAGACAAAAGCAGTGCAGATCAAGGTATTTAAAGGAAAGAGGAAATGTCAGTCAGTGGCAGGATTTAGAGACCCTGTCAGCCAGATAAAATTCTCTCCTCTCTCTTGTCTCCCTTTAATCACCGCTCTTTATCACTCGGCCGCATGCTCGCGTCTCTACTTCTATTAGTTTCTTCCTCCGTCCATTTCTCCACCACTTCCTGCCTCCCAGTTGTTCTCCTGCCCGTTATCTGCCTCTTTGAGCTTCCTCTCTTCAGTGCCACCTTCCCCCCCCCAGTCCTTCCCTTTCTTCCATCCCCTCACATCCCCCCCACACACACACTGACTCGGCCCTCGCCCGCTTTCTTTCCTGCCTTTCTCTCCGTGAAACATGTTGCTTTTCCTCTCCGGGGCCTCGGGACCCCGGGGCCGGCCGCTGTTGACGTTGGCCCCCGCCGTCGCCGCTGCCGAACGCCTTGTCAGCGGATGACAAATGAGTCGGCGCAGCGAGGAGCGTTTGCGGCGCTTTCTCGATTTTCACAGGTGACCGTGGGCTCCGCCGCTCGGCAGGGAGAGGAAGCCGTTCCAGCAAAAAAAAAAACATTTTTTTTCCCCGAGGTTCCGAGGACAAACGTCGTCATCGCCATGGTAGCGATGCCAGAGCTGGAAAAGCCAGAGGGAGCTTGTTGCCTCCCATTAACGTGATCACAGCACTCCCGCAAGTCAGTTTGACTGGGCGGGGAAAAAAAAAATTCTTTTTCCAATCCATGCTGCTTTCTTTACGTTGGAGCGATTTTAAAGGACTTGCATGCAAAAAAAATGAGAAAAAGTGCTTCAGGAAGGAGTTCTGGCGGGGTGGACGTGGGTGTGTGTTTTCCAGAAATGAAGGTCTTGTTTTCTAAACAAACAGAAGCTTCTGAGTGTTTGACTTCATTAAAAATGATGGCGATGTGGAAGGAGCTGTAAGATTCCGGCTGATTCTGGATGTTCAGAATGTCGGTTGAAGAGAATGTTGAAGTGTCTCTGAGTTTCTCAGCTTCGTTGTGTGACGCGGACGTCCAACTCTGCTTGAAGTGTCGGTTTCATTCGTGGCGGGGAGAAAAAAAAGCTTGTTTCAGCTTTTCATTATTGTGTCAAGAAGAGCAAACACCTCCACCAGAGAAGAAATTCAACCAATTCTCTTTTTTTGTTGTTATTCAACACATTTGGCTCCCTTTCGTTCTTTCACCTTATATAGTCCCAGATAGTTTGACCTCCGACCTCTCTGGTATGATCCCGCATGTTGAAGGGGGGGAAGAGTGAAGAGAGGGGCAGGAAAGAGGAAGATGAGGAAACAGGGAAGTGTCTGCTGTGGCAGTGACACGAGGTGGGAGACGCATTCTTGGAATTCCGCAGGACACGCAAGGCAGCCACAAAGGACGGCGACTCGACCTCTGTGACGACCGACTGGAAACATCGTCTGCCAGGATTCACATTGACTGGTGCTTGTAGTTCGAGCCCCATGACGCACCAGCTTCCCTTCTCCACCAGTCAGAGAACGGCTCGTGTCTATATGGAAAATTTAAATTTGCACATTCCAGGGAATCAAAAGGTCCCATATTATGTCAAATACA